>JAKTZD010000020.1:0-205473 GCA_030564765.1 Saccharomycopsis sp. NRRL Y-5750 | reverse complement strand
TTGTACTTTAATAAATGTTGAGTTGCTAATCTTTTATGATTTCCTTTCGCCCTCACTTTCGTAATTGTTGAGCAGCGTATCGGTTTCCTCCTCGAGACTGACTTCAATACCGTTACACCAATTTTGTTTTCTTGGATTTGTGAGTCGCTTAGAATGTCTTTATTTGTACGAAAAACAAAAAATTTTCTGCTCGCCTCAAAAAGAGAAAAGAGCCAGCTGGCTTCCGAACATTTCAGAACGCATAATATAACTTCTTTGGCAGCGAAAACTGTCAGCCTTCAATTCAACCTACCTTTTCACTTGCTCAAGCTGCTCCGATGGGATATTGTTACAATGACGCCAAAATTTCCTTTTCATTTCATCGTAAGGCAGCTCACCCTCGCATCGGAAATCCCAATGGGGTTTGTGTTCAAATGAGTGAAGACTATTCTGAAGCTATCAAATTCTAGTTTGCTGTGATATATCAGGTATACTCGCGAAACCTTGTTTCAGAGTCGTGATATCAAAATTTCTTGTTCTTCAAATTATCTCTTACTCTTTCTATTTGTGAGGTCATGATTTATGGAAAGTGTCACGGAGGTTACTAAGATCTAGACTGATGGTAGAGGTAAACTGTAGCTGAGTGAGACATCCCTATCAATTTCAAACTGACACACAGAACGTTTGATTACAAGCCTTTGTCTCATCTGTGTATTGTGAGCTAAGAAAGCCCATTTGTGACAAAACGCACCCCTCTATTGCCGAGGTCAGAAAAGCAGATACGCACCGTTAACAGTCAGGTCGGCTATATAACAGATGAACGTTTCATTCTGTATGTATGAGTCTTCCTCTTTATCATTATATCAATGTCGAGTCAAACCTTAAGTTCTATCGACTGCCGCTTTTCAATGAGAAAAAGGACATGTACATAATCATCACGATATTTGAAACGTGGGAAAACAGTATAATATGTTGGTAATTATCTCGCAGTGTGGTACCGAGTCAATGTTAATGAGCGAGATCAATTTCTAAATTATTTTGTTCTGTACCGTCGTTGATTGTTTTGACGGCGTTATGTTGAGACATGGAGTACTGTACTTGAAACTAGTAACAATAAATAACAAAAAAATATTCAACCGGTAGAATGATAAATGATTCAGTAGCTTGTGGACGAGTGGACAAGAGCTTTACGGCAGAGATTTTAGTGACTCTGATAGGCATATTATTGACCGGCTGAAAAGAAAATATCCATCATTTCTTCCTAACAACAAGTAAAAACCCGTGGAAAATATCCCACATAGCAAGTCACTGTTCCTCTCTTTGGACAAGCTAGGGGAACGAATGGTTCTGGCATGCAACCCGAGTGGACATATTGTAGCCCCAAAAACTCGACAAAGAATGTCAGCGAGATCTTTCGTCTTTGATATTTAATAGTAAAAAAAACTGTCAAAAGTACTTCTCGATCAGGAAACTTAGTTGCATGTATTATAAACTGAGGTGTATATTTGACATTTGGAAGCGATAAATCAGCCATACACATACCGTCAGTCAGAACTATATGAGATACATAGAGTTTGGAAGAGAATATAGATCCTAAATCTCATGATATAAATTAGAGAGATTGTGAAATCATATCCTTGTTCTAATTTTTACTGCTTGAGGCTGATGGCTTGAAATATCCTCTGGGTCATTTCGAGCTAGTATACTTTTCAAGGTATAAATAGTCTACTAGTCGCTCTGATAGCGCAGTAATTCTTAGTCTGCCAAAAGACTGTTATCCCGGATGATTCTTTTGTCATAGTTTTTAGTACAGTTTGAATTGTAGAGCTTATCACTCACCATGACTAAGTCCTCAAAAACCATATCAAAGGTTCTTTATTCATCTCGACCGGTTATTAAATCTTGGCATGGAGAAGAAGCAGATGATCTAGCTTTAGAGAAAGGCGACATTGTTGATGTTTTTAAATTGAACGATGATGGTTGGGCATACGGGCGCTCAAATACTACTGCATGCGTTGGAAATTTTCCAAGCCATCATGTAGATTTGACACTGACACCCAAATTGCCTTCAAGATCTCAACACATACCTCCACCACTTCCGCAAAGGGATTATTTCCTGCAACAGGTAGTGCAAAACTTGCGATCATCTAACTCAGCAGGAGTATTTATTGATAGCAATACAATCGAGGATTTTACAGATGGTAGCGTCGCTGCTAATAGTATCTACACAGCAAAGCAGCTGGTTAAAGGTGCCTCTCTTGACATTAGTGCTAAAACTTCCTCTCTATGTTTGAAAGAGACCGACCAGACTTGTCCAATAGTTCTTGAACCTGATCTGACAGCTAGTAACTACCAAGACAGCACTATAAAATCCTTCTCCGCTTTTCAGGTCAGTTCTCATAAGCAATTGGGCACATCTAAGCAGCTAAAACCTTATACAGAGTCATCAGCTAGCGATGGTATCTGCTGTGAGAGAGTTTCTCGTCCTCAGACTGAACATTATGTTGAGCTAAAACAAACGGTAGGTCTACCAGGTTATGAGTTTGAGTTAGAACTGGATACCTCTGAAGAAGAACAAGCGTCAAAGCAGAAGAGCAAAAGAGCGTCTAGACTATTTCAAAAGCTCCTAAAAAGAAGTAAGTCACCGTCAGATGCTTCAAATAAGTATATTCACTATCCTGACGCTCCCGATAACAAACTAAATATGGTTTTGAGAAGGATAGACGCACCCCACGCCGATGAGCCTGATAACAGACTTGAAAGAGCAACTACGATTACACAACAGCAAGTTACGGAAAGGCAGCAAAGAGAATTTAGAAGCAATCCAGACCTTATACCAGAGCCTCAAAAATACTTGCTTGACGTCTCAAATGATGACACTATACGCAGTGTTGACTTTGAAAAGTACGACTTCCAGTTTGTCGATAGCTTCATAGAGAGATTAGACAGTGAGATGTACGCTAGTCTTGATAATTTTATCAACGAAATAGTCGTCAAGTTCTTCAACTCTGACTTGGAAAGAGTAAGAGCTTGTTATGTCTTCTGTACAAGGAAGGTAAAACTCTTACCAGATAGTGATGCTGGACGTATCAGAAAGTCTTGGAAACTGGATGTGAATAAAATCATCCAGTCCGGGGTAGCTACAGCTACTGAACTCGCTTGGATATTCAAGTTGTCTATGGATATTATGGATATCAAAAATGAATTAATCTCAGGAAAGCTAAAAGAGCCTTTGAAAATTGGATCCAGAGATACCACAAACCATGTTTGGAACTCCGTATTCGTCAAAGGCCTATGGAGATTTATAGACTGTGCTCTAGAAAGCAAATATTCAAGTACTTCCCAATCAATTGAGGGCTCCAAACAGCACATAGGGTCAGCAGTATCATCGACTAATGATACTCATATTATTCGCGGGAAAAAGAGTCCATATTTGTTTTTCATGTCCAATCCTTTGCAGTTCATTTACACACACGTTCCGGAATCATCAAAGGCTCAACATCTCAGGCCATCTGTAGACGAAAGTGTTGCTATTGCTCTTCCGACATGCTTTCCTCAATTCTTTAGTCTCAATCTCAAGATTGAGAGTTTTAACAGAGCATTGACAAATTTGAGAAATACTGAAAGTTTTGAGTTCATGTTAGAAGTCCCCTCAGAGATAGACTTATTTTGTGCAGTAACCCCTACTACAAACACTGGGCAAGCAAATAATGGGGCCGATAGACGCTTTACGTATGAACAGGTCGAAAGACTTTCTTTAGCGCAACCATTGTGGATAGGCAGTCGCCGCCTTTTTAGGATGAAAGCTCATTTGCCCGCAGATACTGAAAGGGGCGTACTCAAGGTATATTGTGGCCAGTTAACGAGTCAAAAGGAAGGCTTCACAAATATCAGCTACCATTTGACTGCTGCTATACCTATAACTCAAGCAGGGTGTATGAATGAACAGCTCAACTTTGTCAGAAGAATTCCGGTCACCGCACAACAGTCCGATATTTATATAAAGCAGCCACAGATCGGAGATTTGAGACTTCACCAGTTTTATGAGTTCATCATTTCTCAATATTGCATCTCAAGCCACGAGGTCGGAGGAAAGCCTGCAAAGATGATAATACAGTCGCCACTTGGAAAGGTGGTTCCGCTTAAGAAGGCCGATTCAGGATATTTCGAAGTTACTGTTTGCTGTGACGAGGCAGGTATTTGGAGAGGTCTACTACAAAACAAAACCAAGTCCCAATGGCACGTCTTTGCAGAGTGGGATGTTTGCTGATTACTAGTTTGCAGAATTGAAAAGATA
Organism: Saccharomycopsis sp. NRRL Y-5750; assembly: GCA_030564765.1. Taxonomy (NCBI): domain Eukaryota; kingdom Fungi; phylum Ascomycota; class Saccharomycetes; order Ascoideales; family Saccharomycopsidaceae; genus Saccharomycopsis; species Saccharomycopsis sp. NRRL Y-5750. The sequence continues at coordinate 201,197 of JAKTZD010000020.1, read as the reverse complement.
ATTTGTATTTGTTTGGTTTACATTATAATCTAGAGCCTATTTATCGAGATAGAGTGTCAGCTTCCTGTTGTTTTTGGTCATAATTGTATGTAATAGTTTAGCAGCTGAGTCTAGTTATACACTTTACGGTCTTTGTTACTATCCTGATCATCAGCCATATAAATATTCAGACAAGCGTTCCACGAAGTCAGAGCCGTTTTATCCCAACCAAGCCCGATACTCGCATGTTGAAAATTTTTTTCAAACCGGCCGTGAAAAAAGAAAAAATACCAACCAGAAACAAAGCTGCATTCTCAGCCAAAGTTTACAGAAATCGCAGCCACGAGTAACCTGACTAAGCACGTAGACAATAGAGAATGTGATTAACTATACAACTAAAACTGCGTCGGAAGGGGTTGACAGCTAGTATTGGCCTCAGACAGAGCTTTCATTACGATATTACGTGAACCGTTTTCAACGCTGGTATACATCCAAACTTTGTTAGCATGGCTAGAATATCAGTGATCACGTCGCTAATATTAGTAATGCGAAACGAACCATGATAAACTCAGTAGATTAAGACACGTCGCCCCTTGAGACGAGACCGGTTAGTTTTCCTCCAAAATTTTGCCATGGGATGACAAATTTAGATGTTGATGGTTGCCCGAAAATCAGGGTAAAACCCCCCTACATTGATGCAGAGATCGTCTTGTACGTGTGTGTAAACTATAGTTTGGTCCGGCTTCGGCGACCCAAAGGTAGCAAAAAACCAAAACATACGCACTAGCTTGCGTCTTGAGACATCCGATACCGTCATATGCTCATTGCTATGGCAGAAGGTTGCAGGAAATAAGCACAAATCGAGCTTACCAGAGCGTGAACTGCTGTCCACGACATCAAAGATCCGACACACTTGTCTCAGATCTTCACAAAAGGTTTGTGCTGTCCACCCTATATGTGCTGCGCGCACGCCCATTTGCCGACACAAATGAAGCGATTTTCCTTCCACATTTTTTTTCTCTTTCTTTGGCCAAATTAAAGCAGAAACGAAAAAATTGAATATTGAGATTTTGCAATTGTCAGGCGTCCTTTTTGCCAGCTACGTTTCGACTCGGTGTTCAATTGATCTGGTTTGTTTCTTTGGTAGCAAGCGCAGTGTCATTCCACAAAGCAACAGCGTCGACAGCTACAACTACAGTCTAGTAAAGAATATAAGAAAGCTTGTCTGTGCAATTGACTGACTCTTCTTTCGATTTGTTTCTTTATTTACTTTCGGTAGCCTTTTGTGTCTTGTCTCTGATTGACAGATACATTATTCTCAACAAGAGCAACACCAATTGACCCTCTTTCCAGAATACACACAAAGGAAAACAGACGCGCCTTGTGCTTCGACCGTTTTCTCCCTATTTTGATATTCAACCGGACAAGTGTTGGAACTTTTTCTGGAAATTTTTCTCGTATCGAGCCTCGTTGCTTCGCACAGTTCTTCAAACAGATGAATAGTCCTCGCCGTTGCTGCTGCTAGTTCATCCACATCAATATTCCCCGCGCGTGTTCCAGTCTCTGAAAATTTCCCCTCCATCAACAAATAGTAATTTCACATAATGAGTAAAAGACCTTTGCATTTGACCAGCAAGTTGCCGAAGATCGTCGCAAACGACGGTCTTTCCAAGGAGGAGCAACGTGAAAAGGAGTTTGGCTCTCTTGAATCAGACGAGTTTTTGTATGTTTCCGAGCACCCTGTTGGCGAGCCATACATCACCGAGAAATTGGAGGATCCTTCCTACATTATCATCATTCTCACCTACTTGAACTACTTGATTTTGATCATTGTTGGTAACTTCAAGGATTTCTTTGGAGTCTATTTTGCCCGCAAGGATTTTGCCCACATCATTGAAAAGGACGGTTACGCTCCATACTATTCTCGTTTGGAGAGTTTCTATGTCCGTCGTTTAAAGACGAAGATCGACGATAACTTTCAGGTTCCTACCATTGGGGTCCCTGGAAGACACGTGACCTGTTTCGATCGTTACTCGGACGATTATAACGAGCACATGCAATATACCGGAAAGCTCACCGACTGTCTTAATTTGGCTTCGTATAACTACCTAGGATTCGCACAATCTGTTGGTGTTTGTACCGACCATGCTTTGGATATTTTGGAGAAATATGGAACGAGTGGAGGCGGCCCAAAGTCACAAATAGGAACCCAGGATATCCATGTTGCTGTTGAGAACCTTATTGCCGACTTTGTGGGTAAGGAGGACTCTATGGTATTCTCGCAAGGTTATGGTACCAATGCAAACTTCTTCGATGCCTTTTTGGACTCCGAGTGCTTGGTTATCTCTGACGAATTGAACCACGCCTCCATCAGAACCGGTTTGAGAATGGCAGGCTCTACTATCAAGGTGTTCGACCACAACAACATGGTCAAATTGGAGAAGATCATCAGAACTAGCATTGCTCAAGGACAACCAAAGACTCACAAGCCATGGAAGAAAATTCTCATTTGTGTTGAGGGGTTGTATTCTATGGAGGGTACCATGTGTGCTTTGCCACAAATTGTTGCTTTGAAGAAGAAATACGGTCTTTACCTTTTTATTGACGAGGCCCATTCCATCGGTGCCATGGGACCTAGAGGACGTGGTGTCTGTGACTATTTCAATGTTGATCCAGCAGATGTGGACATTTTGATGGGTACTTTGACCAAGTCTTTTGGTGCTGCCGGTGGTTATGTTGCTGCTGACAAAAGCATCATTGACAAGCTCAGATTGTCGATTGTCACCAACGTTTATGCCGAAACCATGCCTCCAGCAGTTATTGCCCAGATCTACATGACCTTGAAGATTATTATGGGCGAGGTCAACCCTGGCGAAGGTATAGAAAGAATCCAAAGAATTGCTTTCAACTCGAGATACCTCAGATTTGGATTGAGAAAGTTGGGTTTCATCGCGTATGGTATGGACGATTCGCCAGTTATCCCAGTGTTGTTGTATATTCCAAACAAGCTTCCTGCAGTGGCTCGTGCGTTATACAAGCGTGGTATTGCGGTTGTCATTGTTGGATATCCAGCAACTTCGGTGATCACTTGTAGAGTCAGACTTTGTGTGTCTGCTGCGTTGACGAAGAGCGATTTGGATAGAGTGTTGAGAGAGTTTGATTTTATTGGTGACAAGCTCTACTTCAAATACGGCAGGGGTAGACACAATGAGGAGCCATTCACAGATAGACCTCACGCTACTCTTGCTGAGTTTGACAGTTAGAGATGTCCTGTTTTCATTTGTTTACTTCATATATACTTAATTGCCTGTTCGTATCTTTACACTCGATGCAGTTCCACTTGGATAATGTCTATAGCCAAGCCATGATGATTTTTATCTTAATTTTCGATTTTCTCTTTCTTTCAGCACCTCCTTTTTAATTTTGATTATTTTTTTTACTCCCTATCTTCCTTTTAACCATCATTACTTGATCCGTTTTGTTGTTGCCACCACATTTGCTGCTGCTACTACTGCTGCTGCTACTGCGCTACCATTCTTCTTATTCCCTTTTGAATAGAGAAATCTCTCCAAAAAACAACTAAATTATCACCTATCATCTATTAAGTAAATAAATACTTATATACACACAGGGATATCATTTGTGATACGTAAGAGATCGCATGTGCTAACAACAGCCATAACAAAGTTGACTTCAGGAAATTATGTAAGTATATGCACATATCACACCGACCAGCATAATCAGTGAAGCATCCGATAGTAAGCGAAACTTCGTGAAAAGAGGGAAAACATGGGAAGACAAATAAATACGCAAAGGGCTCGCACTATCACAAGGAAGAACCATTGGTACGTACGCCCATAAACAGCAGAGCAGAATACCATACACACGATATCAGAGATGGATGACGATATTTACGACAGTGGGGCTACCACAAATGTGTTGCTCATGGGAAAGAAGAAAAGTGGAAAGTCGTCCATTTCGCAGGTAGTATTCAAAAAGGTTAAGCCATGGACCACGCCGTTCCTTGCCACGACTACGAAGCCAGAAACATACCGGGTGGCCTCTTTGATCAACATTAACTTGATGGACTTGCCTGGCCAAATTGATTTTTTTTCAGATGAGTACGATCTCTCGAAATTTGAGGGCGTGGGGGCCATCGTTTATGTGATTGATGGGCAGGGGGACTACTACGATGCCATTCGTGGGTTGATCTACATTATTGGGAAGTCACAGGAGGTGAATCCAAACATCAAATTTGAAATATTGGTTCACAAAATTGACGGGGTTGCTGAGGAGTATCGTGAGGACACGATGTTGGAAATCAAAAACTCAGTGAGCGAAGAGTTGTTCGCCTACGGCTTTGACAATTTCCAGAAAATCGACTACTACCAGACCTCGATATTTGACCAGAGTATCTATGTGGTTCTCTCCAAAATCATATCCAGTTTAATCAACGAGTTGCCAACCCTTGAAAACTTGTTGAACAATTTCGTCGAGCATACTCAGGCAGAGAAGGTGTTTCTTTGCGACATGTACTCAAAGTTGTACTATGTCACCGACAGCAACCCTATGGATCCCAAAATGTACGAGGTTTGTGCTGAATTCATTGATTTGACGTTAGATCTAGACGAGCTCATCAACGACTCTGACAATAACAGCGGCGACGGAAGTAGCTATGGGAGAAAAAGACTCAACGACAGTCTGAGCACGGTGGTGCCTGAAAGTGGCAGAGATGACTTCTCTTCCAATAATGAGATGCTGACCGTGGAGGAGGGCAAATGTGAGAAGAACATACACTCTCTTTCTCGCTTGTCGCCGGGAATCAAAATTTACTTGAATAAGGTGCTGGAAGACATATGTTTGGTGGCGTTTATCCGAGACGAAGCGGTTGCAAACTATGATGCGGCGGTTGTTTCCGTGTTGGACTACAACACTGCGGTGTTTAGAAGATGCCTAGACCGGATATATAGCTGATTAAAGTTCTTTTTGCAAGATCTATCGCTATTACTACATTTACAACAATCTTTAATTCTGTCTGCTGGATCTATATTTATTCAATCTTCAACCAAAATTCTCAATTCTGCACTGTACTCCATTTTCTAGTATATCTCTGCGCGACAATCTCTGCCCTGAATTCCACTTTTTAATTCTTTTTTGTAAAACAATCTATAAATTTTCCCCTTTACAACAATCTCCAAGTTCCGCTCAAAAATATCCCCCGCTTTTCGCATCAGGGCTTTCTATATGGATAAAAGGTGCATCCCTGTGCTACATTAGTCTTTTGCAGTAAAGTCGTAATTGGGCCGCTGATAATGTAATTGTATAGCGTAGAACCACATCCCATCATTAAATCATTGCCCAAATGACTAACCTCATTTCGATCTGGCCTGTATCCCTGTGATCCGCTTGAATGTCCACACAGTGGGCATTTAGAGTTCGCTGTTTTCTCACTTTTTCCTCTTTTTCACCCACAATATTTTGTTTCACCTTTTTGGTCCTCCTCATCTACAAGATTCCTCCGGCTGACTCATGGAATCCGTTTGCCCATTGACGAAAGGCATTTGATTTTGGCTACATACCGAGGTCAGTAACCAGTTCCGGCCCGAAAACACACTTCTAAAAAGCCTTTGGCAAAAAGAGAAGTCCTGTGCCACTATCCACTTCAAAAGACAAACATCGAGCGATCATCACATTCTGCCCCAAAACCGAACGGCGTTACAATGAAGCAGGAAAAGCAGCGTCTAAGCTCGGCGAGTTCAGCAGATTGCACTCTGGCTAAGGCCCAGGAGCCCGAGACCAAGGTGGACTACGAGATAAAGGAAGTCTCCCTTGATTCGAACATCGAAAAAGAGGGAGCATCCTTGAGCGATAACGATAAGAACAACAAAAAGCGCAAAAAGGCCAATTACGCATGCATCCGGTGCCGCAAACGACACATGAAGTGTCTTGGAGGCTCTCCGTGTATCAAGTGCAAAAAGGCTAACGTCCCGTGTGAATATGCTGAGTCTATCAAGAAGGTGGTCACCTCTATGAAGTATTTACAGAAACTCCACGAGGAGATCGAGTACTTGAAGAAGCAGAACGCCAGTCTCCGCAGCAAGCACAAGGCCGAACCGGCGTCGTTCACCCCTCTACAGATAAATCTGAACGGCGGCGCCACTTTAAATAAGAAAGCTGAGCCTAAAGACTCGTCAGTCAACAATTCGTTGGTCACCAACAGTCCGGGCAACTTCAACAACGATAATAGCGGCAACTCAACCGAGGTAGTGACCCCGCTTGTTGACAAACAGCGCCGTTTGGTGCACTCCAAAACTGGCGAAAAGTTTTATGTGGGGTCCTCTTCAATGACATTATTTGGCATAGAGGTTCAGTCGATGATCCCTAACGAAGCCCTTCAGGAATATGGCGGCGAGACGCAAAACGGAGATATGAACCCAGACGAGAAGCTTCTGACTGTCATGGAAAGAGAGGGGAACGCATATAAGATCTACTTGAGCAAAACAAAGACTAGACCGTGTATTTCTGTGAAATTCACCTTGCCCTCCTACTCATACGCCATGCTTCTAATAGACACCTTCATCACCTACAACGATGGATGTTTCTATTTTTTCAACGAAGGACTTGTCAAGGAATCCTTGCGGAGAACTTACTCGCACAACATGAACATCAACTCCCAGAAATACCCAAGCGACGACTCTATCTTAGAGTCCATCAACTTCTGCAAAGTGTTATTGATTTTTGCCATTGGCGAGATGTATCTTGGCACCGCCAACGACGCCAACGGCATAAAGCTAACCACCCCGAAGCTCCCAGGGTCCGGGTTTTTCCAAGAAGCGTCTGAGTTGTTTACAGGGTTGTTTGCGTCGGGTGCCATTGACAATGTCGCACGGGAGGGCGGGGTAGAGGTCATGTTGTTGTATGCGTTTTACCTACAGGTTGCAGACTGTACAGTGGCCTCATATTTTTATTTTGGGCTAGCCTTGCGAGCTTCGTTGATCCTTGGAATGCATGTGGATGTTGAGAAGGACCAGCTCACTCGATTTGAGCTAGAGCATCGCCGCAGACTATGGTGGACAGTCTATATGTTTGAGCGGATGTTGTCGTCCAAGGCAGGAATGCCCTTATCGCTAAGTGACGACTCTATCTCCACGGAATTGCCTCAAGACTTTGATCAATCAAACCCGCCGCCCGGATGTGAAAACTACATTTTCCCGGAAGCGGAATACATCAAAAACTGCGTCACTATTGTGCAGATTAACGCATTGATTCTCTCGTCACTATACCAGAAAGAACCAACCACAAATATTCTCCCTGTGATTGCTGACTTGATTTCCAAGTTACTCAACTGGAACGAGTCCTTGCCGGAATTTCTAAAGCCGAACTTTGCAGAGCCCGAGTTGAAAATATCGCGTTTAGTTACCAATATCATGACGGAGTATTTCCAGGGGTTGAATTTGGCTGTGAGACCGTTGTTGTTCAATTTGACGACCAAACAGATCAAAATCAATAAAACAGCAGACAAATACATTGATTTGACGGAACATTCGGAGTTGATTTTAATTTTGTTGAACGCTCTGTTGCAGGCGTCTATAAACACCATCAGATCTCTTTGGGCGTTGCTCCCGGAAAATATGGTCGCGCTTTTCGGGTATATGGACCGTGAGTACCTATTCACGTCAGCTGCCACCTTGATATTGTTCAATGTGGCTTTTGGACTCCATGGCGCTACTATAGAACATTTAGACCATGCCTTGGCAATGTTCACCAAGATGAGAAAGTTAGGAAACAATCCCGCAGCTTTGAGAAGAGCGCAGTTGATAAAGTTGATACACACGTTAGACTTCAACAAAAAACTCAAATATCTCATTGACAAATATGACAACAATGGGGAAGACGAAAACCTTTTGGCTTTCAAGAAGAAAAGAGGTCCAAAAGGCAAGAAAGGCACAGCCAAAAGCAATGACACATCAGGCGACACCAGCAACGACAAGAGCACCGGCTCCAGTCTGTCAAAGGTGCCGCAGTCTCAGAAATACTCCCCAGAACAGCCGCCACCTTCGTTTTCAGACGCAAAACATTCTATGGGCATACCTACACCACGTCTCAATAACCCTATTGTCAGCAAGAAGCTAATTAACAAGGAAATGAGAAAGCAGGTCAACAGGAATAGATTCATCCACCAGAAGACTAATGAAAATAATGTTCATAACAGATTCGATTATAGCCAGGGATATTTAAAGTCTGCGATGAATGTCCCACCACCGGTGGATATGATTGGAGCCAATCATGGACATGTAGCCTCCCGAATTCTTGACGTCAATTCAGTCAAGTTGTCATCTTCATCTCTCGCAGCAGCGTCATTTGCCAGTGGCGCTAATTCACAAGCACTAGCGTCTACAGGCTCTGGTCCCAAATTCATGGAGAATAATATAAACGACATCACTGCTTTGATAGCACTCAAAGGCGTATCGCATCCGCTTTCAAACGAAAGAAACGGGATTGCCGCTACAGAAAGTAAGAATACATTGGCTGTTCCGCCAACGGCTCCAATTTCCCATAGCAACAACGACAACAACAATCATCATATTATGCAGAACATGGACACCACTAATACGAATGAGAACTATAAGTTCTTTCAGAGCCCTGTGGCGCAAGACAATACTCTTTTCGACACGTTGAAGTCTGAAGCCGTCTTGTTGGACATGAATGCGATTGATTACGAACTTTGGCATGATATCACCAACCTGGCAGCCTGGTTGAATGATGTTAGTGAGGAGTTTCAGAGTTTGATGGACAATATCAAATAATATGTGTTTCCAGTGTAAAATAAGCGTCGACTTGTGCTGAAATATTCCTTGGATCAGAATTGTCTGACATGCATCTTTGGCTCCTTTCTGTCTCTGCCATTTTTTATGCATCCAATTGAATAGCTCGCTCGACATGCCTGTGTAGGTATCTAAAATAAGTCAAGCATTTAAGGGACCACACACCCTCAAAAAGCAGAGAAAAATAGAATACACCCCGAAAAGCACGAAAAAAAGCTGACCTCAAAATGACGCTGCTGTGAAAAATCATTGGAGTGAAAGAAAAAAATCGATTCTGTAGTGCTACCATTCTTCACTCTTTAAGGCAGACTTCATACGTATCTCTCTAGATTCAAATATCATGGACTGGCCTCTAATAATATTGCTTATATTCCTTCTAGTCGACGTATTCATATACTATTACATGTATTTTTGGTAAAGGAAAAATATCTTCAACTAACAACTGCTAGGGCTATAAACATGTACGTTTAGTCCAGTGTTGCAAATCATCCTTGGTCCAGTCTGCGATTCTCTTTCCTGATTGACTGTTACCCACGATTCCTACTCTTACCGCAAGGTCCATCACTTCAAGCTCCATTTGTTTTTTGTATAGCCTCAAATCTTCCTGAATCGAGATCCCCTTTGTTTCTGAGAAATCAACTTTTTGCATCTCCAAAAACGACAAGTTACCGAACTTTGTAGTGAGAATTTCAAGTCCGCCTTCAATGCTTATAATTTTACGGAACATATTGAAAATCAAGCTTTTGATTCTGTAATTGAGGTTTGGGGTTATCAACAATGAGTACAACCAATCAAAGACTCCATTGTTTTTGAAAAGACGAATATCATTGAAGTTTTTCGTACCCTGAGTCAATTTTATCAATAGCCATATTAGCTCCTTATGGTATACTGCAGGATTATCGCCCATACTCAAAGACTTGTACAAAGGTATGTCCCTCATGCTCAATTTCGCGGATTGACCAAGTAAGTATTGATAGACTTTCTCATAGAGGAAATTGTCTGGATTGTCGATAACTGAAACAAAATTGGCCAATTGATTGAAGATGATTGGTGCAAAGTCAGTGCAACTTTTCTCATGATCAAAAGAGGACAAAATCTTGAGCAAAAGGATCTTGATCAATTCAGCGTTCTTATAACCCAGTGAGATCTTTTTATCAGCAGCAATGATGGCATTGTAAAGCATCGTTTGCGAAATGCTTTGCACTGTTTTATCCAGAGACGTCAAACACGTGATCACATAAGCTAAAAAGCCGGTGTTGACCAATCTTCTCAAATTTAGAACAGGAATCTCTGATTCTTTCACACTACCTGTAACAGAGCTAGCCACTGGAACGGTCTCCGGCTTAGCACTCTCCTCGGATGAATCACTTTTAATATCCTTGTTATCTTCTTCATTGTATGAGACCAATTCTTGATTGCTCAATATCAATAGTAATATGAATCTAGGATCATAGATCTGTTGCTCTGCAAGTAGTAACTGATGATGCTCATAGAATTCCAACTGCGTAGAGAACTTAACACCTTTGGCTAAAAGCGATTCAACCAGATAACTGGCATCAGCAACAAAGTTTTCTGTCGAGACCACTAGTTGCAGTTTACTCAAATGGAAAATCAATGTGTTTTGGCCGTCTTTAGAAATAAACTTTTGATTATACTGCTCATCATCAAAGTTATCTTCTCCCTGTTTTTCTTTCTGGCGAGAGCTTTTGAATTTTTCGTAATCAAATTCCCAATTGATTTGGTAGTCATTGAACCAAGATTTTTCAAGCTTTGCTTCAATGGTATTCAAAATTTTGTAAAGAATCAAGTCAGACGCTGATATTGTAGCACCATAAGCTAGTAAGATTTTCTCTCTTATGGAGAATGTGCTGCATTCTGCCGGATTCTGTCTGAATAACTCTAAGGCAATCAAGCTTAATAAATATCTCTCCTTCGCATTATCGTTTTCACTGCTTGTAAGAAGTTTTGTGACTTTTGGATTATTCAAAAAGATCTGTAGTAACTTGGCAGCTGGGATTGAAACTGACTTCTTCTTGTTCTTTGGATTGTTAATAAGATCATTGAGTGACACTAGTAATTTAACAATGTACTCAAGAACCACATCCTCGGTGATCCAGTACTTGTGATTTAATAAGATAACTAGCTGTGATTCAAGCAAGTTTCTAACTTGGGAGTCAAACCCGTAGTTGTTTATAGATTTTGTGCTGAATAACATTCTTCCATTCTTCATCATGATCTCTTCGAGCCAAGTTGTCAAAAATTCCCGAAAGACTTCTGTGAGATCACTAGTCTCCGCAAATTTCTTGTTCAAGTATAAAAGACATTTCTTGATGTACTGGAAAGCAATAGCAGTGCTTCCACCATTTGGAACTGAAAGGCTTTTAGAAGCAACTTTCAAGCTGTCACGAGTGAAAATGTCGTACTCCGATTCATCACTCAAGATTTGCAAGATGCCTTGAAAAGTACCTGCATTGTTATTAAGATTGGAGATTTTGATTAAATCTGTCTTCTTCAAACCGTTGATAATCTTTTCATCCGTAAGAACACTCTGAACAATCCCCTGAAGTTCTTCGTCCGAGAATATGAGTTCTTGGTTCTCTGGGCTATGACTATATTGAGAAATAGATGCTAGTAAAGTAAGTGAGATAGGATCGTCTTTGACTGATTTCAAATATTTGATCAGGTATGGTAAGAAACTTGGATTGTTCCCGAGGAAGATCTCGAAAAGAAGGTCATTTTTGATTGCTTCCTGGGTTGTCTTGAGCAAATCGAATAATTCGTGACTGTTTTCAAGATCACCAAATTCCACCATATTATTATTTATAAGGTGAATCAATAACATTAACATATTGTTTCTTTCTGATGATAAATCTTCACTAGCCGATTTTTGAAGCAACTTCAAAATATGAGCGAACGATTCACGAGATATAGTGAATAAGCGTCCTCTTTGCAAGACTTCCAATAACAACAAGTTACTCACAGCCAAATTTTCACTTATCAGTAGAAGGGATATGATTTCTGACTCATTAAGACTCCACAAATTATCACAATAAAAGAGCAGGCTCAAATTATCAGATGGTGTATCCCTTGAAACGTACTCTTTCTCAATAAGGCTGAGAAATAGATTGTGGAAAGTACTCAATAAATCGCGGAACTTGGCCGAAGTAACCTCCAAATTGCTTTCAAAAAGCTCTTTAATGATTTGTGCCACAACCTCTAACTGATAAAGGTCATGACGAGCAAAAATTGCGTTGCAGAAATCTTGGAAAATTCCAATATTAGTTTCTGATGGGTTGAATGCCATGAAATTGCTGATTCTCAGGTATAGGGTTTTGACTATCTTGGAATTCTTGTGCTCCATGGACAGTTTCTTCAAACAGTTACTAAATTTCCTAAGGAGACCAATGAGATCAAGACTATTTAATGGAACAGCCTCTTGTAACGCGACGTCTGTAACTAGAATACTTTCAAAGAATGTCAAATCATCTGAGAACGCCGTGAGAATGTTTTCAATCTGCGATTCGGTAAAATCAAAAGCAAGTAGTAATTGAATCAAGTCTCCTTTGAAGTCTTCCTCATCTCGTAAAAAGATTTCAACCTTTGCCAGTGTGTTTGAATCAAAATCAGGTATGAATTCTTTTAACAAAGACGCAAAACCGTCAGTAGGCTCTCCAATCAATGACATGAACTTGCTGACCAAGACGGTCCATAAAAGGGTAAGCTTAAATTGATATGGATTAGCAACACGATCCACAAATTTCGACTGCTCGCACAATGCAACGAAGAAGGGACTTACGCCACTGTATTTTTCGTTGGACATATCAATATATTTATATGGCGTGATGACTCTTGAAATTGTTTGGTCTAGAAGTTTCCATATCAACACCATATTGTCATTGCCATTTGCATCTGGGGATGTAAGCGCAAAGATTTTACTGATGACTTTTAATGAATTGATCAACGGTAAAATTTGATTGAGCTTGACGTTTCCTTTCGAGTGGAAAACCAATGTCTGGCTAACAAGGTCATTAAGAAGTGAGATTATCTTGATCTCAGAGTAGTTTGTTTCACCTTGAGAGTCGGCTTCAGAGAAGCAGCATAATTTGAGAAGTGACGTAAAAAGCGAGTTATTTTCCCCGTTGGCTGGCGAATTGTACCATTTTTGGTTAACCTTGACAGAAGAGTCCGATAGATTGTTACTGAGGTCCTGCAACTGAAAATAGTTGTCTAAAAGTAATAAGTTTGCGCCTCTAAAGTCAGATGTGTTGTTGATCATTTTGTTGAAGTAGTTATTCATTGATGCCAACGAGCTATTCTGTATGTTAATACTGGAGAAATGAGCTAGGTACTTGTTGATAACTGATGATAAGCACAATATTAATAATCTACCTTTATCAGACTCATCGGAGGTTGACACAGTATCCGTTACTTTGGGTTCATTGAACATTGATAATAAGATGGTCAAATCAGGTAAACTACTTTGGACCTTGAAAAGTAGCTTCACTGCAATGTCGTTTTGATATCCACTAGCAGAGAGGAATGTGAAGAATTTCATTACTTTCTCAAGTTTTTTGAAACTCTCAAGAATGAGCTGTAATGCAAGTTGACGGACCAACAAGGAATCGTTCTTCAAACATTTGGTGAGAGAGGTTGGATTGAGACAATCTGGCAAAATGGACTGAATGACAAGAGATAAGTCTAGTGACTCACCAATGCTGCTTTCTCCAAAAATATTGTCTATTTCGTCCATGCCTGTAAGTAAGTCGGTGGATGTCAATAACTTTTCTGGGATTGGTAAGCGGATTATATTCTGCAATAGTAGTGTTTGCCCGATCCAGTAGAAAGTAAGTTTAGGCTCAAAATTATCATTGATGGAGGTCAAGTAAGCACAATAAGGAGCCACAAGCTCCGGAAGCTTTTCGAGAATCTTCGTAATGGCCGCTAGCTGCAATTTGTTATCCCATGGCTTCATCTCTGAAATTATAGAGTAAATGAACTTGTTGTAGATGTGATACTTTTTGTTATTTCCGATAACAACCTCGTTGATTCTTAGCTCAAATTGGCCACGACGATTGGAGAGTTGGGTCAATGCATCATGGAACCAAATCTTGCAATCATCGATAAATAGGCCATGGTCGTCATCCAATAAAAGATCCAAGAAAAAGTCATTGAAAAGTTCGTTGATAGCAACTTCCGACGTGGAGTCGCTATCAGCAGTTGTAGTATCATCATTCTCGTAAACCTTGAACCCGTCATTGACGTAGTATAAAGGGATCAAAGCCCCGATGTTCCACTGGTTGAAAATGGTGGATTTCAACAGATGCGCATTACTGAATATTGGTTCGCTTAATATTTTATTTTTGAAGAAGGTAAGCGATTTGTAAATTATCTCCAAAGAGTCATAATTTGCCAAATATTTAAACCAGTTCCCGATAATTTTCTTGCTGTTGGACCCACTATACGACAAAAGATCCTTCCTGATCAATGGCGATGCATTGCTGAGCAATGTAATCCAGAAACGAAGGAAATTGTACCTTATGGAACGGGATTTCTGCTGTTGGTCTTGCAGTTGTAGGTGTTGTTGTTTATGAAATTGTTGGTCCTGCTTGCTGAGAATCAAAAGCTTAGGCAAGCATGCCAAATTCCAGTCAAAGATGTGGAACAAATCATCAATCAAAGATCCGTTTTGAAAGTGCACAATTTCTGATAGAAGACGCAATTGTGGATTGGCATTGTTAGGTCTCAACAGGGATAAGCCTCTATAGATCACCTTCAAGTTTATCGGAGTGAGGAATTTGTTTTTTATTAAAGCTTCAACAGGTTTAACAAGGACGGGGTTACGGTTTGCGAGACTGAAAAGTCTTGTAAGTAACACTGTGACTTTGAACACTTTTCCATGATCATTGATCTTTGAAAAGTAACTCCACATCTGAATCACCTGCGCAGCATACTTTTTCTCTACGAATTCAAGCAAAGGAGTAAGGTCTGATTCCAATACCTCCTCCTCATCTTCTTTGATTTCTTTTATGGTATTAAGGTGCTTTTCGAGCTGATCAATAACTTGGATGTCTCCTCCATTGAAGTTGGAAGAGCTGTGCGGTCTTTGAAAGCTGTGTTTACTTTCATATTTTGGCTTGTCGTCTATCGACCGTGCCTCATGCATTTCGTAGTCGGTCATTGTTCACGTCTAATTTCAACTGTGGCTATCAATAATTCAGTCGGAACGTCTCAAGTCAAGCCACCAATATTACTTTCTCTATAACTACAGCTATTGAAAAATATTATCAGCATCGCAAAAAAATTTTTATATGAGGAAAATTTTTCCAGGATTTTCAGAGATGGACCCGTCTCGATGGAGCACAGATCGATATTGGCGCGATAAGTGCAAATCTTGTGGGAAATGCTCTATGAACACCAAGTTTGTATATTTTTGTTTTTTCAAGAAAGTCTTAATGATGACTATCTTATTAGAAGAGCATTTGGTGATCATCCTGCCCAGCCGGACTGCGGGGAGCCTTTCTCAAGCTCAATGAGATCTCCTAAAACTACGAGCGATGACCCAGTCGTTTGGTACTATAAAATAATTTTTGATGTTTATTTTTCAGCCCAGGCAACGTTGGATAATCGGACGAAAATTTTTGCTTGCGCTGCTTGTATTTGTGTCTGATGTGGAAAAGGCAATTGTTGACTAAGACCGGGAGCTTGAATGTATATCAACTGATCTAGGTATCCATCTGTTTATACTAAATGCCTCCCAAAAAAAGACTGGCGAGAAACTCGCTGCTGCGTAGCAAAAATCAAAAGGCAGAAAGCAAGCTGCAAGATAGCTCGGATCAAGAAGATCAGCCAAAGACAAAAAGGGCCAAGATAAAAGATTTTGATGATATAGCAAACATAATAAAGGACAGGAATGTCAATTCGCTAGAGAATTTGATTCAAAATCTTGAAAACAGTAAGAACGACGTATTACAAGACTATAAAGACGTCGCTGAGGAAAAACAGAAGGTCTCACAAGAGATCATTAAGCTGTTGCTAAAAAAGATAGAAACTTCTGAGAAACAGCAGGAAGAGCAGCTCAAGAAGCTACAGACCGAAAATAACGAACTCAAAGCAAAATTGGAGCAGCTATCAAAACAGAAAACGCCCAATACCGTTGCCTCTCTTGAAAATGATGAATCCAGACATGCGGGAAGCGAGCAGAACGAGTTTCAAGGAAAGTCTTTGGTCAATATGAAGCAACAGCTTCAAGAATACAAGAGAATCATTGAGAGGTATGAAATGAGTGAGGATATGCTCGAAAGTATTTGTGGGATTAGGATCAATAGTATAGATGAAAATGAAGAGCAACCATCAGGAGAAATCACTTTTGATTGCACGCAAGCAGGAACCAATGGCCAAATTGATTACAAATTGACTCTTAGTAAAACCTTGCCAGAGAATGATGGAGAAAGTGGTGATGATGAAATGGAAGGCGACTCTGACGAGGGTGAAGACCGTGGAAATACGTCACGCATCAGCAAGACGCTAAAAAGCGTCGATGGGGTGGTGGAGATGATTTATACACCCTCAATAAACAGCGAGAAATACGACAATCCGGAGGACTTCGAAATATTGAAGAAATGCTTGCCTGATTATTTCTTCGAAAAGTTGACTTTTCCAGTTGAAACGCTACCGCAATTCTATCTGAAACTATTGAGGGCTCTCAACAAGGAAATCAAATGACAACAACGCAATTTACTCAAGATATGTCTAGCGCTACTCAAGGCGCTCAATTAGGAAAGCAAACTGCTGCCTCAATTCTCTCAAAACTTTTGACGACACAATAAACGTTGAATTTACCTCTTGCATTCGATACCCCTGCTAATTTCCTGTATAATCGTCTGTACAGCTGATTTATATCATAGAGGATATTGAGAACTGCAGATGCCGTATTTGTATTGAAAACAAAATGTATGATCAACTAATACCCAGAGAAAGAAGGCGAATCGCACATATAAGCTAAGAAAGATTTATAAACTGGAAAAAAATATGATTCAAACGAGATTGATAATGAATAGTGTCAAAAGCAAGGTACTATGACAAAGAGAAATGAAGAAGATTCGTAAAATCATTAAATGCTCGAGATTTGATGAAAACATCGGAGCGTACTAACTATCAGAACATGCTGTATAGATGGAAAATGTATATGAATATTGCGTAAAAGGATTTGTGGATCAACTACCCTTTTCATGCAATAATCATGGTAGCAATCAGCAAAAGAAAAGCTAAGACATACTACCTTTGACTACTGCCTGTATTTGTGTCGCTTTGAGTGCTATCGTTGCGTCCGCGATTGAGGTACATACTGTAATTTTGGACTCCGCTAGTACCACCATCACTTCCTGCGCCACTGGGGGTGATGTTGCCATTAGTAGCATTGAAAATGCTATTATTATTGTTATTGTTGCTGTTTTGATGCCAACGCGATTGTAAGATGTTAACGTACTCTCTAAGATTGGTGTTGTGTAGTTCGGAAAGACCTTCGTCCAAAGTGAACTCCGTGGACCCGGTGGAAACGCTTGGAGCTGTGGTGGTTGGATATAGATTCGCTAATTGAAAACCGTAGCCAAGGTCAATACCGTCGTTTTCGCCGGGATATGGATCACGACGTGGAGAATTCGTTCTTGCCGATGCGGTGTTGTAATTGTTAGAGACAGTGTTGGAGTTGTTTCGGGTGAAATGACTTCTGAATCCAGAAGCAATTGTATTCGAACCGTCAGCAGAGCCCAGCGGAGCTGCGTTTGCTACATTGCTTGTTCCGTTAATACTGCCGTTGTTAGCATTAGCAGCTAGCAGCTTACCAGGTGTATAACTGGTAGGTCCACTCGGATTGCCATTAGTTTTGAAACGTGTATTGTCGTTTTCATGATGCGTGGAATTGGAGTTGCTACTGCTCCCTTCTTTGCTTGCGTCTCCAGGGTGAATGACCGCGTCCACGTCCTCGTCATTTGCATTGAGACCTGTAGACCTCGTGTTCATAGGGATGATACTTGAGGGTTTGAATTGGCTGGACACCATGGCGTTTTTGCAGCTACGGTACATCTCATCGATTTCCTCTAATTTCAACCCCTTTGTCTCGTACACGGCAAAATACGCAAACAAAGTAGCAAAGACGTTCAAGGCGCCCCATAGAAAGAAGATCTTGGTCCCCAAAGAGAGCGCAGAGTCGCCGCCAATCAAGTACGGAGACATGAACGCAAACACAAAGTTGAAGAGCCAGTTGGTGGCTGCAGACAAGGAAACTGCACGTCCCCGCACACCGAGAGGATACATTTCTGAAGTGATGACCCACACTCCTGGACCCCAGGTGGAAGCAAAGAAGAATATAAAGAGGCAGACAAACACCATCAATATTTTGTTGGAAACAATGGAATCGTTGCTGATGGTCCCTAAAATGGCAATCACAAACGTCGATACTGTCATTCCTATCCCTCCGTAAAAGAGAAGCTTACGACGGCCAATGATTTCTATAAGAAGAATCCCCGGGATCGTCCCCACAACATTGACAGCGTACGTGACAAAACTGTAGAGATACGACTGTTTGACCACGCCTGTCTCCACGAAAAACCACACCCCATAGTAGAAAATGAAGTTGATTCCCGTGGCCTGTTGAAGAGCCTGCAATATAATCCCCGTGAACATCCGCTGGCCCTGCTTGGAACGACCTTTGCCGCTTCGAAAACAGTCGAAATACGAATAGGGCGTCAATGACAATTCATAGTCGTGGGACGCCTTGATTTCAACCAACTCCTCTACGAGTCCGGGGTCGTCCCTGGGCACTTTTCGGAGTCTGGCAAGAGAATCTGCAGCTCGCTGGATTTTGTCTTTCATAACGTAAAACCGTGGAGACTCGGGCAAAAACATCATCCCGATTCCTAGAGCTATTGCCCAGCACGACTGTAGCCCTATGGGCACTCTGTAGCACACAGAACTGTCTATATGCCGCGTTCCCTGAGACACCGCACTGGAGACAAGAAAGCCCCATGTGATGGCCCACTGGTAAGTAGAAACGATGGCCCCACGCACCCATCGGGGGGAGGCCTCGGACTGGTAGAGGGGCACAACAGCAGAGATGACCCCAATAGCGCAGCCGGTAATAGATCTTCCAACACAAAGCAACGCCAAGCCAGTGGACGCAATCTGGAGGGCGTTTCCTATATTGAAGACAAGGATAGAGGCAATGATGATTGCGGTCTTGCGGCCTAGTGTATCGCTGATTGCAGGCGAGAATATCGAGCCAAAAAGCGTGCCCAAGGACAAAGACGCTGTCGCCAAGGCACGCTCGCTAGAGCTTATCGACTCGTGGTTGCCTGAGAAAGTCCGGTTGACGAAGTTCATCGAGAGCACGCTGTTGGAAAGCCCTGTATCGTACCCGTAGAGAAAGCCTCCCACAGCGGCATAGGTCCCTACAATTATAGCCATTTTGTTACTGGGCTTGCGGGCACCGTACACCTTGAACAGGTCCCGCGAGTCATAATCAATAAAGCGATATGCCAACCATTTGAAACTGTGTTTCATTTTGGGCTGCTTGGCTGCGCGCGTTGAGTGGCGTTCAAAGTCTATTTACTAGCTCGGTGTTGTTGCTTGTTTGGTTTATGCTCCTATCCAAAGGTGGTTTGCACGTATCCCGGTATCCTTTAAGAAGCAGAGCGAAACGACTAGTGGTCAGCTGAATGGATGATAGGGAAGGCTTGATAGAGTCTATCAGAGAAGATGCGTGATGAATCCTAGCCAATGAAAAAACACATGAGCTGCTTGTTAGTGAGAAGTGCACAAAGCCCGCGCTTATTTAGAGAAACTGTTATTATTTCTATCAGTGAGGCACCTTTTAAACTAAATTTGAACTGACGAGATGGTTGGACATTTATATAATTATCACCGGGCCATACAACCAATATATAGATTCTTGAAGAGAAAATCTTTTTTCCTTCTCTTTCTCTACTTTTTCTTTTCTCTTTTTAGGCTGCATCCAGCATCCATAAATTATAATTTTCACGTTTTTTGTGGGTTTTTCCTTTTATGCTTGTTATATACATGAGAAAACTTTCGTTGTGATGCTCGCCATTTATTACTTTTCCTTTGATCAGGGAGCACAGCAGCGGTAAAAGGCGTCTTAGTATTAGACAGTTTCACTCAACAGAACTGCAGGGGAAGGCAGTGGACCTGTTCCAGAATTATTAATGGCTGCTATTGTCTCAAGGCGCCGGAAGTAAGGGGATTATTGTGTTGGTAGATTGTTGTAAAAATAGGGCTCATCATTATTAACTGAGGAGAAAGACTCAGGCAGACAGAAAATCAGGCTTGTGCTCGTAGAATCAATAAAGATCCGCACATGTTGTATGGAGACAAAGTTCTCAACTTGGCGTGGACCTTCCTGGTGGGGGTGGGTGATTTGCGAGAATCTGTCGCCCGATTTAAATTGCGTATTACCAGAGTCGAGACTACACGATACGCTGTTTACGCTATAGACCTGTTATATTATGAGGCACTACAGAGACAGAAAAATTTACTGGATATTGAGTACTCTCCCCTTTAGCCCAGTTGTTACCGTTTGAGAATCTCAGCTGCCGTTCCACTCCACACCTGCGCCTTGTATTAATGCAGTAATTGATTGCTTTGATGAGGCGGGCCTGTCTTTTCCGGCGAAGTCTCGAAAAAACCTATACCGCGCAGAGTGTGGGGGCGCGTGTGAACGACCCGGAAAGCGGAGACTGATGGAGTGTTCAGCCGGTCAAAAGCATCCACTTGAACGGTACATTAGTAAGTAGTCACATGACTCAAATTGACCACACGTGCTGCTATTTTCTCGCCCCTTTGTCAGGTGCTGTGGCTTACATAATATGCGGGAAAAATTCCTGTTTTTTTCCCCTTGTTGCCTCAAGAAAAAGCGGAACTGCCTGCCTGCCCATAGTGAAAAACAGTTTTAGTTGCCGTCATCAAAATTCCCGATTTTCAGTCACTTCATTTTTCTCCCAATATTCAGTCAAGTTTCTAATTCATTTATCTTGATTTTCATTGTCGGTTGTTGCGCTTTCATTTGTACGTGATTGCATGTACACCGTTCTTTCAAAAGTTTTTTTTGTTGCTTTTGAATATTTTTTCCTATAAATTCAGTACGTTTCCCCTTTTTTTGTATTTTTTTGTTCTTTTCACTTTTTTTGCTCTTGCTCTTGATATTTTTTTACTCCTTCATCTTAGTTGTAGTCAATCAATATCACAAAATGGCCAGAACTAAACAAACAGCAAGAAAATCTACTGGTGGTAAAGCACCAAGAAAGCAGTTAGCTTCTAAAGCTGCTAGAAAATCCGCCCCAACCTCCGGTGGTGTCAAGAAGCCTCACAGATATAAGCCAGGTACTGTTGCTTTGAGAGAAATTAGAAGATTCCAAAAGTCTACTGAGTTGTTGATCAGAAAGTTGCCTTTCCAAAGATTGGTCAGAGAAATCGCTCAAGATTTCAAGACTGACTTGAGATTCCAATCTTCTGCTATTGGTGCTTTGCAAGAATCTGTTGAAGCCTACTTGGTATCTCTTTTCGAAGACACCAACTTGTGTGCCATCCATGCAAAAAGAGTCACCATTCAAAAGAAAGATATTCAATTAGCAAGAAGATTGAGAGGTGAAAGAAATTAGGTCTGGTTGGCCATATTTTTGTCTTCGTCTACTTTATTTTATTTCACTTATTTAGGTTTGTTTTTATATAATGTTTACGTATTTCTCACTGATGAAACTCTTTAAATATCAATATAATACGGTGTTCGGTTTTTTTATTGGACCAGTTTCGTTGCTGTAGAAATTTTTTTGCCACTGGCTGCGAGCTCCTTAGTTTGCTATTGTTTCAAAAATTGAATGGAGTTTGGTGCATTCATATAAGAATGTGTAAAACATCGCATGTTGATTTCAATTTTCTTTGTTTTGCTGTCACGTGTTGTTCTTTTTTGCATTATTGTATGGCAGCTGTGCCCAAAAAGCAAAATTCTTTACTGAGACTGCGTCAACGCATAATCAGGGATATTCCGGTCCCTACATGTTCGCACTTTGAGAAGGCCATTATATTCGTATAGGCCACGCATAAAGAAGGAGACACATAACGTTACAAAGGGTTTTTTTTGAAATACAGGTTAAGAGTGATTGACATTATCTTATATATAGATCAAATGTGATATCCTAGCGGGCTGCGACTTACTGAATTCGCCCAAAGTACCTTTACAGTAGATGATGCACAGTAAAGCGCTATTACGGCCTACTTAACCCAAGGGGGATCGATAGTCAGTGAGATTTAAAAGAAAGTAGTCTGTTATTAAAAGATAGAAAAGTAAAAATAAAGAGAATCAGGCTGATAACTATTGATCGAAGAGCATTTGAACGCAACACAATCAATTGAAGCGTAAGCGATCGTCGTGACTAAAAAATTCTACTCAACCATCCTTTCTCTTCTTGTTGCCATCCTTCCGCCTCCTTTTTTTGCTCTTCGTTACTCTGAACACTCTCCAAGTGATGGTTTCTTAACAAGAACGCAGCCGCTAATAAGGGAATGCAGAAACATAATCCAACTATGCATAAGATCTTTTGCACATACATGTATGCCTTGACAACTGCTTGTCTTTCCGGAGTTCCCCAGGTGTACGTGACAATAAAGGTGTATGGAGACCCATACGCCAGAGCCGCTAAAGTAGGATCTCTCAATCTTTTGCTCAACTCTTTCGGTAAAATATTAGTCCAGATTGCACCAGAGATAGATGCACCTAATGCAGATCCTATATTGTAGGACGCCAAATACAATGCGGTGACAACTGACATGTGCTCGTGGTTCGTGCATGCTTGAATAGAAGCCTGTGTGACATAAGTGAAGAACCCTGCACCAAATCCCAATAAACATAAGGAACCGATTATCCCCGAATGCGAGTCGGAGTCTCCTTTATAATGCACCAACAAACCCATTGCAATAAACCACATGGAGATCCCAAATACAATGAATGGTTTGGTTCTGCGAACGAACACAATAACGAATCCTAAAAATGTTCCCGTCAATACCGATACAAAGGAGTACAATGACGTGATTCTTGTTGCAGATTTGATAGATTCATGAACTGCGACAATCAAGACTGTGTACATGTAATCACCTTGCATATACCAGACAAAGTCAATAAAGACGGCAATGATCATAGCGGCCCAAACTCCCCTGTCCTTCAATAAATGTCCTGGAGTCAATGGGTGCTTAGAAAACTTGGCTTCCCAGAAAACGTACCATGGAATAAGACAGATACCCAAAACTTCCGGAACGATGATTTTGGCTTTCTTCCACTCTGATTTGACACCACCTGCTAGTGTGAAAGGCACCAAGATCAAGCCAAATATCAAAACAACAAGCAACAACCCGATGATATCCAACTTCCAGAAAAAAACCTCGATGATGAAATCTTTCCAGCCTAATCTTTGATAATCCTTGATTTCATTTTTGAATTCATCCAAATCACCATTCTTTTTGGCAAGATATTTCATATGGAAAAGGCAGAAGATCAATGGTAAAGCTATAACAGGTAAAATAATTGCCCACATGCCGATTCCCCATGACCAGCGCTCATCAACAGCACCAGTCAAATCACCCGAAATCCATGTATTAATGATGAAAGGCAATGCAGGAATAAAACTGGCCAAAACTCTCCAATTCAAGTTTGAAAAATCAGCAAGAACAACTTGTAAGTTCAAAACTAGTCCTGTGTATCCGATTTGATAAAACACTGCACCGGCACAATACCTTTGGATGTCGTACGCTTGGGACTCAATGATCGTACCCACAACATAGAAACACACGGCCACAATGATCATTTCTCCTCTACCGAAAATATCTGATAATCTTGCGTAACATATTTGACCCGCGGCAGCCACAACAGCATTGATACAATTCACTGTAGATAGCAACGAGTGTTTTGAGTAAGATGAGGTCGCATATGCCTGGTATGTGTATCTAGTTTGGCCATCCAACCCATAGACATAAGCAACCAAGAAAACTGAGAAGAAAAGACCCACGCGGGCATACCACGCAGAGTATTGTTTGGCGTATATTTCAACCTTTTTAACGCCAACACTTTTCTCAGCATTGTAGAAAGCCACACTGTCAGATGAGCTCTTTTCGTGATTAGAGGTTTGCGAGCCTAAAAGGTTTTCTTCACGAATTTCTTTGGACATAGTTTACAGAATATGTGCTACTTGCCAGCAGAAAGTATCTCGATGTTTGTATGTAAACTAGAAAACATATTACCAGAGAGAGTTATTAGAGTCTGTTAAAAAAAGAGAAAGAAGTCAGAGACTTTTGAATCAATTTATACCAAGGAGTTATTGTTTTCTCTTTACTTGATGATCAGTTGTGCAAATTCACTCTGCTTGTAGCGCGTGAATTACACAGTAAGTACTCAATGTGCATTTTGAGGGGGTGGAGGTTATTTAGGAAAAGGGAAAAGGGTCTTTGAGTATCTCGGTGTTCTAACTAATAGCTACAACTCAAACAAGAGATACAACGCTGAGGATCTATTATCGTTCTGTAGATATTGTAGAAAGAAACTTAAAATTTCTTTTTTTTTGCTGCATAAAACGTTTGTATCGGAGAAAAGTGAAACAGGGTACAGCACTTCTCGGACACACGTTTATACAAATTATTAACAGATTACGTGTGGAAAGTGTACCTTCCTCCTGGGATCTTCCTCAGTATTCAGTTGTCATTGAAGGATTGAAAAATAATTTTGCCATTTCGTTGCGGAAATGTCGATTTGGAGGCGTTACATTGAAGATAGTTTAGAAGTACTTTCTTATAGAGGGACGGAATAGTGAAGATTAGCAGTCGCCAGAAATCTGTTGTGCATTTTTGGGTTGCTCTTTTGCTTTTTCTTACTCAAGGATCTTGGTCTTTCAACGCAAGTCTCAAGCGACAAATTAAATTCATTCACACGGCGAATACCACTGTAGCCACTCATGCTTGTTGTGGTCCCGAGATTTCAAGGAGGCTGTAAGATGGGGTGCACCAAGCCTAATCAGAAGAGCGAAAATAAGCTTTTGACTGCTTGCATATTCATGTACTCGTATTGTGTCATCACCAAAAAAGGCTTTTTATCTAATCCATCTGAAGAAAAATTTATTTAGAAGTTAATGATTACTATAATTGTTACCGACGTTTTTCTTCACGCGATTCCATGTCTTGACAAGTACTCGAGAATGTGGCTGGAGGTCAGTAGACCCTGCTAAACCATGTTACTACATCTACTTTGCGGCAGCCGGGTTGCTGTTATATCCATAGAAAGTCTTGAGATTAATGTTTCCACAGTGATGAAACGCTCCCACTCAATAAACTCTGACGGGATCGCTACAGTATTACTTTCCTATTTTGGAACTTTCTATTCCGCCATCCGAGCTTTGCGATCACCGTTAGTGCATTGTGCAAAGCCCAGTTGAATCTTATAGGAGGTGCTGTAAGATATGAAGACTTCGTACAAGAATGACCACACTGGGCGATTCAACCAGAGTAGTAACTAATTTGTATTCAATGGAGATGCGAGAAATTCTTTGCAGATAGACTGTACCCCGCTCAGCGGATACAGCCTTGAATGATTTGGTACCGTACGTAACAGGTAATTCAGGAATCATCAGGTGTGGATGGCGAACGAGATTAATCAGGACCCCGTTTGATTTACATATTTTTTTGGACAACTCTCGGCGTACACATGCTCATGAATCTCGTCGCTCCATTTGTAAAGATTTGCAACCACTCATCATAAGAACTCGAACCTTGTTCGACCTTCATAACTGCTGATCGAGGGCTACTTTGATAGTACCAAAAACACACATTCGGTCAATGTTTCTCAAATTCCTACTCATAAAATGATTTATGACCTGATTAATCAAAAGAAGGCACAGTAGTAAAATTTTTAGTAATCTCGTTTGCATTAGGAAACCTTTGAATCAAAAATGAAATTACGAATAGCAACCCTTCTATCCTCCCTTCTTTTTAAATTAACAAATCATATTATTTAACTGCTCCTTCACGCTGTACTATATATAAAATACACATTTTGAAGCAAACAGACCCCAGGAAGAACAGAAACCCCATCTCCAAGCTTGTCTATACCCACACTTATCAACGTGGCTGTTGTCCAAGTTATGGTTGGATTACCTTCCAATACCACCCACAAATATGGTATACTGGAAAATGTTACCCTTCTTTCATCGGCATTTGGTAAAAAATCAACTTGGTTTCGTAACCAGAAATTTGCACAAATCAATTTTTCTGCTTTGACTCTCTTTTTCTGATACTACTCACGGTCCTATGAGAAAAGCTTAAACGCATTTAGAAAATACGGTTTAAGAACATTATCTCCTATTCTTCCTTTACATTCAACCTCTACTACATCTTGCGCAGGTCCGGCTTACATTGGCAGTGAAATTCAAGTTTGTTGCTAGCAGTTAAAATCGACCAACAGCAAAAGGACTATCCGACAGACTATTTGATTGCATCTCCGAAGCAAAAATAAAATGGCAACCGTGTAAGTACCATCTTACCCGACGAGGTCTCTTAGTGACTGGCTCTGCATTAATGTTGGCCTTTTATCAAAATACTAACCTATTGCCATAGACCAAGAAGTTTTAAGTTACTTGAAGAGCTCGAGAAGGGGGAGAAGGGCTTGGGTTCAGAATCATGTTCTTATGGGCTTGCTGATTCCGATGATATAAATATGACGCACTGGAATGCTACCATTATTGGGCCACCTCATGTAAGTAAATCGGTTTAATGTCCATACGCGTGCCTCTGATACAGAAAACAACTAACTAGATCATTACAGTCTGCCCACGAAAACAGAATCTACAGTCTTTCAATAGAATGTGGCGAATCGTATCCAACCAAACCACCAATTGTGAAATTTCTCTCAAAGATCAATCTTCCTTGTGTGGACCAGCAAACTGGAATAGTCAACCCTCAAAAATTGGCAATCTTGAACAACTGGAAGAGAAGCTACTCGATGGAAACCATCCTTCTCGAATTAAGAAAGTAAGTGAAAATCAGAGAGTAAAATACGTAGGAAGAAAAATACTAACACATGTTATTCATAGAGAAATGGCTACAGGATCTAATAGAAAATTGGCTCAACCTGCAGAGGGATCCATGTATTGAATGGAAATCAGGCGGATGCTATGAGTGGCTAATCACGATATTGATGTAGCGAGCGTCAAGACTCAAGCTTATTGTTGTACCTTTTTCTACCAGTTTTGAATGCTTCAAATTAATGACCTTATGTGTACATGTATGTCTGTGCGCATAAGCAAGACATTCCAGCTATTGACGTTAATAATCAGTGCATGACTATTTGTATTTCTTTACCAATGTAGATGATCTATTCTTGTCGTTCGACAATTACCCCTTTGTGTTTGTCTCCCAATGTATGTGAAAGTTTAAAATCGAAAATCGAAAATCGCAGAAAAAAACAAGATCATCAATAGAAATCCATCAGGAAAATGTTTTGCACAAGGCATCGACAAGAGAAAGGATGAGCATCAAGTTGCGAAACCTATAAAAACGGAAAACATACGGGGACCGAGTAACTTATTAACTAGAAGTCTTACATTCGCTCTGGATAATTTTGGTATCCAATATGGCACCTCCAGTTGAAGTTTTCACCGCTAAGGACGCTGAGCGAATATTCAATCTAGACAATCCAAAAGACTGCGTCCTTAAAAAACTCACTCAATACGAGTGCGTTCTCGACAAAAACTTACAAGTGGTGTGTCTCCCCTTCACGCGCATGTTCAAACGTTGTACCATTGAATATAAAGACAAAAAAACCAATCAGGTAGTGTCGTCCAAGCACATGTTCGAGATAACCACCAAGGATACAAATAATCCATTGAAGGACAGCTACAACGACTTCAAAGAATTTGTTAAGATAAATGCAGCATGGGAAGAATTCACTAAACAGCACCAGCAATGATATATATCTACGACCACTGGCTGTTCTTCCCACACGTCCAGAACCTCGTCGTCAAAGTTTACTGGTTCTCCATCGCTTCAGAAATTAGTAGAAGCACGTGATACATTCTAATCTATTCATGTGCCGCAAGATTAATATGGCTTTTTTTTCAATTCGCTTTCAATTCATTTTTAACACTTTGGTATGAATATATATATACATCAAGTTACATTTTACAAACATCGAATGACTTTCTCATAAAAGACTTTCGTTCATCGTAGACACATTTCTCCTGTCATTCTAGTAATCGCAGCACTGTCTTGAGATTTTGTTATCATAGTCGCTCGTTGAAACCTTTTCTAAAAACCTCTTTCAGCTGCTCGATTTTTCGATTACTCGAGTTATATATAGCGCACGCTATATGATCTTATCTTTCAGTTGTTGAATGCTTCGCAAATCACAATAAACTTCAGGATTTTACTCTGTTCCGTCTCAGGACTGTGTTATCTCAATACACCAAACGGATATGATCCATCAGCAAGTTTCTCATCACCACTAACACACGCATGCAGTATGATCAAGCTCAAAAAGGAGGACTTCAAAATTAATTCCTCCAAGGATTACTATGAGTATCTTCAGACGATTCTCCTCTCTGTCACCGAGGACTTGTCTCTCGACAGTTTGAACACCAAGCTCATGTACTACTTATCGTTTGTCTGCTTATATTTGGATGTACCCTCGAGCTCAAAAGAGAACGCCTTTTCGATAATATTATCATCCAACCGGGAGGAGATTCTTTTCAACACTTCACGGCTTCTCTTAGACTCGAAGATATTCAAGAATGGCGCAATAAAGACTTTTTTGATTTCCAAGTTGCTCTCGATTTTGAATTTGAATGTTCGCCTTGACAATATCAACTTGAAGTTGTTGCTCGGGTTTATATTTTTCACGTTGATCACTGTTGGTGATTCGCCCTCAGAAAAGATTGAACTTCATCCCACAACAAGTGGAAATTCCACTGGATCAAATAGGTTCAACATCACTACTTTTTCTATGAACGAAGATGAGAACGGCAATTACATCAACAATTTGAATGATTCTTTGTTTGACATATTTAGAAGCTATCGCTCATTCAAGATATTCTACAAGATTCTATATTTCAACCAGTTTTTCAATATCTACGAACTCAAAGGAGAGGATGAAATAAGGAAGAAGTACAAAGAGTATGCAGATTTGCACGACTATGACGATGACAATGACAATGACAGCAATCACAACAACCCAGCTGCGTACAAGTGTTACACTGGCATTGATAGCGTCAATGGCATCAATGGAGACACCAATAAAGATGTTCCTTTCGAGAACATCATGAAAGACCGGAGGAAGATTGAGTTTTACGACCTTGATTATAATAAGTCAAAACTCAGTGGAAATAACATTGAGAATTTGTACTTGAATGATCAACTTGAAAGAGAGCTAGTCAACGACGAATACTACTACATATCAAAATGTCTTGAGAAAGAAAAGAAGTTATTTTATCCCGATACTTCTAACGATATTGACGGAGTTGTTAACTCAATAACCGACGAAGAGCTACAGGACGCAAATGCGGCTATTGATGCTGTCCTCCAGCGAATAATCAACAATGACTCTGAACTCAAGAGCATCATATACCGAACAAAAGTGACTTTGTTGTCTAAAGTGTACACAAAGCTTATCTCCAACTATATAAAGTTGTCCTCTTTAACGTTCAACGAGATTGCGTTTGTTAATAACTATTTTGTCTTGTGCTTTCTCTTGAAGAACCTTTCAATTTTTGATGACGCTGATAACGATCTTGAGGACATTGATGAGACCTTCAAGAGCATATCCAGCAGCAAAAGAAGTAGTTGGATGGCTGACCCTAATGACAAATTAGCACTAGGAGTCAAAGAGTTTGGGAAATACAAGAAGTTTTTGAGGCAGCAGCACAAACTTCTGACTACGGAACTCAACGAGCTTAAGTTTGAGCTTTTGATATCGCTTAACGAGCAGTACATGTTGATTATCAACACGCAGCAGCGATTCAAGCGTACGTACAACCCCTCTTTGTTATCGCAGGTTTTATATTATAAATACTTGAAGTCGATACAAATCAAATCTGAAATCAACTCGATTCTCAGATCGAAGATTGAAATAAATCAGGAGGTGGAAAATCTTTTCAATCAAAGATACAGGGAGGAGCTTATTGCCTTGGAAGAGTTGCAAGAGACTCAAGTTTATCAGCTGCAGATCTACGGCAGTCCACAAGTGGACTATCTGATAGATACAGACCAGCTTTATCAGGAAGTTGTATCGTTATATCGCGAAAGGTTTGACACATTGTCGGAGTACGAGATGAAATATGCAGCCCTAAAGGACTTGTTTTCTCGGAATCTCTGCTTCTCAACGGGTGATCCAGTCAAGGATCAGGAAAACTTCAGTGAATTTTTAGGTGTAGTGAAAGCTGAGAAATTAGATGGAATTCACAAGGAGGAAATTACCCTTGTCATGGTAAACGATTATATGAAGCTTCTGGAGGACGAGTACTTGTTGGTGTTGCGTCGTACTGCTCAGAATTTGGTTTTCAACGGACTAATTGGGATAAATTACATTGAGGATAATCGTACTCATCATGAGGACAGAGGTTCGTCACAGAGCAGTACAAACGAGAGCCATCTCAAGACGACCTTGGGAGTTTTCAAAAACTTTATTGCGGTGTTGATCTACATTTTCAATCGTCAAACCAATAACTGCAACAAGATTCTCATCTTGAAAGTTTTGTATTTGATTTTAAAGGAGATCAAATCGAATCACACGGAAAAGAGTGCCGCTGCAGCCCAGAAAACTGTAGAGGCCACAAGAGAGGAAAAGCTTCTGAGACGGCGGTCGATTTTGTCAAAGTCGCAAGTGCCATCGGCAGCGAAAGCTTCGGAGAAAGCTCAGAGTTCAGCAAGGGAATCGTCGACAGTTTTCGACTTTTACATTAATGATTTGAAGGTGATTGTCGATATTTTCATTCGTGAGTTGTATAATTTGTCATCTGACGTGCAGAAGGCGGTGATAAACAACTATTTGCGGGTTTTCTACTTGCTATTGGATGTCACGCCTTTGAACTACTTGAATCATGATCCAAAGTATGCCAGTGCGGCTATAGATACGAAAAACTTCAACTTCGATGCTCATGGGTACAAGCGGAGGGAGATTTTGGACTTGCTTTTGTATTTGAGCGGCCAGGATATTGGCGACTTGGTGAGATTGTATAACTCGAATGCAGACCCCTTGGGAGACTTGCTACCGGCGCCTGTTTCTAATGGAGATCCCAACGAAGAAACAAAGAAACTAGCCAAACGGTGTCTTTCGGTCAAATGGTTAGGGCTTGAGAACTACATCTGTGAAAAGCACAAGGAGATATTCGGCACAGCCTCTTTGCTTGATCTCATGCGGCCGGAAATCAGTAGAACCTCGACTTCAAACTCGCTTGCCTCTTCAGGGTCGTCTAATTTTGGGTCTTTGCATAGCGGCCACCCACATGCTTATCAGCAACCTCTTTCTGCGGAGAACACGAGCGGTTCTTCTGAGCGACTCACGTTGTCCAAGAAGCTATCTAATTTGAGGGTGAGCAACAGCCCGAAGCATGTGAACTATAATATTGTAGGCACTAATGGATACCCAGCCGGCAACAATTCGAGCCCAAGTTTGCTACTTTCTACCACTAATTCGGGCCCGTACCAGGGATATGCTGGGCCCAAAGGTGCCAGCCATCGAGCCAGTTCTGAGAGTACTGTGCATTTGCCGGATTCTCTAGCAAACCACCCGTTTGTATCTAATAATCTTTATAGGGCGTGTGAGCCAGGAACGATCCAGAAGCTTGCAGAGAGTCTTGACAAGCAAAAGACACGCAAGAAGCCGCCTCCTCCGCCTCCTCCGGGGTTTTCGCAGGGAGGATCGCCCAGGGCACAGCTGCCGTTGAGTGTGCCGGGAAACGAGAGTGTGCGGTCAATGAGCCCTGTTAGAAGGGGGCCGCCTCCGCCTCCTCCTCGTCCAAGACTCCGGTCTTCATCTGTCAGGAAGTAGATTTCATACCGCCAGGGAAATGATACAAGACGTATATTGCAGCAATTGATACAGCCACGGAAATGATACAACATGTATGTAACGCCCCAATGTAGTCAAATAAACTTCTGTTCATCCATCAGAAAGTAGATCTGATACGAAAGTTACAAGATGTATGTAACGCCCCAATGTACAGTCAAATAAACTTCTGCTATCCACCAAAAAGAGATTTTATACAGCCACGGAAATGATACAACATGTATGTAACGCCCCAATGTAGTCAACTAAACTTCTGTTCATCCATCAAAAAGTAGATCTGATACGAAATGATACAAGATGTATAAGATACGCAACAAAGAAGTATGCTAGCATGCTCCCATCAATCTCCAACAACAATTAACAATCACAAAGTATAAAATATATTCTGCCTATGCAACATGTACATACCTTATACACACTCAAACAACAATACGCAACCCCGACGTCGGAACCCCGATCTGGGTGATCCCGGTGATCTTGCATATCTTGCCCTTCTCCGAAGGCTGGTACTCTGCCCCCACAAGCCCCTCCTTGACACACTCCGCGTCCTGGTAGATCGGGGTGTACGTGGCGGCGCAGATGGTGAAGGTGGCGTACGGATCGAAGTCGATCTCGATCGCATCGCGCCCAATGCTGTCGGACTTGGCCTTGATCTTCTGGGCCTGCTCGGCACGGGTGCCGCTGGTGACGATCTTCAAGAACTCGCCCGCAAAGTACGCGGCGGAGGCGTAGTTCTTGTGCTTGAAGGACTGCGACATTGCCACCTGCAACGCGTTGACGCGGTGCGCCGGCTTCAACTTGGCCCTGGTGAAGTACGCCGCCAACTCGAGGTTGCGCTTGACGTCTGCAGGCGGCAAGGCGCGCCGCGCAAGCTCGATGGAGAGCCCGAGGATGTACTCGCGGCTCAAGTGGAGCGCCTCGATGCACTTTGCCTCTGCGTCCTCGTCCGGCACGGCAAGCACCGCCACCGTGTAGATCACCTCGCGGAACTGCTCGACGGCGGCCTCGAGCCGGTTGGCGCGGAACAACCGGAACGCCTCGTGCAAGATGCCCTCGAGCAGCTCGAAGCCGGGCACATGCGGCCGCACCCGGCTGCGGTCCTCCTCGGCGACGTCGGCGCGCACAAACCCGGTCACGGGGTGCACGCCCTCTGCGCCGGGCAACGCGACGCGCGCGGCGGCGTACACCTCCATGAACCGCCGTCTGAGCGGCGCAAAGTTGACCACGCCGGCCTGGCGGTTGAGGAGCTGCGCCGCCGAGTCGAACGCCCCGGCGGCGGCCTGCACCGCGGCGTTGGCGGCGGCGTTTTTGACCCAGAGCCCTGGCTCTGCGAGCTGCGCCTCGCCGGCGTCAAGCGCGTCCTCGACGTCGCTGACCTCGAGGCCCTCGTCGTCCCAGCCGCCCATGTCCTCGTCTGCAGGCTCGTCCTCGAAAAACGCGTCCTCGCTGCGTGGCTGCGCCTCCTCGTCCGGGCCGAGGTCCAAGTCGGCGATCTGGCCCAGGATGGCGAGCTCAAAGTACGACGCCGCGGCCTGCTTCAACGGCCAGTTGGCCGCACCGTCCCTGACGGGGGTGCGCACCGCCACGCGGGGGCCCACCACGTCCGGAAGCTCGACATCCGCGGCGGAAACCCCGGCGGCGGCCAAAAGCTCGGCCGCAAGCTCCGAGAGCCCGTTGGCGCGGGCCACGGCGTACGCCAAGGGCACGTTGCCCGCCTGGGCGAACACGCGGGCGCGCTTCTCGACGCTGTTCAAGTACACCGAGTTCTGGAGCATCAGCAGCATGTCGGTGCGCTTCTCGGCAATGCTCTGCATCTTGGCCAACTTGTCGGAGGCGCCCGTGATGAGGTAGAAGAAGCTGAGCTTGGAGAGCCGCTTCTGCTCCTGGTAGACCATCTCGACGACCTGCTTGTTGCCCTGGCGCAAGGCCTCGGCGCCCAAGGACAGCCACACCGCGGGGTCGCGGAGCTTGAGCGCCTCGGCGAGCGCCGCCTGGAGGTCGCCGCTCTCGAGCGCCAACTCAAAGCGCGTCTCGGGGTCCTCGACGAACTGGAGGGCGATCTCGGGGTAGCCCTTCTTCTGGAGGTAGGCAATGATGTTCTGGCCCACAAGCGTCAGGCTGCGGATGATGCGCAACACCTCGTTGAAGTTGCGGTTGACGAGCGCCTTCTTGAAGCGGTACTCGGTGGGGTCGATGGAAAGCGCCTCCACCGTGCCCTCGCGCGTCAAGCAGAACACGCTGCGCCCCGCGACCTTCACAATGTACACCGTGTTGTCCAAGGTCTTGATGATCCCGCTGTCGCCGTTGAGCAACGTGTACTTGATGTGGTTCAACGTCGAGTACAACAACACCCCCGCGTCGTCAAACGCCGCGCTCTTGATGCGGATCGTCTCGTGCATCAGGGTGACCACCTCCATGGCGCGCGTGACAATCGTGATGGTGTGCTTGGCAAGGAGCGCCGCGTGCTGCCCGTCGCCGGACCAGGCAACGTACTTCACGTTGGCGGCCTGCACCGCGGCCACGGGCTTCTTCTGCTGCACGTCGAAGAGCACCACCGCGGCGGGCTTCAAGAGCAACACCTGGCCCGGCCCGGCGGCCACCACGTCGCGCACCGCGTCGTCGAGCTCGATCGACTTGGTGGTGCTGTTGGCGAGGTCCTTGACCTCGAGGGTGCGCGTGTCGCGGCGGAACACCACAAAGCGGTTGCGGGCGATGAACACCGCAAAGTCGCCGGGGCCCAGGCGCACGTCGGCGGGCTCGAGCGCCCCGGGGTGCTTGGGCACCAGGAGCAACGCGTACTGGGGCGCGTCCTCCGGGCCGGTGGTCACGAGCACCAGGTGCTCCGCAGGGTTGTACAGCAAGGACCGCAACACCAGCCACGGCTTGCCGATCTTCTTGAGCGACAACTGCGGCGCAGAGGCCGTCTGGGTGTCGAACGCGTAGCTCTGGAGCTGGCGGTCGCGGTTGACAAAGAGGAGGCGGTTCTGGAAGAGCGTGCTTGGGAGCCGCTCGCGCTCAAGCTTGAACACCATCACGCCGCTGTCGTGGCACGCGGCAAACAAGTTGATCGCCGGGTGCGCTGTGACGAGCCAGAAGCGGTCGTTCTCGCGCTTGAACTGCTTGATGGCCGTGCGGGTGTTCAAGTCCCAGGTGCGGATCGTCTTGTCCTCCGACACCGACACAATGATGTCCTGCGTCGGGTGGAACAACACCGACAACACGTTGTTGGTGTGCCCGCGGCACGTGTCGATCTCCCACGCCTTGGTCTCGCTCATGCGCCACAACTTGACAAGGCGGTCGTCGCCGCCGGACACAATGTACGGCAACGTCGGGTGGAACGCCGCCCAGTTCACCCCGCGGTCGTGGCCCTCGAGCACGTACTTGACCACCGCGTCGGTGTTGCCAAAGATGTCCTGCGGCGGGTTGTTGCGCGCCAGGAGCGGGTCCGCGTACGCGCCAACCCCCGCCGGCGCCGTGTTCTTCTTGCGGAGCCCGGAGATGTCCCAGACCCGCACCGTCTGGTCGAGCGACGCGCTGACAATGAGGTCCTCCGTCGGGTGGAACTGCGCGCACATCACGTAGTGGTTGTGCCCCGTGAGGCAGGCAATCTCCTGGCGGTTCTGCCAGTTCCAGATGCGGATCGTCTGGTCGTCCGAGGCAGAGACGATCCACGGCAACAGCTTGTGGAACGACACCGTGCGCAAGTAGTCGAGGTGGCCCGTGAGGGTGAAGATGCACTTGCGCGAGGTGAGCGACCACACCTTGACGGTGTAGTCGTCGCCCCCAGAGACAAACAACGGCTGGGTCGGGTGGAAGTCGACGGCCCGCACGGGGCCGTCGTGCTCCTCAAACCGGTCGATCAACGTGCCCATGCGGTAGTCCCAGAGCTGGATGGTCGACGAGTGGAGCGCGACAAGGATCCACGGCCGGGTCGGGTGGAAGGCCACGCCTTTCGCCCGCGACGACTTGGATTCGAACTTGGTGAGCATCTTCATGATGAAGGGGATGCGATGGTGTATATGGGGAGATATGTGGATCGAGAGGAAGAGAGCAGTGGCGAGAGCTTGCAAATCCTGGCGGTATTTTGAAAATGAAATTTGATTTTGTTTTTGGATAAACATTTCGTGTTCAAAAGGGCTTGGGGGGAGCGCTAGGGAGGGTTACGGCACGTGACTTTGTATTTTATGTCTCTACGTAGAACGTTCTATGTATAGTATGATGTATCTATGGAAACATATTTGTCTATATATATATATATAGATAAATGGTGGAATCCATTGGGCAAGGTGGAATCTATGGGCAGGGCTGAAATCCATTGGGCAGGCCGGAATCCATTAGGCAAACTGGAATCCATTGGGCAGACCTTCAGCCCAAAGTCTATCTACTCCAAGTAACTGTCTTGAGCCTACAGCTACTACTAGCCACCAATCCCAAAAATTCTAATCCACTCCAAGTACTTGATTCCAATCCACTCCAAGTACTTGATTCTAATCCACTCCAAGTACTCGTCTCCAGCCAACTACAAACTATCACTGTCATTATTCTATTAAATGTCAACTCGCATCCTCCTGGATGTCAAACAACTAATTAAAAAATGGGCACATTCCCCTTGGCCAACGCCTATACATGTGGGAGCCCCCCGTGGTAGATACATCTACAAACATTGCCTATATAACAAGCAAAACAAAAACCGTCAAAAACGTCACCGCAACGGAATTGACCACTCCCCGGACATTCACAAACGAGTACCCCCCGCTCTTCGATTTCGATGAAGACCCTGAACTCTCCGTTCCAGTGGTTCCAAATTGCTTGAATCCCGCATAAGTGTACGTGGTTGTGCTGCTGTCGTCTCCACTGTCACTTCCACTGTCACTGCCACTGTCACTGCCACTGTCGCTGTCACTGTCACTGTCACTGTTACTGCTGCTATTCTCATTGGACGACTGCTGCGTTCCACCAGCAACAAGATTCGTCTTTCCAGTGGAGTTTGTGGACGTTGTGTTATGTACAGATGCGTTTCCCGGGTTGAGTCCTGTGTTGGAAAACGACGCAAGGTAGGTACGGTCATTAGTGATCTGGACAACCGACTGGTTCCCGTTCTGTGCAGTGTAAACATAAGAGTTGTTTCCCGTCACAACCGTCCCTGCTGGAGGATCGTAGCACTCGATGTCTATCTCCTGCAACATCGAATAATAGTACCCGTACTGCTGGATATCAGAACTATCCCAGTCGATTTCTCCACCTGCCCAATCAATGGTACCCTGGGCGTTCGACGAGTCTCCACCTGGCCAAAGGGAGATCTGCACACGTGCAGGGGTCTGTGGGAAGTCAAAGTTCTGCGCTGTGGCGTTCCAGGTGTTGTTTTTGTACAAGGTACGTGTCAGGTTCCCGTCGAGCGACCACGTGAGAGCCTCCTCGCTCCAGTCGACCTCCAAGGTGTGGTAGTTTTCAAATGTGTTGATTGTCGTGGAAAGATTCTTCGAGTGGGTATAATTCAAGATTCCGTGGTAGTAGTAATTCGACTGGTACTTGTACAAATCCACCCCGACGTTCTCAAAGTCAATCTCGTCCTGCATGTCCGAGAAAAGAATGAAGGCGGAAATAACACCTGCCAAATGCGACGACTTCAACTTCACCGTGATTTTCCCGTACCACACGTATCTTGTGGACGAGATAACCGTACCGCCGCTGTTTTTCGGCATCGCAAGAAGGAGCTGGTCGTCGTACTCAAGAACCGTTCCGTCATATATCCAGTCGCCTGCGGAGGCATTTCCCAAGTATTTCGACGAAGAGATAAGCTGATCTTTCTTCGTGAAGACGGTATTTACGTTTTGGCAAATGGGATTAGGCATACATGCCGAGGTGTTGTATGAGTAACGAGGATCACAGCCTCCCAAACAGTAGGCTCCCACTCCGCATTCCCCGTATTGCGAACAGCATGGCGCAGACTCTGGACACGACTGAGACGAGTTGCAGGAAATGGTTGCCTGCACCGTGGCAAGCATCCCAAAAATGCCCAAGAAAAGCGAGACAACCCCTGGCTTCATCGCTGCAAATGTTTATATTGTTGGTATCTATCAGATGGATTCTTGGGCTTTGTTGACGCAGCCCTTTCCAGTGTACCGATTGTGTTGAAGGCTTATGTATTTCTGTTTTCTTTCCGATCTTTCTTTTTCTTTCCTAGTTGAGAAAAATTTGCGACAAATTAGACAACAGAGGCGCTGAAACAGATCAGTTTTTTTCCTATGAGGATGTGTAATTAGGACAAAATTAAATGATGAGACAGCTGATTAGATAGGAGTCAGATTGTCAAGGTTCGGCATGTATCCAGTTCAGAATCACCAAGCTGGCAACAGAAAATGAAAAAGTGAGAACCTGGTCACTGATGGTTTGGCTTTAAAAATCAGATTAAGAGAAAAAGTTTCGCTGAGTAAAAGCCGAAAATTTTTTCTATAGATAGTTTTAGGTTCCAAATTAAGTGCCGGATGTAAAAGGCAGGTGATCTCAACGATTTCGCTTCAACTCCACGATTACCGAGGCTTGATCTAAAGAATAGGAGTGGGCTTAATTTTTTTGGCCGAAAGAGCTTTTGCGTCATCTGGTTGAGAGGATCTAAGCTTTTGTATGCCAAGATATAGATATATATATATATAAACATTCTACTATCTTGCATATGCAAGTATCTATTCGTGTATCTGCATAGATATATACCGCATCATTGTATGCAGGTATCAAGGATATATTGCAAAGTGCCATTGTAATGTTTCTCACCTCCGTCTTCCAAGAATATCACGTTTAAGTTTTTCGCTCAACCCATCATCCTCGGCTAGAAACGCAAAATTCAGACTGTCACTATCATCGTCCGTAGACCCATCGTAGATTTCCGAGATGCTCATACTTCTCATTTTCTTCAAGCTGCCAGTCCCTGCAAGTCTCTTCTTCATCGACAAGTTGTTTGATGGGGATCCTTCTTCGTCTATTCGGTCGTCGGTTTGAGTATCTGTCAGATTGACGGAGGACACAACCACTGTCTTTGTCAACTGTTTGGTAGGGGTGTTGAACAGATTGTAAGGTTGCGCCCCATTTCTGAACAAGGACGCTCCACTTTTATTAACACTTCTTTTCATTTGCGGCGATTCAACCACCATAGGCGACGCCATAATCGTTTGTAGCGCCATTTCTTTATTGAGTGCCGAAGTCAAAGACTTATTGCCGTTATAGTCGTGCGCGTTGTTGTAAGGATTGAGCGACTGGTCCTTGACAGGAGTGGCCTCGATCTGCGAGAACGACTTTTTGATCTTTTTCAGATCCAGTATTGACCTTCCACTAAGTAGTCTACTAGATGTCGATCTGTTGTCGAAAAAACTCTTAGATCGTGTTGAAAGGCCTTTTCCCTTGATTGACGGCTCAGGAGGCCTTTCTGACTTGCTACCTGTGGCTTTATCCATCGAGAAATCAATCTCTCTTCTCGCTAACGACTTCGTTAAAGACTGATTTCTGAGCGAGTTCGTAGACATCGATCTTTTGATAGATTTGCTATCTCTTGAGAACGATTCTTCCTTGATACTGGCACCTATGTGCTTGTTGTGACTCAAGTGATGGTAGTGACTGTTGACACTACCTTTTCTGGAGACTGACTTTGATCTTAAAAGTGCCGAATGGTTTGAGCTTTCGCTTTCAATGCCAGCAGTGTCTTTTGGATGGTCAATCTCGTCTTGAACTAGTCTTCTCTTCTCCGGGTTCATATCTTTGTTATGTGAGCTTCGCGATCGCTTTACTCTGCCCGTTGGCACCAACAGATTATCTATCTTCTTTCGAAGATTTTTGACTAATTTGGGACACTTGTGGTAGAAATAAGGAATGGCAACCTTTCTGGCGTAATTCCTCGACAAATTCAACTCATTGGCAAGCACCTTTGTGTCTATTTGAGACAAGTGATCATGCTGAATATCACTGTATTTTTGAAGCATATCGTTGATGAGTTTGTCTTTGATTTTACTCTCGGCTGCGTCGTCTTTGCCATCTTCTCCTACATCTTCTGGTATTGTTGTTTCTTCGTTCTCATGGCCTCCGGGCTTACTTGGAGACAAAAGTTCGAGTCGTATGTCCCAGATCAAGAGTCTATCCAAATACATGTTCAACAACGCTTTATAAAATAGCGTATCTTTGACTACGGTCGCCTGCAGAGCAGTTTGATCGGCAATCAGGGCCCTAGTTGTCTTCTTCTTGACATCCTTCTTCTTCGTTCCACGCCTCTGACGAATCAATGTCTTTCTTGAAAATATGTTATGCGACATGATGTTAGAACCAAAGTTATTTGAAGCGTTTGTAGAGACTCCCTTGACATCGGAATCATTTCCAGTTCCTTTCGCTGTCGTGTCGTTGGATTGCAGTGATCCTATCCTCACTAACTCTTCTATACTGAAAAGCTCGTCGCTTCTTTCCAAATCACCGACGTCTAGGTACAAATATTCCAATATGAGTATCACCTGTAGCTGTGCCTCACGAATCTTGAGAAAGAAGTTGTAATCTTCAAATATTGTATCAATCTTCTGCTGTAGCTTGGAGTAGTTCGCATTGTCCTTAAACTTGGCACTTGACTCTTTCAGCCGCCATAAATCTAGCAAGTAATAATCTTTAACGAACTGGCCTTGCGTTTCACGTTCCATATCCGTTTTGGATTTAACCTTTAATATCTTATTCACAGCCAAGGTATCGTCTTGGTTATCACCACTTCCCGCATGCCTCTGATCAAACTCAGTAAGACTGAGTATTAATTCTCCTACTAACCGCTTGAGTTTATTCTTTCTTTCAGCCTCATCAAATTCCTCCGCATTGTTCTGCCGCTGTTCAATTCTATTGATGTCAGAGCTCTTATTCAAATACACTGACTCGACTCTGGAGATCGTCGATTTCGCAAAGTAGTATAGCGGGATTTTGGTGCTGTAAAGATTACTGTAATATTTTTTCTTGAAGAACTGAGCAATCTCAGCATCTGTCTTGAGCTGGTATTTATCCTCATAAAGAGTCGCCTTTTTCTTTTTCGGAGAGTTGCTCGGAGGTATTAAGAATGATCTGGCTCGCTTCAAGGATGTGTCGGACTCTATCGCTGCCTTATCAACAATGATCTTGGGGAACCCTTCAAAAATCCATGAAGGCTCAGGACTGCCCTGTGGTCTTTTTTTAAGATGTTTGATAAGGTCTGAATTGCACATCTATTGTCCATTGTTGTGTCTCTCTTTGCAACAGCTTCAACAACCGTGTATGATTATCTTCTTTGGAGCTCATCGTCCTGCAAAAACCGGGATACTCACATAAAAAATTGGAAATATTTTTCTGGTCAGAATCTTTGTATTTTCGCGACATTTGGGGTTCCGATGGTTTGTCCCTACAAAACATGTATGTCAATTAGGGCACATTCAACATAAAAGAATTAGGGTTAGAAATTCCTTTTGTGGTGAGCAATTTGCCTTCTACTCGCATCTTATGTCTCCGACAGGATTCAAGCGTGTTTAGTTTTGTGGACTGTCTTCAAGCACCTATATGCACAAAGACCTGTATTCAACATGAATCGCGAATAATCCAAAATACTCAACATAGTGTCCATCAGACCTTCCATTGAAATCTCGAGAACATATCATAGTCACACTCAGAATTTCAGAGACAGAAACTACAGATTAATCAATCATAAACATCATAAATTCATGGGCTGGTACACAATATATGCCATTCATTAGGGCTTTCCACAATCCAATGCATATATGCACGATTTGGCCTCCGTAACCATTCGCTTCCATTGGCACTTCTTTCATATAGTAATCTGAAACAACTCAAAATGAGATAACTTTGCATAGTGCAAGCGCGTTTTTCTATTGAACGACTCGTTGTCATCTCCGATGATTATATCGTCTATCACTTCAAAGTTCAACTTTTTGGCCTTAAGTGCCTCTACAAACACAGCCAAAGTGTCCTGGTTTCTTACGTTGACCGCAATTATCGCAATTGCTTGACGGTTTCTTGAAAGCGAGTCATACAATGTTTCGACCAAGTAAGGGCTCGCATCGGCATCGTATGTTATGTCGCTTCCCACAATTAGATCAGTAGGTGGCAATTGATGTCTGCCCCACCATACCTGTCTAAACTCTATATCTGGGTGAGTTTTCAATGCTACGCCATTGAGCTCAAAGTTTGCTCGGATTGTGTCGAGAACAGCCTCGTCTCCGTCTGTTACATAAAACTTCTCTAAAAGATCTGAAAAGTTTTTGATAATTGTCAATGCTAAAAGTCCAGTTCCTGCTCCTAGCTCTGACACAACGAGATTTCTATGCGTGTCTGTTGGTGGCTTACGAGACAAGACCGAGTCAGAGATGCTCACAAAATTATTGAGTAAAAACTCTGCGAAGAAAAGACACGCACCCCACGTTCTAAAACCCGTGCAGCCGAACTTGTTCAACAATCTTGGTGTTTCCTCAATTATTATATCCTTTCCGTCTAGCAAAAGCGGATAGTAGATCTTTTCCTTATGTGCAGGGTCGAGTTGCGTGGAGCTCAAGGTTTCAAAGTAGACGTTATAAAGCTCCTCGAGATCATAATCGGGATACTCGGCAACAATTCTCTTCTCGTTTAGATCAAAGGCTTCAACTAGTTTTTTGAGGAAAAGATGAACGTAATACTGGTTTTCTTTCCCGACTAATTTGACAGTGTTTGTGAACTCATGAAGCTTTCTGGCAATTTCCAAAAGAAGGTCATACGACCCCACATTTATGTCCGCCACAGGAACACGAAGCTTGAGTTCGCGCAAAATACGTTCCATTATCGAGATTGGCACGTATTCTATCACTGCTTAAAAGACACAATGGACATCACTGATTGTTGTGTCCAATCACCCCACTGTACTTT
Source organism: Saccharomycopsis sp. NRRL Y-5750 (assembly GCA_030564765.1). Classification (NCBI taxonomy): domain Eukaryota; kingdom Fungi; phylum Ascomycota; class Saccharomycetes; order Ascoideales; family Saccharomycopsidaceae; genus Saccharomycopsis; species Saccharomycopsis sp. NRRL Y-5750. The sequence goes on along the minus strand of JAKTZD010000020.1, from coordinate 158,390 downwards.
CAGAACACTTCAGAAAATGCGATGCCAACTGAATATTATGTTCATCCATAGGTATGGTATATAAATGAAAATCCGTTACGAGCTCTGACAAATCCGAAAATTTTTTTTCCTCGTTACTTTTCCAATCACAGTGGATAAAGTATTGCAATTGAAGATTCAACGTCTCGAAGCCGTTTATAATCTAGCGAAATATATCTTAGGGTTACTCGTATATACTACCATAAGCAGCCATGATATTTTCCGGGATAAAAACGGTTTCCGTGCGTGGTTTCTCAACGGGATGTGGGAAGGTGCTCGCAGCCAAAAAGTTTGATACACGAGTGCTTGAATCTGTCTTCGCTAAAGAAGTGGAGTATCAAAATCAAGATAGAGTCAGCATCGACAAAAAGTTTGACACCAAGTTTTCCGCCTACGAGGTCACAGATCCTTTTGACTACTCATTTGCCAAACACAAGCTCTTGAACCGTAAGTTCAGTGAAAAATTCAGAGTCAACGCACCTTTCGGGGCTGACGAAAACCGTTTCGTGCAGCGCAAAGCAAACAACAATAAAAAGGCAGATATCTTTGCTCAAAACAACATCGATCCTTTGAGATTATACGCATTCAACTCGGTGTTGAAGGAGTACGTCACTGACGCTGGTAAGATCTATCACGGAGATGCAAACGTTGGAGTTTCGAGAAAGTCGCAAAAGAGATTGACAAAAGCCATCAAGAGAGCAAGAGCCTGTGGGTTGATGAGCCCTACCCATAATGTCGCTTTTGACTCGAGCACTGCGTCCTACATAATGGCAAGACGTAGTGATGATGTCACTTTTGATATAAATTAGATTAGCAGCAGCGAAACTCTCGTTATAAACAATTTATGTACATAATAGTATTCAATGTTGAATATTCTTCCATATTTCCGCAATATAAAAATCCTTGTTGAAACGCTACCAGTAGCTGATGAAATCTGTACACAATTTATATCAGATAAACCAAAACATATTGTATAATAACAGGCATGAACATCAAACGTATTCAATGATAAACTGTGTATGAAAAGCAGAGCAAAAGTCACAAAATCTGGTCTTGACAGATAACCAACGTATATAGTCAAATAAGGGAAACATAGCTAATAATGAAGTGAATAAGAATAAAACACAGGTCCGAACCAAAACCCAGTGCTGTTGAATGACGCAAATGATATATGCTGCGAAGCAACACTCTAGAATAAGACAGACAACCACGGGAAGCTATGAGCAAAGAATTCGAAAGAAATAGCGAAACAGGATTAAGAAGTAAAGCGTAAATAATAATAAAAAGGAAACCGAGAAGAAATTGAAAGAAGGGAAATTATCGAAATTGTATGACGGAAAAGATTTATACAAACTCCTTGCGAGCTATGATCTTCAAGCGTCCCAGGGTCTTCGATCTTCGGCCACTGGTACTGGTAGCTGTTGGGCTTTTGCTTCCAGTAAGTCCGTGAGACTGAGATGTGTTCGTCTTTCTGTCATCATAAGGAGACGACGTTAATATGGAGGTTAGCTTAGGTGTAGTATTATATGATGTGCCGATAACTGGGGGGGTTTTGTGCGCACTGCCGTTACTAACACTTCGAGAGTTTTTGATCAAACCCGTGGTCGGCTGCGGAATCCACGACTTGCGCTCAGATGCCCTCTTTTTGAGTTTATTGATTCTATTGATGGTTTCGCTAAGAGCATTGCCGTCCCTTTCATGAGCGCTTTTCATTATCTGGTCGTTGATTGTAGGGCTTTTCTTTGACCCTTTGCTGGAGTTCGGGAACAGTTGCGAGTTTGCATCTGGTGATTTGATTCTCATTCCATCTGTAGCAGGTACAGGCTTTAGCGAGCTTTTTCTAGTCACAGAGGGCGAAACAGAGTCGCTGTCGAGCGATGATTCGGCATAGTTACTATTATTTCTATTTCCGTAGCCGTTGCTAAGTTTGCGACCTGGAAACTGGCGGTCATCATTCTGAAATGAGCCAAAAGAACTGTCAATAGGTCTATGCTGCTCTGGCTGTTCGATCTCCTCGGTAGCCTTGAGTACATTGTGTAAATTGTCCATAGTAAGATCTGCCAATATCTTATCGTTGATAACAGGCTTGTTGTTCTGTTTTTCTAGTCTCTGGAGAGCATCTAAACGGCTGTTCTCAATGTCAGAAACATCCCGGTCTTTAGAAAGATCGCCCTCATCGTACGACTGCGATTCCTGAGACATCGTTGTGGTTGGGGCACTGGAGACAGGGAGAACAGAGCCTGCTGTGGAGGACGCCGAAGAAGAAACTGATCCTTTTTGTTTCCGCACATTGTATGAAACCTTGTAGCTTTCTAGCTTGGACAGAGGCAACGAAGGCAATGGAGAAGACGGAGGAGGGCTATTCAAAACGTTATTTAGCTGCAATCTTTGAAACTTCTTTGCCAACGGACTTTCTTTCATACCATCGCTATCAGCAGTGGTGTCATTGAATGAGACATCTTCGTCTGCAATACTTTCGACTGTACTCAACACTTTGAAGTCACGATTTGGTATATTATAGCCCCGAGGCGCAGCAAGACCGGATGCAGCAAAACTTGGTGTTTCAAACGACTTCTTGAGTTCTCTGACTTTATCACTCATAGCTCTAGGAGCTGCCCTTGAGTTCCTTTGACTGCTTGACTCTGTTTTGTGCTTTTCTGGAGACGTAGGGGTTCCCTCTACAAGCACCGGTTGGAGATTCATCTTGCCAATAAGCATAGAACCTGTCAATGATTTGCGGTGAATACGCTGTCTGGTGGCCTCAAAATCAGCGTCTTGCTTGCCGTTTTCGCTATTATTGCTGCCGGTATTGTTATTACTAGCTCCGTATGAATGTTTGCCCATGTGAGTGGCATTTATTCCTAAACCAAACGAAGAACTCGAAAGATGCAATAGGTTTGGCGATGCCCTGCGAGATCCTGGAAATATTGTGCTCGTAGCAGCATCCAACGCGCTATTGGACGCCAATTCGCTCGGTAGCACCGGGGACGTTATCAGATTGATATTATTGTTTGCTGACTGAAGACTAAAGGTTCTTGTATGGAATTCGGTATCAATTGCCGAAGGCGACGTGATAGAGTTTATTGAGGGACTTCTGAGGGTATTATTGAAACCCTGGGAGAAGGATCTTGTAGGCGAAATCACATCACTTCTTCTATTAGATGACTGTCGTGAATGTCCGTCGTTATGAGAAACACTGGAGACAGATCTACGGCTACTTAGTTTCAACGATCTGGTCATTATGATATCGTCGTTGTTTCCATTGCTGTTTGGTCCCTGGTAATTGTTGCTATTGCGAGCGATATTCGGCACGCTTGAATATCTTTGAGAGTTGGTGTTGGCGTTTCGTACTGTGCTGTTGCCCTGCTGAACAGCCGGCTGCTTGATTCCAAGTATCTCATCCACAAGTTCCTGAGGAAAGAGCTTTAAAAACTCGTTGTACTTTGAAATCATCGCGTTGAAGTGGCGGAACGTCACGGCATCAGAAAATAGTTTCTCACGGATCCCCGTCTTCATTGAATCTATAATGGAATCAATAGATTTCATGTCCTCCTGGGTTTCTAATGGGATAATCGAGCTTTTATCAAGCACAACTCCCGATTCTGTCTGGTCGGCTGTCATTACTCCGATTTCAGTCAAATGCTGACGCACCTGGTCTATCTTTTCGCTGGTGGCGTCTATTATAGTCAGGAACGCCAATATCCACCGTTTTTCCACAAGCTCCAACTGTAAGTCCTCCAAATCGTTGATCAAGAAGATGAATTTTTCCTCTATGACGTCGTTTCTTTCGCTCATCTTTCTGATGGAAGTGGGGTAGAACTCCTTGATCTTTTCCTGCAGAAAATACAGCGTGATTTGTGGCTTTATGTATTCCATGGAGGTTTTTATCGGGTTTATTTTGGTCTTGAGGGCTATCAATTGGTCATAAAGCGCAGTCTCGGAGTCTCCAAATATGGGGAATTTCGAGTGCTCTTCAGAGAAAATTCGCTCGTCATCGTCCATGTATTGAAGAGAGGGGCTTGATATTCTGGCCTCTTTGGGGTTATTTTTGTTTTCTATGATTTGTTTGATGATTTTCTTGAATTGGGGAATGAGAACAAGCGGATCTATGTGTGCGGGACTTTGCAAAGGTAAACTGAACTTCATTTGGTGGATATCAAACGATTCTTTGAGGCAGTTTTCAATCTCGTCGTTGACGGATTCCAATATCAGGAAATAGATCTCGCTGAACTGGACAGAAATGTCAAGTCTTTCCTTGTATATAAGCAAATAACGTTTGACCTGCAAGGAAAGGTCGCTCACCTCGTCAAAGTTGTCAAACAACTGCAAAAATTCCTGCCTTTTTCGCTCCCTATTACTACTTCGAATAGAGTCACTTTCATGGCTACGACTCTCTCGCACGCTGCCCTCTTCATTGGTGTCTGAAACCTCGTCCTTCTGCTGTTTTTTCTTCTGCTGATCGCCAGATTCGTCCTGTTCCTCGTCCTGGTCGTATTCATCGCTCGCATACAGCTTGCTCTCAAGGATGTGTAAAAGCTGTGATATTATTGAGTCGATAGCATCGACATTCTTTGCTATTTTGACAAGCTCGTGTTTCCCTTCGTGGATCCACTCAAGATTGTCATAGTATTTGTTGGAAGGCGAGTCGTTGTTCACAAGTGCGTTGATTCGTGCAAAAAGAGAGAGAAGCTCGTTCAAATAGGTATATATGTCGGCGATCGAGTTGTTTATTCTGACAAGATCAAAATTGAGCAAGCGCAGTGCCTGTTCAATGGACTTTATGTTAACAAGCTCTTCGTAGAACGAGAAATTAGGGCACGTTTTCAAAAGATCTGAGAGAAGAAGAAAATCGGCATGAATATCATCTATCGGGTACCCTACACCACCCAAATTACTTCCACCCATAAAACTGGCTCCGCCTACAATGCTTGCAGCGCCGCCAGCCGCCTGTCCGCTCTCGTAGAACATGTTGCTGTTTGTGTCAAATTGCGAGTCAAAGTCTCCGTAGTCGTAGCTACTCAGCTGTGCTGTTAATATCGCCAGCTGGCTCATTTTGTCGCCTTGGAGTATCTGCTGGTTAGGGTAATAGTCGGAACTATACGACTGACGACGCAGATACGGATCGTCGTCGACCATCACGGGATTACCGGTGGTCATTCTGTGTTTGTGCCTCGTGTTAAAGATATACTTCCTTTGGTATGTGAAGAATGATAATGCTAAAGCTATCAGGAAACTGCCTTCATAGATACTCTCCTTCTTGGGCAATTGAAAATTGATCTATTAATGTCTAAACATCCATCTATGCCTTCTATGGTGTTCCATGTGTCAATCTAGAAGCTATCACCTGTGTTCAAGTCCGACTCCTGCACAACACTACTCGTTATTATGGCTGGCTACTTAATTACAGCGTTGCCTTTTTTCTTGGTTTCGAATTCTGATTTTGATTTTAATTTTTTGATTTTTCTGTTTACTTAATTTTTAGAGCCAGGGCGAAAAAACAGGGACATTATCTGAATTTCGACTGATCTTAATTGCCACAAGGTACACCTTTACAAACATGCTACAAGACAATGGCTATTGTTGACTGCTGGGGTTCCAAGATTGTTACTTGATGTTGAGCCGTCCTGATATAAGGCCCTGTCTTAGTAATACGCGCTTTTACTGTAACAGCAGAGTGATGCTATGGAATGTCACCTTACAGGACAATGCGCAGAAAATCAGCCCGAATTTTCTCAAAACCTATAATTTTTCCTCTTTCAATCTAGACGTTTGATTTCTTTCATTTAGGTGACTTATTTGCAACGTCAACTTAAAACACGGTGAAATTAGAGCACCTATTTGAAAGGAGCGGCACAGCTGAGTGTCTGCTTGGCAATGGTGGGAGAGGTCCAGGTTCCCGTACTGGAGCTAACTGTAGGCTGTCGTATGACGAAGAATCCCTAATTCACACAAGGATGTGTTTCACTGTGCAATGTTCGTTCCTCGAAAGATGTCTAGCCCTGGTGATCGGCATCTCCATGGGCAACTTAAGCCAGGTTAACCATTCTCGTGCAAATACTACTAATTGGACTATTTGTAATTTTCCTGCTCTGGTTACAAGTTCAATCACGTGCTTATCCAAATAAGTGGACCTGTGTTTTTCACCCCGGTTGTCGGTTTTGGAAACAGACCGTGCTGTGGCACACGTATCTGGTGGCAGTTCGTAACCAGGTTGGTTGGATGTGCAATTATATCGCGAGGCTTACAGTGATGTTGAGGTAACTCTCAATGCACTGCCCCCAACCTGACAACTCGAACGCCATTCGATGACCACATCGTAAATGCAAGCATTAACTGACACGTTTGAAGTCAAGGACTTGCAAAAAGCCTGCCTAGTCAAAAAGTTACGAGGGCTATACCCATGTACATATTGATCAAAGCACAAATGACCGCAATGCTTAGTGACATACTCAGTCAAAAAGAACTACAGTTCTCTCTCTGGGTATGAGGTTCTTACGTAACAGCATGCTCAACGCCTCTCTCCTTTCTCCCTCGGTAACGTATGATATATTTCTGCGGTACAATAGCAAGGGGGTGCTACCACAAAGGTGTCTCAAATTATCTCATCCCCTCCCTCGATTGACTAGTGTAACCGAATTAGTGTCCTCTTTTTTTCTCTCAAACTGTAGTTATTCATTTAATGTTACTTGTATATTGTCCTTGGTATTCTCTTATACAGTGTAGCCAATTGCAAATACACAATCCTCTTAAGTTTTGCGAACCTCAGGGATGAGTGAAACCCCGAGCTCCTCGGTGCACTTTCTGTAGATTCAGCAATTGCAAACAAGTATAAATTTGTTGGTAAGCTGTGGGCTTAGATGTTTAAATCAGTGCGTCATGGTTCAACTGAAACTGTCTTACGCTTATAGAACAAAGCCACTGATGTGTACACTATTGTGCCGGCATTAGGACACAAAGATTCGGCGAATGACCTTTTTTCGCTGCATTATTTTAACTTCTTTACCGAGATCAAACTTGCCATAGTAATAACCACATACTAGTAAGCGTGCGTTGGCTTATACACAACAACCACCGCTCGGGATTGTAATTATAAACTTTGCTTCACCTCAACAATCCACTAAAGACAGTTTAGATAGTTTAAAGCTTTATACTGATTTTGCTCTGCCCAGATTTAAGTTGCTCGTAACAAATCATAATAGTAAGTTCGGATGGAGACAACAAACAACTCGAGGAAATTCGCAATAAGTCTAACAAAGCACTCTCATACTCTCCTCCGCCTGTTACGACAATGAAAACAACTAATCATTGGAAAAAAATAGTATAAATATGGGGTCACTTCCGACTTGATTTTGAGCTCCCCTGTTCTTGATTTATTCATTGTATTGATTTCTATCCCTATAGTCAAATCTTCAGCTTTTGATTAACACACCCTTTTCCTTATAAGTTCTATATCAAAAATTCACACAATGAGCGGTCAACAAGACAGAGGTTTTATCGGTACCGTTGGTGGTGCCATTGCCGGTGGCGCTGCTGGGTCCAAACTTGGTGGCGAAAACCATTCCACTTTGGGTAAAATTGGTGGTGCTTTAGCCGGTGCCATTGCAGGTAACAAGATCGAAAACAAGATCAAAGAACACCATCACCAAGGTAATCAGCAAGGTGGCCAACAAGGTGGTTTCGGGGGCCAACAAGGCGGTCCAGGTGGTTACGGCCAACAAGGCGGTCAACGTGGTGGTGACTTTGGAGGTCAAGGAGGTCCAGGTGGCTTTGGTGGTCAACAAGGCGGCCAAGGTGGCTTTGGTGGTCAACAAGGTGGTCATGGAGGATTTGGAGGTCACGGTGGTCACGGTGGTCCAGGGGGTCAACAAGGAGGATTCGGTGGTCCAGGGGGTCAACAAGGAGGATTTGGTGGTCCAGGGGGTCAACAAGGTGGATTTGGTGGTCAACAAGGTGGCCAGGGTGGATTTGGTGGCCCAGGTGGCCCAGGTGGTCCAGGCGGAAGATGGTAATCATCTCTTAAGTAGCTGATCTCATCCAACAACCCACATTCACAGCATATGTCGATAATGTCCTATATAATTCTTAGCTTAAAACAAAGTACTTCAAAGTAGAGTACATTCACTGTAGTATCAACAAGTATACGATGGGCAATGCATAATGTAACATCGAGATAATAACTTGATGGGGTTCTCGGAGTTTTCATCATTCCCGATACCGTTTATTCCAAAATCAATGCAAACATAAAGGATCAGTAAATTTTGGACCAGGGGATACAAGTCCAGAGATAATCTACGTGAGGCTTTGTCCTCCTACCTCTGAGAGGGTGACTCGGCGGAATCAATTCAATCGGTGTCTTTAATTCTGATTTTACAATTTGGTCATATGTAGTTCAATTCAAGCCAATGCCTGTTGCAGGACCAATTTCAATTTAGAACGATACCTCGATAGACCACCGGTATTGTGAGCCGGTATTGTGAACCGATTCCCAGGTCAGCCGTAAGAATCATCGATGATGTAGAGAAAACAATAGATGTTGAACTCAGGTGACGATCACTGGCGCTTTCTACCCGTAGTTTTTAGATTGTGTTATGAAGAAGTTCAAGTTAAAGACATGGATTCAGTATACACTCGGGCTAGGCGTTCAATTAGGATGAGATTTGTACACACCTGGTAGGATGATAGTACACTTTGAAACTCGCAGATGTGCTGACTTTGCTCCTGAAAATAGCCCAGCATGATTCTTATGCTATTGCTGGTACTTCACTCTGTCTAGACAGCTATTTGAACAGATACAACAAGAATCTTGTTCCATTTTTACCAATGTGAGCTTGAGCTCAAGAAAGCAATCTGCTAACTAACGTACAATTGATTCATCTACGGCAAACACGCTCAAATGAAGTCCAAATATATATGTGCGTATATATATAACATGGGAGATGAGAATGGAAATGCAGATGTCCGGTAAGTGGAACAAAAAAGGAGGGACTAATGGACACTTTTCTAGGTGGGTAGATTGTAAACAGATAGTCTATGACGATAGCTGTGACGGATAACTCGAGAATGAAGATCGTAACGCCAACTCGGGTTTATGACGGCAAGTGAGGGGGTAGAACTAAAGCAACAGAGTTGGAAAATATGCAGATAATATTGGAGCGATGAGATGATAGAGTAAAACAAGATGTTTGTGATAAGAAAAAAATAATAGTCTGGGGGCATGAACAAAGCGATGAACGTCATAAAGGAAAACATAGTAGAAGTGGTTGATATCATCACATAATCGTACAGCATTTGGGCGACACATCCTTTGGTAATGTCAAACTGATTCGGGTGGCCAATTCAAAGACATTGTCCACGCCCTCGCCCGTCAAGGCTGAGCACTCAACGTATCGTTTGGCACCTATTTGCTTTGCGGTGAGCTCACCTTGTTTGAAATTCACATATCTGCCGTTATTAGCGACATTATCTGGCCTCAAATCCTTCTTCAACCCCACTAACATGATGGGAACCCCGGGACAGTGTCTACTGACCTCGGTGTACCACTTTTCCCTTGCATTCTGGAGAGACTCCACTCTATCCAAGCAAAATCCTATGAGCACCACGTTGGCATTTGAATAGGATAGGGGTCTAAGCCGTTCGTATTCTTCTTGACCAGCAGTGTCCCAAAGAGCCAACTGGACCGCCTTTCCGTCAACTCTGCAGTCTGTTACGTAGTTTTCAAACACCGTGGGGTGGTACTCGCGGGGGAATTCGCCAAGCGTGAACACGTATAGAAGTGAAGTCTTCCCACAGGCACCGTCACCAACGATAACGATCTTGCGTTTTATTATTTCCTCGTTCATTGTTTCCGGGGTATTATTGGCCAACTCTGGAGAGAATATGTGGCAGATTTCTGGTCACAAAGAGTAAGCCCAGAAACGCAAAAAGAAAGAGAAGCGAAAGGTTTTATATACCGTCAGAAAGAAGAACTCGTACTGAGGTATCGAAAAGGGAACTATATGAGTGAGTACAGGCACAGATAAAATTAGAACTCATTAATCTATCTTTCGGTGCTGTTGATCTATCTTGAGACACACAGACCAATGAAAGCAATATATTAGGATGGGCAGCGATGAAAACAACAAACACCACTCTCAACTCAGCTGATAATTGATTGAGCTAATCACAAAAGCCAAAAGAAACAGGGAAAGGAACCTTGAAGATGAGAGAAAAAGGGAAAGAAATTGAAATCCAAAAATAAAGACTTGAAACTAGCTGATTGGAAATGAAAAAACTGTATGGATTGTCAGATCTAAAAATAAAATTCCATGATATAACGCAGTGCTGTTATAGACAATTCACAATATCTTCCACTGAGGACCTCTTTTCCATCAATTTTATTTCTGGTTTTGAATATTTCGATTCCAAAAACAAAAAATCTCATTTTTTGGCTGCAATTTCTCTCGTTTCCTGTGTCCCTTTTGGCTTTTTTCTCTCGGTGAGTTTGCCCTTTTTCCTAGTGAGTGTTTGAAGCAAAGAGGCACTTGCAAGCTAGCGGGATGTGACCCTCGTGAACGGGTCCCAAGGAAACTGGGATTTGCGTGTGTTCCATTTATAGCGTGGAGGGAACTAACTGTAATCAATCGTACATACAACATAGCTTTATGAGTGCCACTAAGTGCAGCAAGTGCATTGTCAGGTTTTTCTTTTGTATAACATAACCAAAACATTAGCTGGGGTTACAGCAGTTTGGCAATGTGGGTTTTTTTGACTCACGCCCTTCGGTGCTAAAAAAGGTTATTCTTGTTACTGCACTCAAATATTCACTAATCCAAACCTTCTTTCGACGAAAGTTATCATCATGGCATAGGGCTTGCGATTGTCTCTGTGAATGTTGTTGTTGTCTGTGCAAGGCCTGATGTATGCAGCTAACTCATAAATTAGTTTTCGCTTCTGGAACCCTTCTTGGAAGTCTCAGTGATGCCCGTATGGAGGTCTCACTGCTTGCAGACATATCCGCAATTCTCTCTGTGAGAATATTCTAAGTCACACGGAGTGTCACCTGGTAGCTGTAGGTACGAAACACTTCGTCAAAGAGTCGCGGATATAGGACTTAAGGCTATCTATAATTTGAACCTACAGCTTTGCCGCTCCGTCTCCGTCCCCTTTGCTAATGGTATAAAAACGGTGGACCTTAATGGAGCATGCTAAAAATAGAACCATAATGAAATAGCCCAAAGAGGGCCAAAGATTTTCGTTGTCTCGTTATATTTATCGTCTCAACTGTAAATTGCAAAAATGGGCACTCTTATGTTGTTCCTTCTGTTCCTCGCATTATTATTAGCAGTCGCAGCAGACTATAGATGTCGCATTAGGACTAATTGCAGTTGCAGAAACCGGCGATCCCAAAGGCAATATACATGTGACAAAAATAGAATCAATCGTCATTGAAGAAATTCACTTGTTTATCTGTCACATCCTTTGATTGTTTATTAATCCGCAGATTGAATATCCGTACGAATTGTTTGCTGATCCGGGATATCCAGGTATTTCTTCAATAATCCGTCGCGTTATTTTTGTGTTTCTTTTTTAAATTTGCTGCGATATCCGTAGGTATGTTTGTTAGTTCGCAGGTCGATGTTCCTATTGTTTGGAACGGTAGCACAGACACGTTTTTCAGGGTTTCTATTGTTGCTCGTATTTGAACCGATTGCAACAAGTTGATGTTCCTTTACGAGTTGTTGGGTAGGTCCTTATTTTAGAAGTTGGTACCTTTGTTTTGCCAATAAAGGGCATGCCCTGACCATGGTCATTATGTTCGTATTCGTATCGTAAATGTTGCATGAGAATGTCTCCGCGAGTCAGGCAAATGATGCAACTCGCTTTTCTACTGCCTTTTTTCTTTTTTTTTTTTGATCGGTTCCTTGATTTTTGACTTATCAATGATTCCATAGACATTCAAATTCTTTGATCTACAACTAATGGGCTCTCCGTCACCACTATTGCGTCCGTCTGAACCCACCGTGGCCTTGGCCATCAAGTATGGCCCCCTCTGTCCACGTGACCACATGTGATCCGGTTGCTCCAATTTTCCACTGGGTAATGCTGCCTAAGTACTTACGTAAAGATCGAAAAAATTTTTCTACTCTGTCTTTTTGGTGACGCTATGAATGTGAAGACACAAAAAAAAAAGACAACGCCTGGATACACAAACAGATCCATCGAGAGCACGGCAGCCGCAGCGCATGAACACAATTGCAGGCATTTTCCAAACACAAAAGCGCATCGATATTTCCCCAGGCCCCACCCCTTTTAAGATTTCAATGGATCACGGCGAGAACACCCTCTCGTAAGACTCTCAGGCCTCAATCCAAACACTCCAGTCTCTTAGTCAATGGGGCGCAATCAGTGGACGCATCTGCTACAACCCCAGGCTCTCCACCCGCGAATTTATATGCCACCATATAGATTTGCCACAGACCATCCGAGTTATGAATTTTGAGCGGTTTCTCGACCATCTTCTCACACAAACAATGACGAGATCGCGCGACAACATCCCCGCACGCAGCAGCGCTCACAGCATCCCCAACAGCGACAGCTCGCCCAACGAGCCCAACCAGTTCATCTCCGGCGAGAGCATCCACTTCGACTACGCCAGTGCCCCCGACCCTGGGGCAGTCAAGAAAAAGAAAAAGAAGAAGAAGAAGAAGAAGAAGGCCAAGGCCACGCTTCTAAACAACTCCGACGACTACCCGACGCACCGGATCATCCGGCAGGGCGCCAACGGCGAGGTTATCGTTGAGGGAATGGAGGACATCAGCCGCACAACCTCCGCAAGCCACGGCGAGGACGACAGCGTTCCCGCCAGCGCAGAAAAGGAGCCCTCGAGCAACATATGGTGGGACAACGGCGACAAGGAGATCAGCGACCATCTCAAGGACTTCTGGGACCAGCTCTCGCCCTCCAAGCGCCAGGAGATCATCGCCTTCGACGACAAGGCGCTTGCCAAGATTTTGAAGAACGACCCCAACCACTGCACGTGCACCGTGTGCTCCAAGAAGAAGAGCTACGTGGAGGAGGGCGTGCAGGAGCTCTGCGGGCTTTTCAAGCAGTACTCCTTTGACGAAATGACCTACGAGCTCTTCCTCAATCTCCCGGTGAACGCCCCCGATAACATCCCGCTGGGGGTGTGCAGCAACAGCGACGAGCACCGCCACATGCACCGCCACCACAGCCACAACCACGGGCACAGCCACGGGCACAGCCACAGCCATGGCCACAGCCACGCACATAACCACGCACATGCCCCTGGCCACAGCCACGGACATGTCCATCTGGATCTGGTGCATCTGCTGCATTTGCTGCGGATGCACAATCACCGGCGCGAGCATGAGCGCAGTCACGAGCACAGCCATTATGAGCACGAGCATACAGGCCACGAGCATCTTCCGAAGGAGGCGGCTCAGAATGAGCATGAGCAGCATGCTCAGCAGAACGAGGGGAGACCTGCCGTTCAGAGCAGGGTGCAGCATCCGTCTTCAAATGCTCCCCAGAATATCCCCCAGCAAGTTCCAAATGAGCCCCAAAAGGTCCCCCAAAACATCCCTCAAAACGTCCCTCAAAACGTCCCCCAGAATACGTTGCCAAGCCCACCCCCAAACCCCCAGAGCTCGTCGCAACCCCAAAACACCCCTTCCAATGCTCCCCAAACCGCCAGCGCCCAGCTCAACAACCTCACCATGCAGAGCTTGACGGAGGACCTCGAGCGCTTGTTCCGCAGCTTCCCTGTGTTCAACAGCGCCGCAGACGGACTGTCTGCAGACCCAGACGCCCAGGCAAGACCCAAAGACGACTATGCGTCCATCATGACGGCCGCATTGCTCCAGAAAACCAAGCAGGACATCCTCAAAAACTCCAAGGACTGGTCGGACAAGTCCATCACCATGGGGACGATCATCGACGGCCTTGAGAAGGTGGTCAGCAGTCTTTTCAAGACAAAAACCGACAAGTTGGCGGCCGAAGGGTTCAACGTGACCATCGACAAAAAATCGCTTGAGTCCATGGCAAAGGACCAGAAACTCGACTCGTTGATGGAGGATCTCATTCTCAATCTGACGGACCTTCAGGACAATCAAACGCTGGCCGATTCCGAGGGGGTCAAAAACGACATTGCCCGCTCAAACCGCATGGTTTTCGAGAGCTGGTTCAAGGAGCTTGGCGTCACCTCGCTTGCTGACGATCTTCTTCGGAACGAGGGCAAAAAGTTCATCGAGGCCATTGAGAAAGTCGACCAAAGCGCGGCAATTCCAGAGCCAGACATGTCCAATAAGATCGAGGAGTACCACGAGGAGGCTGCCGAGCAGCAGCCTGAGGACCAGCACGATTGTTACAACTGCTACGATTACGAACGCGTCAGTGGCTCTGAGTATTCGTACGTGGATGACGAAGAAGACGAGGAGGACGAGGAGGACGAAGAGGACGAAGAGGACGAAGAAGACGAAGTGGACGACGAAGATTACGACGACGAAGACTATCACGAGGACGATCCTGAGGACGACCAGGAGTCGGTGGACGACGATTACGAAGAAATAAAGAAGGGCAAAAAGATGCTCCAGATAATCACTGCCAAAATGATCCATGCCAACCTCTTGAAGGCCTACAAGCAAAAAGTGTCTGAGGACAAGGCCAAGCAGCTTCTTGCGGAGCTTGAGCAGGAGGAGCAGCGCGAAAGGCTCAAGGAGGAGAAGAAGCAGCGCGAAAAGGAGAAAAAGCGCGAGAAAAAGCGCAAGCAGCAGCAGTTGAAGGAGCAGGAACGCCAGAAACGCGAGCAGGCCAAGCTTGAGGCCCAGAGACAGGCCAAGGAGGAGCAGATCCGCAAGGCGGAGGAGGGCCGGCGCAAAAAGGAGCTAGAAAGAGAGAGGCTTCAAAAGGAGAAGCGGGAGAGACTTGAGTTGAAATTGAAGAAAATCCGCGAGGCTGACGAGGCCAGAAGGGCCGCCGATGCTGCTGCTGCTTTGAAGGAAGCCACCGAGAGATCGCGGCGGGAAGCCGAGGAAAGAAAGCGGCTTGAAGAGGAAGAAGAGCAGCGGATAATCGAGGCCACCAAGGCGAGTGAGAAACTCGCCGGGGAGGAGCAAAAAGATCAGGAAAGTGCGCACAAAGAGGAAACAAGCGCGCAAACACAGGACGCTCAAAGCGAAGGTGAGGCCGCTCCGGCGCCTCAAAGTGGACCTTCTTTGAGTGTTTTGCCGGGCGACAATCAAGCGGTGCCTGTGAATCCGGATCTTCTGAGTTCCTTTGTCCAGACGTCGCCGTCCTTTGGTAGCAACACTATTTCGGGCAGTATTGGCAGTATTTCCAGCAGTCTTTCAGGCAGTCTTGCCAGCAATTTCTCCAGCAATATATCCCAGTCTATTCCTGGAAACATCTCCAACCCTATCTCCACCACCGCGAGCGCCATCAACAACAGACTCAGCAGCATCAACGCCAACCTCAACAGCCTTAACAGCGGCCTCGGCAGCTCCATCAACAGCTCCATCAACATCTTCCCATCATCATCGCCGCTCCCACCCATCTACGACAACGTCTCGCTAGCTGCAAAAGAGGAGTTCAAGCGTTTGACCTCGTTTGCGCCGCAAAACGCACAGCAGTTGCCGCCTTTGCAGCAACAGCAGCAACAGCAGCAACAGCCGCATCAGCAATCTCTGCAAATGCACCAGCTGCAACAGCTGCGCCAGCAGCCTATGCTTTATCCGCAAGCCCAAACCACACAAATGCCCTGGGCAAGCGACTCTGTAGACGCCAACGCGGCTACTAGTGGCGGATTGTTGGGCAGATTCAACAGCCAGTTGAACAACGGTGCCAGTAGCAGTATCTGGGGGTCTTCCAGCACCAACATCGGTGCAAATGTCAAACCCTTGGGCAGCAGTGTTACTGATAGCAGTGCTGCTAATATCGGAGCCACAAATGACGGGAAGTCCCTCTCGTCGAGCATCTGGGGAGGTTCGCCGCTTCTTGGAAGCATTGGGTTGTCCAACAGTGGACATCTTAACCATCCAGCAACAGGCAGCTTGAACCAGTTCGACGAGGGAAGCAAGATAAGAGAAACCATCTATCTTGCGTACTTGTCGCTTCTCAAAGGACCAATCGGCATTTCAGGCACCAATGACGGATTTGTTCCTTGCCAGACTCTCTATCAAGCAACAAGAAACCTGTTGTATACGTCTGGTAGCGGATTGTCCCCGGAAAGCGTCTCAAACTTCCTCACTTTGAGCCTGTTCATAGACGCGTGCTGTCTGAAGGTGCGTGACGGATACGACTTCCAGTTTTCCAACGACAGCTATGGTGCGATTTCCCATATCAAGATAACGCGTATATCGCTTCTTGCCGGAAGTGCGGGCAGCGGAGGCGATCTCAATTTGTTTGGATCCAATCCATCGTCCTCTTCAAATGCCACCTTTTACAGTGCCTATCAACAGCACCCTCTGCAGATGCTCCGCCCCCAGCAAGAACAGCCGCTTGAGTTTATGCAAGGGCTTAGTCCTTCCACCCAAGGAAGTGTAACTCCAGGGTTTGGCCTTAGTAGAGGCAGTAATTCTGTCGGAAGCTCAGGATTCTATAGTCCAGTCAGCAGAGGCTCTGCCAATCCTGACGGCGCTGGATTCGGAGGTTTCTTGGGTGCTACGTCAAGTGCAAATAACAGCAATGCCGGCAGTGCTAAATACGGCTATGGCAACGTCAATATGGCTGGGAATTTCGGAAGTGCCAGAAGGGACACTGCTAGCAGCAGTAACGCTGGTGGAAACGACAGTTTTGGGATCAATTTGACCTCCAGTGGGAACAACAGCCCGTGGGGAAACTTTGACTACTTGTGATTGTCTATATAGTCATCGTATGCAGACTGGTGTTTGAGCTTTGCGGTTGAGTAGTTCACATAGCTAAGATGATGATGTTTTATGTATTTACTGTAGTGCAGAGCTTATCAGAGTACACGGTGAGCAAGTTTTGACCATTATGATATTGCAATGTGTTTGGAGATTGTGGTGGGTGGCTGCTATGACCATTATGGAATTATATTTGTCTATGAATACTGGTTGATGGCTGACAAATGACCATTTTGAGATTGAATTGTATTTATGAAAACTGGTTGAAGGCTGCTATTCAACCATTATGATATTGCTTTTGTCTATGGATACTGGTTGATAGCTAATATGATATGTTTATATGAACTATTCGTAGAAGTGTGCACTCCAAGCACACTGTTTTAACATTGTTTGAACTTGTACCTCCATTTAAAGACGGCTGTGAAGTGACTACGATAATGATGTACCATTTGATAATTCCAAGAATGTTGTTTCAATAAATATTGCATAACTAAACAGCTAAATCTAAGTTCTATCATATTCATTCACTGAAAAGGAGTATTATTTCTCCTCTTCGGTTGAAGTCCCCTCAAGTTTCTCTTTGAGCTCCTTGTTCTCTTTGTAGATCTTCTCGACCAACACTGTCAAATCATCGATCTTCTTACCAAGTTGGTAAATGTCCCAAGTAACACCCAAATCAACCGACTCTTTCAAAGGAGGGACAAGCTGTTTGACCTGTTTGTTGAAAAGGTTCAAGTCAATTGCAAACTCTGGGTCTTCATGCTCGGCAATTCTTTGGGTCTCCAAGCTGGCCTTGATTGCCTTGTTCGTGGAAGAAACACCGCTTCTGGCAAATATACCATTGTCAATGTTGTCCTCGTAACCGTCCTCAAGATCCCATTCGACATTGTGCTCATTGGCATCGTCTGGCAATCCCTTGAAACGGTTGTATTGCACTCTGCGGGCGTTTCTGGTCTCGATAATAGAAGTGACGACAAGGAATGGAGCATAAAACACCAAAAGGATGACGTGGTTGACTCTCTTGAAAGTCTTCTTTGGAACCCACCACGAAAATGGCACAGTAAGGAAGCAGAACTCAAACAAGTTGAATGGAGGCATGAAAAGATCGGTGTCTGGAGATCTGATGTATCTGAGGGTCTTGAGAGCACTAAGGGCCAAAAACTCGTCATTGGATCTCGAGACAATAAGTGCGTAAGAACTATTGAACAAAGCACCAAGAATGTTGAGCAAAATGACGGTAATCAAGAACACAAACACATAGTAGAGGATTCCTGAGTATGGAGGAGCAAGCTTTTCAAAGGCGGCAAAATCAATGCCTCCAATGATGGTGTTAGCCATTGAGTGAAGCAAAGTATACGTTTTGTCACGTCTTCCATCGGCAGAATCCAAACCAAGGAAACCTTGCAAAAACCCAAGAATGATGATCCCAAGCAAAACAAAAAAGAGTATAGACTCCTTCATCATCTTCTGGACAACCACAATCATGGCACCCACAAACTTCTGGGAGTCTAAGTACAACAAGAGACGCGTCCACATAAATGGAGCGGCACACGACAAAATCTTGTAGGAAACCTCTCCGTAGTAGAGTCTTGAGTCCGAGCCTTTAGGCTTGGTGGTTGCAAGAAGTCTGACCGAAAGAGAACTGAGAATCAAGGCGTACATCACGTCGTTGAACGCGTTCCAGAAGCCAAAGTAGTTGTAGCCAACGTGGTAGAACTTGATGAGTTCGTCAAGGGCAAATCCGACAGTGAAAAGGTAGTAGATGGCCTCAATTCCGTTAGGGTGGTAGCCATCGTGAGTGTTGATAACATAGGTGAACAAGGCCAAGTAGATGATGGAGAAGCAGATTTCCAAGCAGTTCTGGTAGCTTGGAGTCTTGATTCTGTTAGGATTGAAGTGGGTTCTGATCTTTGAGACGTGGACGTCCTGGTAGATCACGTAACTTTGCGGATCTTTAGATGACTGGACAATCCATCCTCTCCAAAGCCATTTCATGCAACGCTGGTAACTGCTGGTGGAAATAATAACAATAGAATGACGGTCAACAGCAAGTTCAAGTGCAGAAACTGGATTGGCATCGACGTCGTTCAAAGTAATCGAGTAACGACGGCAAAGCATCTGGATGAACAAATACTTGTCATCGGTTTCGCTTTCGATGATCACTTGCGCTAAGGTCTCTGCAGCCTTCAAACGACACAAGTAGAGCGACGAATCGTGCAAATTGATCTCCGAAAGCTGGTTGTACCAGTTGCAAACCGTGAGAAGACAAAACACGATTGCGGCCTGGTACTTACGCGACGATGTGTTAGGTTTCCCATCGCCCTTTCCTCCGCAGGCCTCTTTAGCCAACTTCACGACATTTGGGGTGATGATCCCACTAAGACTAGACGCAGGAACCTCAACAGAGACGACCTGGTCGATCAAGTTCTTCAAATTCAAGGCAATTCTGAGAACCTGGCGAGGGTTAGGAGCCTGATAGAGTTTGATCTCCTCTTCAGTGGTCGGGAGGATATTGGGGTTGGCCTCAATATCCTCAACGCCTGGTTGTACAAGTGCGGCAGACATAGCTCTTGGTGTGGTTGGTGATTCAGACAGGCAAACCGAGGCAGAAAAATCTAGGTGTTGACCAGGAATGAAGAGCCTTTTTATTCTAGCCAGCTACAAAATAGTTCGCTTCAGCTACAGCTCATAAACGTAGCAATGTAGTGTCTCACTGCTAGCAAAAAAACAGACAAGAAAGGGAAGAAAATTTTTTATAGCCTAAACAGTGCTAAACAATGCCTGCGCTTTAAAGTTTAAAGAGCAAGTAGAGAAGAAAAGAATGACAGATTGCACGGTGGAATTTGATCTACACGTCCAAGGCAAGCTTGACCAACTTGCCTAAAACACTCCGAGTTCCACCGAAACTGCCCTTCTGGGGGTGCCTCAGCCGTTCGCTACGCTTGCAGGGTGCAGAGCCATCTACACGGGTCGAGTCTCAATATTAGGTTATTGTATTTGATTCGAATATCCAGATCATAGCGGTAATAATAAATAAATAGTAGTAAATATAACAGTTTTCATTAAGGTGCAAGAATTGCACGGCGGTTTCAGTTTTCAACGTCGTTGTAATCATATCTTCTCGCCACCTTGATAAATTCAGGAGTGATCCCATCGTAGTCAGAATCGGTCGACACACGGTTAACGTGTGATTCTTGTGAATGTGGGTATAAGCCTCCCTTGGTGGCGGTCAAACGGTACTCAGCAAACGATTTGAAAGTGTTTCCAGGAGTGGTGTTTGCGTATTTGGCTGATTTGATGCTTGAGTCGGTGTCGAAAAGCTTTGCTTTAGTCACAGAAAATTGACGAATGGCCATATATTTGAGGGGCAAAGAAAGGGCGCCCAAAGTAGCAGGAGATGTGATGGTCGTTGGAAGCATTGTTGAGTTGATTTGGTTGCTGGTTAAAGAATTACTCAGAGAAGAGATATTAAATAGTCAGTAAGAAAAGAATTGAGAGAAAGCTTCAAGCAGACAAGAAGATATTTCAAAGAATCCAGAATTAAGAAAGAGATTGAAAGGATTTATATAATTCAGAAAAGCCTTATATTACTCATAAAAACAAGTACAAATCTATAAACACAATCCACAAACCTACGGTGGAGGATCACCGCTATTTATGTTGAAAAATCACAAACAAAAACCAGTTTTGTCTCGGGGCGAAAACTACGGCTGTTCCAGCCAAGACTATTACACAAAACAAATTGCGGGACCTGGTGAGGTGTAGATTATCGCATATCGCCAGATGCACACAATCCTCGAAATCTATGGAAACCCCCGCGCGAATCTCGGAATTTTTAGGGTCAGACAAAAGGAATATTCATGACCAAAGTCACGTGCCCGTGCGTAAAGGTGCAGACAGGCAACTGAGCGGGCGCCAATCAGAGTTCGTAAATCGCAATATCTGTGAAGCTTGCAATGATCTGATCAGAGACCCTGTGTCTCGATAACCTAAATACGTCTATCAAGTTGCATTGCACGGATTTTTCAGCAAGGAGTTTCTTTTTTATC
Organism: Saccharomycopsis sp. NRRL Y-5750; assembly: GCA_030564765.1. Lineage (NCBI taxonomy): Eukaryota > Fungi > Ascomycota > Saccharomycetes > Ascoideales > Saccharomycopsidaceae > Saccharomycopsis > Saccharomycopsis sp. NRRL Y-5750. The sequence goes on along the minus strand of JAKTZD010000020.1, from coordinate 137,464 downwards.
GTCAGTTCTTTTTCTTTTATGCTGTCAATCATTTTGACCAGCAGCAACTGAGCCTTGTTTCTGTTCTTGCGTTTCTTTTTTCCCACCATCTGAAACCCGCCAGAGGTGTCTGTGGCCTGTGAGTTGAGGTCGGAAGCTGGCATTTGGGCTTGAGCCTGGGCCAGATCTTTCAACACAAACACCAAACGCAAGACATTCTCGAAGCTCTGACTCATTTTCTCGAGCGAGTACCGCTCTGACTGTTCAACAAGATTATTGCTTATCATAAAGTTAGGAGCATGATCCCTGACCACCTCCTCAAGAACTGTGATAGGGAGATGTGGCAAGTAGTAGAGTGATATGGATTCCCCGCTTTGGTGCGCATGCATGGATGCATGCACGTTTGCATCGTGTGATCCCACTTTCCACTGTGTTTTTTCCGTCAAGAGTCGAATGTCTTTGTCTGTGAAAACGGGGTCATATAAATGCACGTCGATGTTTGCGAACGTCTTTGATAAGCATTCTCTTAGAAGCATCAAATAGGCGAGCTGGTATTGCGCGTTCCTTTCGCTCAGGGGGCTTCCCAATCCTAAACAGCAAATTTTGATCACGCATTGAGACGCGCCCAGGGCTTCTGATGACGGTGATTCTGGCGATTTTGCGAGCTCACCTGATTTGTCGATGCCGTTTGGCGTAGCTGTTGGTGGTTTGTTGAGCCCTTTGTGCTTTCCTTCTGCGGGATCTGAATTTGTTTTTGTGTCAAATGCTCGCACTTTCGCATGGAGACTAGTTATTGTTTTAGTGATATCGGAAATTGCCCTCAATTCATCCACCGCCTTGTTCACCCTGTCGAATATTTCATCGACAGTCGGCTCGTTGTACTTGATCCTGTTATTGGCTCCCATGATCGATCACCAGGCAACTGTGCAGCTGGAGGAGTCTGATTATGCGGTAAGTTACTCTGGAGAATTTAATTTATATACATTTATCCATCTCAGTTTCCCCCCTTCGGTCCACAGCGGTTTTTTATTCGTTTGAAAGGCTCAAACGGTCATGTCTTTTTCACTCGTACAGCTCATGGTGTCGCTGTGTTGACGATCTGCGTGATGAACGAAAAACTGTGAAAAATTTTAACGATGACCCGAACCGGTGGTACACCCGGTAGTATGGAAAAAAGATAGCCCGCCAAAATGGCGCTTGTCTAACTTCTTGAGCGCCGCTTATCACTACACTTTGATTAGTTATGATTATACATATATTTGGATAATAAACAGGCTGAGTCTTATCTGACAGAGCAAAAATAGTCTTACTTGGCAAAGTGCAAGCTCATGTTGAGCCACTTTCTCTTGATTACCTCCTGTGGAGTCAATGAAACATTTCCGTAAGTGATTGGCGCAAAGAACACAAAACAGGCAATAACAGCAATGACCAACACCAGCGCAGCGATAAGGTAGACAGGGGTGTTGACTTCGATAGGTTTGGCCTTGTTGGACTGCTTTTCAGCTTCTATCTTTTCCTCGCGACTCAAGAGGGCCTCTCCGCGGTTATCACTGAAGATGAACTCCATTGTGGCTGCGGAAACCATTGCGGCAATGAGATGGGCTGGCATGTAATGGTGCAAGAATTTCTGTCTCGACATCAAGAAGAATGGGAAGTAATGTGTGCACCATCCAATGAAAAAGAACCCAACACTGTTGTACAATTTCTTTCTGGACTTCTCACTGATAGCGTAGAAAGCTCTTCTTCTGGTGATCTGATCGGCCACCAAAAAGCCGAGGAAAACAGCAATAAACGACACCTCAAGCCAGTAGCCAACGATGTTACCAATAAAGTAGATCTGTTGCTTGGTCTTGTCGTTGGTCCAGAAGGAAACACCACTCAACGAGAATGGCCAACTTTCAGGAGACGAGGCAAATGGATGCTCGGACGATAACTTGTTGTTATGATAGAACATCAACTTCTGTAACTCAAGCCATTTCTTGATAAATGGAATGTGTTTGATCTTCTTTGGAATGTACTGGGCTCTTGCGTCAGATAATCCAACAATGGTGTCAAAGAACCACAAATTGTCTGCATCAGCAAGCTTTTTGTTCCCGTTAACTTCCTGCTGTCCGAACCCCCAATCTGGCAACACTTTGTCGTTGTGGGTCCACATGGCAACCACAGTAGCCACGTGCAACACTCTGAAGATAGAGGCCTTCGTCTGAAGCTTGCCCTTCTTTTTGTTGAACGATTCAAGCTTGAACAACGTGTGGTTGTATTTTGCACCAAATGCCTCCTCTTGGGACACAGTGGTGAACTCCTCGTTGGTAGGGTAGAATGGAGAGGCAACATCGTGGGTGAGAAGAAAAGTTTTGGTTGCAGGATGGTAGAATCTAATAACATCGCCAAACTTCACAGACGTTCCAGTTCTTTGGTTTTCAGGAAGCTCTCTAGCAGGTAAAACCTGCCAGTAGTTGTTTTCGTCGGTGATATCGTCGGTAGTGACTGCAGTGACTTGTTGGCCTTGCGAGGAGATTCTCCCGTCTTCGTATCTAAGAGGATACTTAGCATCGTGAGAATGCAAAAAGGCCTCAGTTCCCTTGTGTTTTATGGTGACGACATCGTAATAGTAGATGTCCTTTGCCTCTTTTGCCAATGGGGAGTCGGCAAGAGTTTCCTGGAATTCTGGGGACATGAATCCGTCACCTGGACCGGATCTGATCAAGATTCTGAAATGGATCCAGAACCAACTTAAATAGAGAACAAATGGAAACACAATTAGCCCAAAAAATCTGGCCACGAAGTGCTGGGCAAAGTACTCCAAAGTGTGTTTTCTTCTGTAGTCCAAGATGTCCCACAAATCAATGCCCACGGCAGTACCAATCATCAAAAACGTGAACACACCCACATACTTGGTAGAAATGACCAACGACAACGAAGCCCCGGTGAGAAGCAACCATTTCCACCAGTTGAACGAAAATGGAGCATGGCGCTCCTTGGAAAATCTCACATAGCAGTAGATTGACATTGCAACCGTCAAGTTCAACGTGGCATCCAATAAAATCAATCTGGTTTCAGCAACGTGGGCATTGTCAAAGGCAACCAAAAGCGCACCAAACAAACAGGTGATGACCTTGTAGTTGGCGGATTTCAATGTCAAGAAAATGAGGGGAACAGTGAGAGATCCCTGGATGGCACTCAAGGATCTGTAAGCAATGTATGGGACGTTGTTGTCAATATAGCTATCACCGATGTTGTCAAACTTGAACTTTCCGTTGTAGCCAATCAACCAGCCGACAAAGGCAATCAAAAGCTTGGCAAATGGGGGATGGAGATCAAAAAAGTAGGTTCTTTCCAAATAGTACGAGGCGAACTTCCCAAAATGAACCTCATCAAACACCACCTGGTTGGGGTAGTTGATTGAGTAGAAACGGGTGAGCACGGCAGCGGCAGTCACTGCATACAACGCAACTTGGTACCACCATTCAGGGTCGGGAAGTTGGCTTGCACCCACCTGTTTTGGCGTCGAGTGGATCTTGTCTTCTTCGACATCAAGAGCGATGTTCGAGGCACTTTTCTTGCCTTTGAGGGTAGTCTTCTCCAGCTTAGCGGCTCTCTTCTTGAGCGTTGGGTGAGCCATTTTGTGTACCGAATGCTCTTTGTTCCGCGATGATTTCTTGCACTTTCTGGGTCAAACAGCGAACTGCACTAGAACAAAGCGATCAAGTGACAGACAGGTTGTTGATATTTCAAGGAACGATTTCGAAGTTTTGTCATTTTTCCAGAGGTGGATTTTGTTTGTGGAAAATCCCGCCCGCTGAAAATTCGGGTTTTTTCAAGACTTTTTATTCACACGTAAGCGTCTGGATTTGAGGGCATTTCATCGTTTGTACTGCAGGCTAGCTACACATAGGCAACAATATATATCATCGCAAAGGCATTCTAAGGTGATGTATATTTTTATTTTATCGTAGTTAGAAAGGGTAAAAGCGGACGAGAAATCTATACCGACCAGTTTTCAATAACGTAGTCTCTTAACATGTTGCCCACGGTGTCGCCCTCATGGTGCTGGAAGTCGTAGGTGTGCGAATCGTCGTATTTATTTACGACATTCAACCCCCAGGTGATGTAAGGCTGCAAAAAGTCGTAGAATATCAAGTCCACATGCTCGGTGTTCCCACCGACTATCTCCAAAGAGCTGATAATGTTAGGAGCATTGTCACTGGATGTGCTGTATGGAATGTGTGGCGTGTCGTCTCCATCACAGCCATAATCGTCACAAGTAACGTACCCCTTTGACAACCGTAAAGCGGCGCTTGCTTGTGCGACTTGGAACCGATGTTTAGAGTTGTAGGCTTGTTTTGACACAGGAGCCAAGGAGTTTAAGTTTATTTGGTTTTTATCATCAACCAGAAGAATATAATCAAGACCGTTCAACACCCTGATCAACTGCTTTATTTTCTTCAGCTCAACGTCTGGCAAATAGAGCCATTTGTTTTGGAATGGAGACACTATGTACATCGTGTCCTTGGTGAACTCTCCCTTGTATAGATCGTATCTGATGGACCCGGAATTGATTAATATAGCCCGTGATTTCCCCGTGCTTTTACCCTCGAGTCTTGGGAGAATCGAGGTCTCGAGAAACCTGTACAAACTCGAGTCGCTAGGGTACGAGTTGTCGATGGTCAAGTAGTTTTTGGGAACGTAGCCGTAGACCTCTGTAATGTTGAGAAGATGTCTTTGAATATCCAAGTTGTGGGTAATCAATTTTCCTTTTTTAGTAGGGAAACTCTTATAGGTCTTATTAGAGTGCGTGTGAAACGAGTACAAATTGAAATCGATGTACCGCCGATTGAAGCTGACTGAATCAGTCCTAGAGTCCTGATATCCATCAGGGAAATCAATACCTAGAAATCCAACTGTCTCGCAGTATCTTCCGCTTTGAAGCGCAGTAGATCTGTCGTCCAATACAGTGAAGTCTCTGATATGACTGTGTCCTCCAAAATACTGGATCACAACATGGGGAAAGTACTTGCGGATTTCTCTTTGAATGATAAAAATTTCTGGGAAGTCTGCAGTCTTTTGTACAGGCAAATGGCCAACAATGACCACGATGTCGATCTCCCCGAGATTGTCCTTTAAAACCTGGTGAAACCATGACTGTTTGACAATCTCTTCGACTGGAATCACGCGTGTATGGTCGTTGAATCTTCTGAAATTGAAAAGAAATCCAAATGCGAGGACTTTCAATTTCTGGTTTTTGGTGGTAAACAATCTATATCTGTATCCAAAGTCCGTCCAGGTGTTATTGATGAGAATCTGCACGTTTGCTGCGAGATAGTTCTCCTTGTATTTCCCAAGAACAACGTCGTATTCCTGATAGCTGCTGCTGGCTAAGTATAGCTCGTGGTTCCCAATAGAAAGCAAGTCAATGTCTTGCTCAACAAAGAACTTAGTTGAAACTTCTCCATTGATTTCACTGGCATCACTAAGTCCGTTCCCATCGTGCTTGTCTCCGCTGTCAATCACTAATAAATCAACACCAATGGAGTCAGCATACGCCTTCAAGTGGGTCACAAACGATACATAGTCTCCCCAATCTGCACCGTAGTTTTTCTGCTTCAAATGGCCCGCATACCACGCATGGGTGTCGGTTGTATGGAGGAAGTTGATGCGACTCCAGTTCAACGGCCTCAAAGGCACATTTGTCTTCGGATTTGGTGCTGAGGGTTGCTGAGAAATCTCTAACTCGTTTTTAAGCTGTATAGCATTTTGAATGTCGTCTATAAATATGTTGAATGACTTCCCACAAGTGGCAAATAATAATGTTAGCCCCACTATGAAGCTGTAGAAATTATTCATTGTATTTTTTTTTTTTTGGTTTTTATGGAAATGTAGCCCTCTGTAAGCGTCTATGGCAGAGGTCCAGCGTCTATAAACCGCCAGGTCGTCTGTATACGTCTCTTATGACCGATGGCAGGAGAAACCACTAACAGGTCATCTCACGTTTGAGACTCTTTGTGTTATCTCCTATCCTATTTTTTGTCTTGAAGATAAGGAGCCATTCCGGCGGGTTTTCCATTGCTTTTTTCACCCGCACATATGGTACAAGTTTATGAAGTAGCACAAGTGGCTCATAAAGGCGTTTGATGGCCAGTGAGAGCTTTGCATGCTTGACGATTGTGTGTGGCAGCTCTCTGCTGCTTCTATGGTAGATATCTAGCAGTGTGGAAAAAACCCAACAGTAGTGTAGAGTAAAATGTCCCAAACTATGACACTTCCTTCATTTTGAATCGTGTTTGATTTGCTCATCAACATTCCGTTCCGAATCTGCAAACCGAATCTTAGATAATAATCGAAAGTTTCTTATACCACAGAAAGTGTGATACTCAACAAAATCTACATCCTCCTGTGTAAGCAGTGAATAGGGTATTATAAGCCTTTACATTCACTCCATTGTTATAAATAGATTCATGGTGGAAGCCCAATACTCACACCAAAAACGGTAGTACAAACAACAACAACTCTTCTAGCGTACAATCATAGATACCGGGATACTATAACAGGACAACCCTAAATACGCTAAGCCATTGAAATTACCTCCTGCAGTACAACTGTAATCACCCCTGTTGAGTTTGCCAGTTGTGGTGAAAAATGCCGATTCTCACTAATGAACGTTCAGGGAGAGCCCGAAAAATTAAGTGTATGGCACGGATATTTTGACATTTTCGCGGGACGTACTAATATGCATGTTCAAAAATGCCTTACGAAAATATCCATGGATAGAGTTACATTAGGGGTCATCGAGTCGCGCTGGGCTAAAACACATTTCAAGTGCTGGAACAGGAATCCCTATATATATTGCTCCGAGTCCCAGCTCTTGTGGTCCATTTTGTGTTTTATTTTATTTTTTTTCTGCTAGTTTATGACAATACATCGACAAGATTATGTTTCTTTAATGAAATTTAAGAATATTTTCAAGCCTCACACAGCCGAAAGGCAGGAAAAGGTCTCGTCTCCACAAGAGACAGCCTCTAGTCTTAAAACACAAAAATCGAAAGCCACTTTGAAATCCAATGATACCCCAGCTGAAGTCGCGTTTGAATTCGAAGAGTCATCAACGGATGTTCCTACATTAGCCATGGACACTGACTTTGATAGTGAAGATGATGATGACTTGGAAAGCTTGAAGTCACCTGTCTCTAACTTCATGTTCATTGGTATGAAAAAAGTTACCAGCTCTCAGAACGACTCGATTCTGAAGTCACAAAGAGTCACCAAATCAAACGACTACACAAGTGCATTTTCTGCCTCCAATACAAACGGCAGAAGAAGAGACTCGCACAGATTCTCATCTATCAGTCCTAACTACAAGATCAAGAGATTGCCGGTCGAAACTATTGAGAATTTGACTCAAACGTTCCAGGAATACTTCAATGACGATATCTTGGAATACAAGTCTTTGGATCCAAAATCTGAGGCTGCTTACTTGATGGAGCCTAGAAACAAAACAGTGATGATGGACAGTTTTAACAATGAGAATGCCGTATCTGTTGCGCTTTCTGAGGATGTAAAGCTTTCAAGCTCTCCTGAGAATATTCATAGTCCACTCAAACAGTTCCAGGTCTCGTTTCCTTCTGTTGCTCAGACATGAGCATGCATACACTTCACTTTCGATTCTTCCTTATTGTCTTTCGGGTATATTTTTGCTATTTTCAAGGGTTTTTATTACTACTACTTTTTACTTCTTGCGTGAATCCCACGCTACCTATCAGGGTCACCAACAGTGCCTTGTCACTGTTGATATATTTTTATTTCTCCGGTTTGCTCTCATCAAGTTGGTACTGACGATTAGCTGAGAAAACTCTCTATTTTTTGTCTTACTGTTATATATTCTTCGCTGTTGTTGTCACCGTAGACCGCTGTTGCTGTGAGCGGTTCTGTGCTGTTCTTATTTAGTTTTTAGCTGATCCCAACGTTGTTTCCGGTTGATTTGTTGCAACCATATTCATTCCTGCCAATATAAAGTTACCTGATTGAGATGCCATTGTCTGAGATTCCGCCTTTCTTTTTCTCTCCATCTAGGGTTCCTGCTTCTTTTGTCTCAACTGCATTCTCCAATCAAACCATCAATTCCATCCTCAAATCCAATCACCCAAATGAAACCAACTGCATCCATTACAAACTCTATTAGCACTTGGTGTGCTCCCTGTCTATGCCGACGAATAAAAAAGAGAAACACCTCAAGTAGAGAATCACCATTATGAAACATGTCTTCCTTCTGCCGATCTTATGTCAACTACACCCATCTTCAACTTATGCAACTTCAACTACATATACTGTCTTACTGATGCTTTTCAATAGAGCTTCAAATCTCAGACTGTTTCGACTCTCAATTCTTGGCTGTTTACTCTCATTCCACTCTGGCGTTCGTGAACCAACAAAAAAGTTTGGTTCCGACATATTCATTCCCTTGAACCCAACTTTCCCAGCTAACTTTATTAGTAAAGGGGTGTTGATCAGCACATTCACGGCATGTCTTTCAGGAAACTTTTGAGGTGGTCGTTTTGTAAACAACACTATCACGGAATATTTGCCAGTCACATCTAAGAAAATCACATTCAGACGCACACAACTTTGAAAACCATAACTAACTCATAACAAATTTATAAGAAGGGGATTTTTGGACAATCAAGCTACCAGCGATCTGAGCAAACGACTGATAATATAATTACTCATATTTTATTTACTTATATTTTCATCTTTACATCATTCGAAGTAGGCAATTAAAACATGCAGTATGAAATTAGGATATAGACTATAAGTACCTAGCATTAAGTAGCGAAATTTTGGACAGCCATCCAACTATGGCCATTTGGTTTATCTGTAGCGATCAATTAGCCGACCCTGTGAGCCGACTTACTTTCCAACCAATCTTGGATCGTCCTCCCTGGCAAGAACAAGAGCCGTTCTGCTTGGAAGGTACAATTGAATAAAATTATTGCGGTCGTTCCAGCTGAGATCAGTAGAGAAAAATCTGCTTTTTGACTCGTCAATACGATCATGGCCTCCGAACTCCTCTTTACGGTCAGTGTTGAGCACAATCTTGTACACACCAGGCTGATCAACACCGATACGATAATCAGTATACGAGTTCGAATGGTGGAAGTTGAAAACAAACACAAGTCCGCCTCTTTCGTAGACAATCACCTTATCGGCGTCGTTCTTCAAACTCACGTAATTGTCATAAGCACTCAACCATTTGAACTGGTCTTCAAGGGTCTGCATAGCCTTGTCAAAATTGTACAAATATCTGTATCTGAGCAATGGGTCGTCAATCAAGTTGAACTGGCGTCTGGCATAATGGTAAGACTCGCCGTTTCCTGCTCTTGGAAAGTCTAGCCACTCTGGATGTCCAAACTCGTTACCTTCAAAGTTCAAATAGCCCTCTCCTCCAAGCGAATGGGTGATTAAACGGATCATTTTGTGGAGACTGATTCCACGGTCAACAACAGGGGTCAAAGGAGTCAAATCCGACATATTGGTATACATTTCCTTGTCCATGAGCCAGAAAGCCAACGTTTTGTCTCCCACAAGCGCCTGGTCATGCGACTCGCAGTAGGCAATGCATTTCTCGCGGTACCGTCTGTTTGAAAGGGTGAAGGTTATGTTGCCCATGTCCCAGTCTTCGTCCTGTTTCTCTTTGAGAAGTTTGATCCACATATCTGGGATGGCCATCGAGAGTCTGTAGTCAAAGTCAGCACCTCCGTACAGCGCAGGAAGACAAAGGGTAGGATATCCCGAAACATCCTCAGCAATGGTGATAAATGTGGTGTTTTCCTGTTTACCCATCTGATGGACAAGCTCGTTGGCAATCATAAGATAGGTCAATGCCTCTACATCAACAGGGGAATTGTCGCCGAGATACTCGTCGTAGGAGCCGCTAAAAGCACCCCCTGCACCAATGCCATGGTGGAGATAAAGCATGGACGTCACTCCGTCAAAACGGAACCCATCGAACTTGTACACATCGAGATAGAACTTCAAGTTGGAGAGCAAAAAGCGAAGAACCTCGTATTTTCCGTAATTGAAGAGCTTTGAGTCCCACAACTCGTGACGCCCTTTGGGGCCGCTGTGGAAGTACTGGTAGTCAGAGCCGTCAAACTGGTTCAAGCCATCCAAAACGTTTTTGGACGAATGCGAGTGAACAACGTCAAGGAAAACTAGTATACCATAGCTATGGGCTGTGTCAATAAGCTCCTTAAGGTCCTCAGGGGTCCCATAGCGCGAGCTGATGGCAAAGAAGTTGGTCACCTGGTACCCAAAAGAGGCGTAGTAGGCGTGTTCCATGATAGCCATCAACTGGATGGCATTGTAGTTCAAGTCCTTTATTCTAGGAAGCACGTTCTTGGTGAACTCCTTGTAAGAGCCAACCTTGGGCTCAGGGGTGGATATTCCCACGTGGCATTCGTAGATACGGAGGTCTTCTGGCACAGAGGGTCTTTTGTGCTTGAAAGTATAGCTCAGTGGAGGGTTCCAGAAGCGAGCCTGATAAGTGTGGGGGTCGAACTTGTCCTCCTTTGAAGGCTGCGTGGCCCTTGTGATCCAGGCAGGAAGACGGTCCACAGTGCTTCCGTTAGGCAATGTCAAGCGGATCTTGACTTTGGAGTCGTGCGGGATGGCAAACTCGTTAGCAGATGTAGGACCAACAACTATAGAGAAGTTCCCAAACGCATCCTTGGTCATTGGATGGGAATGTGGGTTCCATTGGTTAAAATCGCCAATCAAGCTTGCAGCAGTGGCATTAGGAGCCCACTCCTTGTAGCGAATGCTCTTTGTGGCGGGATCAGCGTGGAATCCGTATGTTTTGTATGAGCTGGCAAACAGGAGAAGACCGTTCTCATTTTTGTCGAACTGTTCGAGCCAATGGCTGACGTTTTCTCTTCTTTTGGCCAACTGGTGGGCGTAGGGCTTCAACCAAGGGTCGATATCAATAGCGCCTTTGACAGAGGGAGGGATTTCGGACATTTGAAAGGGAGAGGGATAAGGGTGTGATGGGGTGAAAAAGGGCGGAGATACTAAAAAGACAGCAACTTGTGTGATGGGAGTATAGAAGTGTAAATGGGGAGTCTATTGGCGGTAGAGTAGATATGGGTGGATGCACAATGTGGTGTCGCTTGGTGAATATCAGAAAGAACGCTCCCTCCTGAGAATATTTTGCAAGCGACTGTAACATTTCCTTAGTGTATTTATCACATTTCCATCACATTTCTATCAAAAAAGATTTCTATAGAAATACCGCTTGTACCCCAGAAATCTCGGAGGAAAAACAGTGCGAAAAAAGGGGGGGCCACCCAACGTGCATATTTGGGGGCGGGGGTCAATTAGTGCCGGGCGAGAAAATCGTTAAGGGCGATATCGGTTGACAGCTGGCTGAAAAAGTTGGCTAAAAGATGGCTGAAAAGTCAGCTGATGGTAAGGGATGGGATTTAGGGGATGAGATATGCGCCCGATGCGATAGATGCAATCGAGTCGGGGGTGACAGCACATGTGTCATTTTCGAGCCACAAGCACTGCAATTACGCTACATGTCAATATTGATAGTCTTACAGACAACTAGAGAAATACGCTTGCAGGTTTATTATAATCTTCCTACGTCTCTATATATACACATATGGCCTGCGGCCCCTAAACTCTCGCCTTGAACTTGCGCGAATCAAGCGTGTAGTACGTGTAGTTCGAGCCAGAGTTCAAAACCGACGCAGTTTCCTGCTCAATCAGACTGTCGTCCAACTGCTTCTCACCACCGGCTAGTTATTTCGAGGTTTGAGCAACGAAGTTGACACCCTTCTCGATGTTCTTCTTCAAGGTTTCCTTGGCAGCCTCAATCAAACCGTCTTCGTAGTCAGAAGTCTCGCCAAGTCCGTGGTACTCTTTGATACCCTCTGGGCCGAGAACAACAGGAGTGGAGAAGAATTGGATGCCCTCCTTGGCGAAGATTGGGTTGTCGACGTACGAGTTCTCAATGACGTCGGTCTCGCCAGCCAAACCGTTCAAAACAGAACCAGCCATTCTAGCTCCGGCCTGGGCCATGGACAAGGTAGCAGAACCAGCACCGTTCTTGGCTTTGACGACTTCGTCACCACCGAACTGGATTCTGTGGACCAAGGCGTCTCTGGTTTCGGCTGGAAGGTCCTTGTGGACGGTCTGGGAAATCAAAGGAACAATGGTGACACCAGAGTGACCTCCGACAACAGAGACCTTTTCTTGGGTTGGGTTGGTTCCGGCAACCTCGGAGATGAATCTCGAGGCTCTGAGGGTGTCCAAGGTGGTCACACCGAACAATTTCTTAGGGTTGTAGACACCCTTCTTCTTCAAAACCTCAGCAACAATTGGGACGGTGGAGTTGACTGGGTTGGAGATGATCAAAAGACTGGCGTTTGGAGCGTAGTCGGCAGCAGCAGAGGCCAAGTCTCTGACAATGGAGGCGTTGGTGTTGAACAAGTCGTCTCTGGTCATGCCTGGCTTTCTTGGGACACCGGCTGGGATAACCACAACATCGGCACCGCTCAAGGCCTCCTTCAAACCGTCGTTTTCTGGGGTGTAGCCCTTGACGGTGGAGTTGGTTGGGACGTGGGAGACGTCGGCAGCGACACCTGGGGCGCCTCTCAAGTCGTAGAGGGACAAGTCGGTGACTTTGTGGTTCAATTTCAACAAAAGAGACAAAGGTTGTCCGATACCACCAGCAGCACCAAGGACGGAAACCTTGTAGTTGCTGACTGCGGAGGAGGCGAAGGTACGACGAGCGACTCTGGAGAACATTTTAGAATTGTATAGGCGTGGATAGAATATTGAGATAGTTAATACACGATAGCTAGCAGACTGGAAAGAGGGAGACATACAAACGAATCGCAGTGCAGTTTTGCATTTTGGGGACGAAACCTGCGTTTATATATGAATTTTTCAAGGAGAGGAAAAACTCCAGCTGGGGGTTTAAAAGCGAAAAAATCCCGCCAATGCGCAGTTTGGCGGGAGTTCAGGCTCAGGACGGTTCCAGACAGCTAAAGACCGTTGTTACTGCTGGTTCTGCTGGCTGTGAGAATTGGCGGGAATTGGCCTACAGCGTTGGCAGCTTGGAGCTTGCAATGGACAGCTTGGCCTTTCAGCCTGGCCTTTCCTTCTCTGTCTGCCCTCTCCTCTGTCCAAGGCTCCTTCGAGTATAACCTAGTTCGAGCCCAGAGGTGTTGAAAATCATGACCTTTTTCTCGGTGTTTCTGAAGTCTAATTGGGGGTGTCTCTCGTAATTCGGCAGGACACGTGACTCGCCGCCGCCCAGGGCTCGCCGGAGGATCCTGTGCTGCAGCCAATGAAAACCAAATAAAAGCGCGGGACCTTCTCTGGAAAGAAAGTCCGTGGGCGAATTCCGAGGTCTTTTTTCGCTAGTGTTTTTCTGCGGCAAGCTGCAACATTCTGCGATATTCTGTGATTCTTCATTGAGTGGCCTCGGTTCCTCCATCGGACACAGGCTGTACGTAATAATAGTCTGTATACGTAATAAATGATGTTGTAGGGAGAGACATATTAATTGGAAAGTGGGATGAAGCTGATGTTTGGTGCGGAGAGATGTGGAGAGGCGCAGAACTGTTGGGGAGAAAACGTAAACATCAGCTGGAGCCGGCCGTTTTTGCTTCACTGTCTCCCACTTCTTGAGCGATTACCCCAGCATACAAGCGATTTTTGGTGAAAATTCTCGATTACCGGCCTGCGGGTTTTTTAGTAAGAAATGTGTGGTTAAGCTGTTGGCTTGCAGATTACCATAAGTGTGGATTTTGTATTGTTGGGTTTATCGCGGTGGGTGGGTCAAGAAAGCAGGACAATGGTTACGGTGCATGTTCCGGAAGTAAGGTGGGAGGGTGCTGTTCATGTGTAAAGAGGGGTTGCTATTCATGGGACACACAGGTTGATTTTTGCATTGCGGTACGAAAAAACTTTGGGCATTGATTACGTTTAGAGTTTGTTTGACACAGTCAGAGCAGTAAGGCGCAACGGCGGTGGTCCAGTTCAGCTGAAACTTGTCGTGGTCCAGGTGCATGGACCCTGCAAAAGTTTGGAGCCTCTTCCCCAACCGTAGACGACCATACAAATATCTAGGTGTATTTATACTCCGCTACAAAGATTCCAAGGAAGGAGACGGATAAGCTCCGCAACTTTGTGTCGAAAAACAAAATGAAAAATTTCTTTTTTAAGTGAAGCATCGCCCCGGTCTCAGATGGTCTGTTATCACCTCTTCACCACAGACACAGATATTCACAAACGCAAACAATGTTAGGCAGCAAAACTATTGACTTCATCAACTCGGATGCTTGCTCGCTTACGCTAGCTTCGTCTTCTCCACGAAGAATCGAAATACTTCAAAAGCTAGGGCTTTCGGACTTCAATGTTTTAGCTTCGGGGTTCAAGGAGGATCTTGACATCAGTAAATATACGCCAGACGAGTATGTGATGCAGACTGCCATTCTCAAGGGAAATTTCCTACTTCCTGAGATCATACGAAATGCCACCAAAGGCCAATTGGTGGTGGTTCTTGCAGCAGACACAATTGTGGTGATCGACGGCAAGATCAATGGGAAGCCAGGGTCCCAGAAGCTGCAATTGGAAAACTTGATGAAAATACACCGCGAAAAGTTGCCAATCGAAGTCAAGACAGCAGTTGTGGCTTTCGCATTTACAGGCGCCCCAGAGCCGGAAATCACTATATCCAAGAAGTTAGAAACCACCAAAGTGTATATGGACTTTGAAAACGTCACCCAAGATTTTCTTGAGGAATATGTGTATAGGTGCGACAATGAAGGTCTTGGCGCAGCAGGAGGATTTAAGATCCAGGAGTCGGGGGGATTGTTGTTTAACAGAATAGATGGCGACTATTACAATGTGGTCGGGTTGCCAATGACGACAACGTTCCGGATGCTAGAGACTGCGGTCAAAAGTTCTTTGAATGAGTAATTTGTGTGTAAGACTAGTTTGCTATTGCTATTTATATTGCTAATAAAGTGGGGGCATCTGAAACGATTACAAGAAAGTAGGGCCAGGCGCTTGCTCTTGCTCGAAGCTTCTCAGTCTAGGCCCAGTGATCACCATAGCACGGATTTGGAAGATTCACCTACCGTAATTCCATGCGTCGTGTTTGTATAAAGACTGAATACCGGAGGAAAATTTTCTCGTCAGTTTTGTATATACGTGCTATAACTTGCTTTCTATATATGGATGGGAATTGCTTGAGAATGCGGAAGGAGCCAGTGAAATTCATTCGGTCTCTTACAAATTCTGAGGGATTAGTACAGCAGTTACTCTGTACTGAAACCGCGTATGTGTATAGCGGGTCCATACAAATCCTGTAGGTTGACTTCAAACTAGTCCAGAGATGTAACAGCAGTCCGTATCAAATTATAGTGTGTATACCGCTGACAAGTTCCATATCCGAGATCTGCACTTGCGGTGCCGCTAGCAAACCCTCGAACAGGTTCGGCACCAAAAACCCTCGTCGTCACACAATTGCAGCATTCAGTTCCTATGCAATGCAGTCACTGCTGCTAGCTGTTCTGTCAAGCATGAAAAGCATAAATGCTGCATTTATCATACCATCAAGGAAGGATCCGCTCGCAGTCGCACCAGGCACGCTGCTGGTAATTACGCTAATATGCAGTAACATATTTTGGAATTCGCGACACTTGGCTTTGTCGGTGCAGTGCATCCACACGGTTTAGTGCAGAGCGAGCCGCCGATTTGGGCACACTGTGAATAAATGGTTTTAGTGGAAGCGGACAAAGTTTGCGATTTTGGAGTTTAGACGGATATACAGATTTGGTTGTGATTACGATACTGCAAAAAGCCATGCTTGATAATCAGCGTAGCGCTGTACATTGCTGCCAGACTCTGTGTGGGTTCCAGAACTATTGCAGAATCATCCAGAGAGTCGAATTTTTTTTTCTTCTTCCATGATCTTAAACCTGTATGATCTTACACATCGCCGGCTTTGCACTGCTGCTAACGCCTTTCTTTTTGTCTGTGCTTTTCCCAGGATACGGAGCTTTTCCTGCAGATAAAATTTTGCACAGTTACTGACTTAGTGTGGGTTTGTTTCTGATTCTTCCACTGAATCTTCCACGAGAGGACCTCCGCCTGGACAAACGCATCCCGAAGACTGGTGTTCGCCCTGCTGACCGCCTGCCCATCTGCCTGGCTTTTCCTTTTTCTGGCCACAAACCGCTGAATTTCTGCCTTAAAATTTGTGCCTTTCTTTTTTTGGTTTTTTGGTTTTGGATTTTGACTCCTCTTTGTGTTTATACCAGATCCATCAGCGTCTTCAGGTTGAGCAAGCGCTAGGCCCCGCTTTTGAAAGTATATATTGTGGACCCACTGAGATTCCGCCAGACCACCGAGGGTGTGCGCTTTGCCAAACTGCTTCCATAGACCTGAGATAGACCACATAGACCACATAGACCCACACCGCAGCCCAAAGCCCCATACTGCCCGCAAAATGTCGCTCCCTGCCAAGTCGACGCTCGTAAACCAGCCTCTCGCGCAGCCCGCGCGCAAGCCGTGCTTCAACGTCAAGCTCACCGACGACTTGTTCTTCAGAATCGCCTCGTGCGCCCGCCCCAAGCTTGTGGTCAAAAACGGGCAGTGCTTCCTCAAGCTCGAGCACCACGACGGCTCCACAACCACCATGGACACCCGGGTGCAGCCAGAACCGTCGAAAATCAGCCTCTACTCGTCCGCGCCTGCGGACGGCAAGCTGGCCAAATACGCACTTGTGGGCGCCGTGGACTCGCGGCTCACCGTGCTAGGCAACGGAATCAAGCGCTCCAAGTCCGGCTCCGAGTCGAGAATCGCCTCCTCCGCAGGGCCTGCTGCGGAAACGAAAAGCCCCGCCAATCTCTTGATCGCCGTCAACGCCTTCAAGCAGAAGCTGTCGCCAGAGTCGCGCATTCTCCACCTCTTGGCCCTCGGGCCCCGCACCGTCGACAACATCGCCCAGCGCTGCCACTTGCGGCCGGAGGTGGTGTCCGGATTCCTCAAAAGCTACGGACAGCCGGTGACGGCGGGGTGTGCCGCGTACGGGCAGGACAAGTTCCACGACTACTCGTGCCTCCCCCCGCACTTTGATCCGGCAGTGCTTCCGGCAGACGGGCGGCCGTACTTCATTTTGAAGGACTCCAGCTACCAGTACCTCAAGATATGGCAGTGGAAGTACAGTGCGCCCGAGCGCGAGTGCATTTTGAAGAACGTGGCCCGTGCGTTCCGCCGCATGGGCCTCCAGGGCGACGATCCGCTCTGGAACTTGTTGGTGGACCCCCAGCAGGCGACGCGCGAGAAGGAGCGCGAGCTCCAGCGCAAGCAGCAGCTCAAGCAGCAGCAGTTTGAGCGGGAGCGCCAGAGAAAGCAGGAGCTCCGCCAGCAGCAGCAGGAGCTCCGCCAGGAGCTGTTTGCGGGGTCTCCGAAGCCCAAGGTGGTGCCGTTTGGCAGCGCCAAGGCCAAGGGGCTTGTGGACAAGTTCACCAAGGCGTCGACGGTGCTGTGTGTGGAGAAGAAGCCGGTTGCGCGCGCGGTGGCTGCGGGGCGGGGTTCTCCGTATTTGAAGCCGAAGGCGTCGCCGCAGAAGAGTTATTCGATGTCGCCCAAGCTTGGGCAGTCTGTTGGGGGTCTTTCGGGGTCTTCAAAGGGTGCAATAGTTTCTTCGGGGCCTCCAGGGCATTCAAAGAGTGCAATGGTTTCTTCGGGGCCTCCAGGGCATTCAAAGAGTGCAATAGTTTCTTCGGGGACTCCAGGGCATTCAAAGGGTGCTATGGTTCCTCCAGGACCTCCAGGGCATTCAAAAAGTGCAATAGTTCCTCCAGGGCCCTCCAGGGCCCTGGCAGCCCCTACAGGCCTCCCGAGGGCTCCAACAGGGCCTTCGGGGCCTTCAAAGACTCAGACAGCTCCTTCAGGCCCCTCGAGGGCTCCCACAGCTCCTTCAGGCGCTTCAAAAACTCAGACAGCTCCTTCAGGCGCCTCAAAGACTCCAATAATTCCTCCAGGCGCTTCAAAGACTCCAATACTTCCTCCAGGGCCCTCGAGGGCCCCCTCGAGAGCTCTGCTAGCCCCCGCCCCCGCTCCCCGCCCTCGCAAACGCAAAATCCTCTCCGCAGAGTTCGTCACAAGCTCAGACTCAGAAGTGGACGACAGCGTGCCGCCCCTCAACGTCTCTGCATCATCCTCCGCCTCCTCATTGGCCTGGCAGGACGCAGCTGTCAGCAAAGCCGACACAAACGCCCGCAAAAAGCCAAGAACAATCCTGGGGTCCTCCCTGGGCTCCGTCTCCAGCCTGTCGGCCAGCTCGACATCCTCGCGGCTCTCCTTGGGCCGCCTGCACCCCCAGGGGCCGCCGGCGCCGCCCGGCGCAAGCAGCAGCGGCAACCGGTCCACCCCGCCGTCCAGCGAGCACGCCTCGTCGCCGGAATCCGACGCACCGCCCCACAAGCTCAAGCGGCGCGCTAAACTCGACGACTACACCGCCCCGGACGACGACGACGACGTCGAGGGCCGTCTTTCGCTCCAGATCATCGATCTGGCCGTCAAGTTCCGCGAACAGTATCAGGAATACCAGGAGCTCTACACAAAGATCCACCGGCGCAAGCGCAGGGCCTTGCAGAGCGACAGCAGCTATCTCAGTGACGTGAAGCGGGTGATTGAGCTCCACAACAAGTTGTCGCTTTGGAAAAAGCGGCTCTGGGCCTACGAGGCCTCCAGACACCCGTCCCGGCAGCTGCTGGCACTGCTGGCACTGCAGGCGGCTTCCCGGGCGCCCCGCGCGCCCCGCGCGGCTCTCAGGGCCGCCAAGACGGGCCTGGGCACTCCTAAAACGTCCCTGGGCACGTTCAAGACGTCCCTGGGCACTCTTAAGGCGTCCCTGGGCACTCCTAAGACATCTGCGAGCGCCCCTAGGGCGCCTAAAGCCCTCCTGGCCCTCCTGGCCCCCGCGGCAGGTCCTCTTGGCCACAGAAGAAGCTCAAGCGGCCCCCGCAGCATTGGCAGCGTCCGCAGCCGCAGTTCAAGCCAAAACAGAACCCCTACGGGCCCTGCCGCCGCAGCGCCCGGCAGCAGTGCCAGAAGAGCCCCCCCACAGCAAAACTACCCCGACAAGCCCCGCAGCGCAACGCCTACACCCTCGGGGGTGCATGCGCGCAGCAATTCGGGCTCCAGCAGCTTCCACAAGCGGCCTGTGGCCAGGAGCGGCAACCGCACGCCTGTAGCTACTGCAGCTAGCTCAGGAAGCAAGTTCCGCACCGCCTCGCCGTCCAGCAGCGCACACCGGATGTTCAGCAGCAACAAGCTCCTGTCGTTGCCCTCCAAACCGTCGGGGGGCAGTGGCGGTAGCAGCATGTTCTTCAGCAAGTCCGGCAACAAAGTGGGGACGGCCAGTGTGACGGGCAGCGTTCTAGGGAACGGGCGGGGCTCCAAGTTGTTTGACCGGCGAGGAAATTGACGATTGATGTTTATTTATGAGGGAAGGTGATGGAAAGTGGAAGGTGATAGATTGTGTTTGTGTTTTGTTAGTACGATATTGATATACATTAGAATGAAATGAGTTGTTTTTACCAGACGTAGGGTGATTGCTGGAGGAGGAGTATTTATGAATTATTGAAAGAGTATATTTATGAATGATTGGAGGGATGTGATGGGTATTTTGTCGGGTTGTCTTATTCTTGGTGAGGGCAGCTTAAGCGCCAACATCTGGGCAGAATGAAGGGTGGCAAAAAGGGGGCACTGAAGGAAAATGATTTCAGGATACTGGCAAATGTGTCCCTTTTGCTGGGCGCTATCTACAACATGCCCTTGCCCGCTTTGTTTATTCTGGCAAATACAGTGAAGCAAGCTTGCTTTTGTCACAATATGCCTTTTTAGCCGCCCTCTTTTTGTGCCTCCAAATATGCAATATTCCATATGCAATATTCCATATGCATTCCATCAGCGAAAAAAAAAATTCCTACATCAAAGCTCAATGTTACTCCACTATATTAATACTCCGCTATATAATCCAATAAACTACCTACAACACATATACAGGGCTATGCCCCCGGAAAGTCAAGATGGTCGCAAATGTCAAAAAAGTTTCTTTTCGCATTGTTCCGGAACTCCTCGGCAATCTGCAAAGTATCGACATCGGCACGCAAATTGTCCACCTTCAACTGGATCAAGTACCCCATCAATCTCCGGATCTCGTCGTATTTGAGAGTTATCACCCCCTCGTCGCCTAGCGAGCTGCTTCTTCTGCTTTTCGGCTCGTCTGTTGGCTTGGCAGCTCCCCTATGGACATAGTGGATGTCTCTGTAGTGGAAGGGAATTCCCAACTCCTCGTCGTGCTTGTTGTTGCAAGCAACAGAGATGATGCTGTACGCCTTGTTCTGCAAGTAGTAGACAAACTGGTGTTTCTTGAGGAACTTCTCGGACTCAGCAACGTCACCTTTTCTTTCCTTCTGCAAACGCAAAAAATCCTCCACGGCAGCCTTGATTTTCTTGTTTTCAACATCGCGATCGAAGCACGATGGAACGTTGACAAAATCATAGTCCAAGTCCTCGATCTTGAGGGATTTAGGAACCGGGACCTTTTTCCACACCTCGATGTTGACATTGTAGCTGTTGTCAAGGATGAATAGAAGAATCGTCTTGTAGCTGTTTGGCCGCTTGAATCGCGTGTACGAGTGCTTGATTTTGTATCTCATTCTCACCAAATTCTCCACGGTTGTGACCTCGAACGACAAAAGAGGCTCAGTCAACGAGGTCTTGTTCAAAATCACCCCGTCGGGGATGATCAAGAGGTTCTTGTTCAACGAGGCTATCTTGTGCTTGCTTTTTAGCAAGATTGGCAAGAAGTTGTTCACGTGGTAGTAGGCAACGATAAGGTTCATGTTGGCCTCTTTGTTCAAGTCGCTGACAAGCATGCGGAACTCCTCCATCTCACGCTCGTTGTCGTCTTCTCCGCAGCAGCCGCTGGTGTCGCTGTCGGTGCCCCCTGCAGGGATCCGTACCGGCCTACGATTGATCAAGCGAAACATGATCGGAAGGGAAATTAAATGGAGGAAAGAGGGAAACGAGTAGGTCATCACTTGCAACTCGTCATCGTACTCGATCTTGATGTCTCTGTAGTTGAAAGCGTTCTTCTGGAGATACTGCTCGACGAACTCGTCGAAAGTCTCGTTCGTGATGTTCTCGATCGAGAAAACCTCGTCCTTGGTGTTTCTGTTCTCCCGGAGGTTTATTTCGTAGTCATACCTGATGATTTCTGCAATCGTATCTGGATGCAAAGTGTGCGTCATGGTTAAATGGGCCTAAACGGGTAAATGTGCTTGTTAGGAAGCGGCTGATTAATACCGGGAACCCTGCGATACAATAGAAAGAGAAAAAAACTAGCGAGGATCCTTCTTTAAATAATAGGTATTGACAACTGCGCTGTAGGTTGGAAGAAAGGAGTATCTTCTGTCGCTGATCTTGAATCTACCCCAACCGAGATCGCTACATCCAGCTTGATTGCTGTTTGAGGGTTTTGCTCCCTAAAAGAATATCGCAAACGGGGGGTGCAGGCCTGTCAAAACAAAGGATGATTTTTTTTCCCTCACCCCTCGCACCCCGGATTCGGTGCTCGGCCTCGTTATCTTTGCTTAGGAAAAAGGAATCAGGCGTATACAGAGGGAATTCCAGGCTCTTACGGGAGCATGCCACAAGGTGCAGTTCACCCAGTGTACAAGTGACGATCGGAAGCTGACTGCAGTATGCTAAGAGTTTGCAGAGTTTCAGTGCAAGGATCACTGACGTAATAGCCGGGACAAGCAATAAACAAGGACGTTTTTGGAACAATGGTTATGAGTGTGGCGATCGAGACACCAAGTGACTCTGATTTCGCTCTCAGAAGCCGATTGCGCAAGGATGGAGACAAATGATTTAACAATAAGGCTGCAAGGTTTGATAAATTAAGGGAGGAGGCAAAGTTCGCTAATAATGTCAGTGACAATTGTTACAGGTAATTTTGGAGATGGCCTTTTGGAGATTGTCACGCATTGGAGATGGCCACAACTTCAAAAATGGCCGTTTGGAGATTGCCACAAGTCGTAATGGCGTGAACTAGCAACCGACTGCGGTGGCCTTGGCCAAATGATGTATCATGATTAGCTATTCGGGAATATGCACACGTGACTTCTTCCACGTGACCTGGATCTCTTCCCCTCCACGTGACCCCCCTTCCCGACGCTCTTCTGTTTACTTTTTTTGTTTGTTGTCAAACAAACCACAGCAAGCAAAAAACAAGAAAACAAGCAAAAAAAATTTTCTGTTTATATTTCGGTCTGTTGTTGTTGATGTTTATCAATTGACATCTCGCCAGAACCGACACCCGCGCCGCGACATCGAATCCACCGCAGCGCCTTTTCTGACTGTCTGATCCCCATTGCTCCCCTGCCACTGCAGAAGCGCCGCAGTCCTTACCCCCCCCCTGTCTAAGCGCCCCAGTGCCCCCAAGACATAAACAACAACTCCGCAGTGCCCCAACATGTCGGCTACGTCACGCAAGAGAGCTGCAGACCAGACCTTTGAAGTAAGTAGCGTCCCCCCACATAAGCACCCAGCCCATACTAACCTCCCCCAGCCGTCGCAGATCTACGACGACCCGTTTGAGTTGGCCAACGTGGTGATCCAGTGCCTCAGCGTGCCGGACCAGAGCACCACGGTGGCCAGCGTGTTCTCCAACGACAAAACCTCGGCCACAGAGGTCCAGGCGTACGCCAAGATCGCCGGGGCGTCGTGGACCTTCTTCGTAAAGACCCTCGAGACCTCCATCGGCCGCAACACAGAGGTGTCGCACAACAGCGCCCCCGACAGCATCGTCGACATCGACCTCGGGCCCGCAAAGGTGGTGTCGCGCAGGCACGCAAGCATCAAGTACAACCTCGCGTCGCGCGTGTGGGAGCTCACGGTGACGGGCCGCAACGGCGCCAAGGTGGATCTCCAGCGGGTGCCCAGCGGGGCGGCTGCGCAGGCCACGGCGTTGCGCTCCGGAAGCGTCATCGACATCGGCGGGACGCAGATGATGTTCATTCTCCCGGACGCCGCGCCGGTCATTGCCGCGCCGGTCATCAGCGCCGTGGCCCCAAAGGTGCCCAGCTTGGCGGAGTACCTCAGCAAGAGACCGTACTACGGGCACCCCCAGCCCCAGGTGACCTTCAGCAACACGTACCAGCAGAACGCGTTGAACCCGCACGCGTTCTACCCCGCGGCGCAGGACTACGCGTACTACCCGCCGGCCCCGCCGGCGTACCCGCCCGCCGCGCCGCAGCCGAGCCTCCTCGCAACGATGAAGACGTCGCAGACGGAGTTTGCGCACCTCGACACGGACCTCTCGCGCGAGGAGTCCAAGGACATCAAGCCGCCGTACCTGTACGCCACGATGATCACCCAGGCGTTGCTCCTGAACCGCGACGGCATCCTCTCGCTCTCGGAGATCTACGACTGGATCGCCCTGCACTACGCGTTCTACCGCTTCTCCAAGACGGGGTGGCAGAACTCGATCCGCCACAACCTCTCGTTGAACAAGGCGTTTGAGAAGGTGCCCCGGCGGCCCAACGAGCCCGGCAAGGGCATGAAGTGGCAGATTGCAGACAGCTACAAGGCGGAGTTTGTGCGGTCCTTGCGCAACGGCTCGGTGTCCAAGATCCGCCGCGGCAGCAGCGTGTCGCGCCAGTTGCAGTTGCACATGGCCATGCACAACAACCTCCCCACGGGGTTTGAGAAGTTCAACACCCCGCAGGCCCTCGAGCAGGTCCCGGAGGAGCCGCGCCCGCAGCTCCCGTCGCAGCGGTACCCCAGCATCGCCCCGGCGGCGCCCCAGAACTACGAACCCGACCGCAAAAGCGGCATGAAAACCCCCTCCCCGCAGAGAAGACAGGCCTCCGGCAACTCCAACAAAGAAAACAGTGAACAGCCCGCAAACACCTCCAAGGGCAGCCGCATCAACTTCGACTTGATGAGCTTCTCGAGCCCAAACAAGGCCGGCTACCCGGTCTCGCAGGTCGAGTCGTACACCCCCGAACGCGGCTCCAGCAGGAACCCCAAGCAGGACGAGGGCATCCCCAACCCCGCCCTGAACGACAAGCTGGCCTACAGCAGCAGCAAGATGCAGGGCTCGCCGGCAATATGGAACTTTGTCCAGTTTGGGACCCCCACCGCGGGGAAAACCCCGAACTTCAAGAGCGGGAGAAACATCTTGGACACCGACAAGAGCTCGGTGAACGGCTCGCCGATCCAGCTGCGCGGCCGCCTAGGCGGCGACATGTCGCGCGGCCCTGGCAACGGCAACAAGCTCGCGGACGAGCTCGGAGACTTGAAGGGAGTTGATCTTGTCAAGGGGTTCAAGAACTAGCGTTCCGCTAGCCCACATGTACACTTATCAGCATTATTTACGCCCAGCACACTTAATATCCATATATTACCAATGTACACTTACTGTTTTATATCGGAAACGTAGTATATTGCATACAATACACTTGCCGTAGATATCCACACGTAACCCGTTGCCATCCCATGCATTCGTCCATATACTGCTTACCATCGCCATGTATTCATCCATATACTACTTACCATCTCCATGCATATACTACTTACCATCTCCATGCATATACTACTCACCATCTCCATGCATTCGTCCATATATTACTTGCCATCTCCATGCATTCATCCATATACTCCTTACCATCTCCATGCACTCATCCATATACTCCTTACCATCCCATGCTTTGTTGTCTACACTGCATAATCATCGTTGAACGTGCTTATGCGATCAAGCGTGGTCAAGTGGCGCATCGTCGGCCTTCCATGCGGACAGTTCCACGGCTTGTCCAATCCGTTCAAGTTCCGCACCACCCGCGTCATCGTCTTGGCGTTCAACGCCTTGCCAATCATGATGCTCATTCGACACGCTCTCATGGCGTACATGGCTCTGATTTTCGAGCATTTCAAGGACCCGAGGTTTTTCATTCCAGTGCCCTGGTTCTCTTTGATCAAGTTCATTAGCTCCATCAAGTCAGAAACACTGAACACCGTGCCCTTGGACACCGGAATGCTCGTCAACAAAACCGCTTCCTCCTCTTCTCCACCTTTGGCACTCTCAACCTTGATATGAAAGCCGTTTTTCTCGAAAATGTCCAAATGGTCGAGCACAATCAACCGGTCGATAGCATTGAGCTCAAGCTTCTCCGGCACCACTAGGCGCTGGCTATTGATCGCGGTTTCGTTGATGAGAGTCTCGAAATTGTACTTCTCATCCGACGCGTGCTGGTCAATGATGAATAGCTCCTCGTCATTCTTTGTGACTATGATGAATCCGAGATTGAACTGCCCAACGATCTTCATCTTCAAAAAATCCTGCTTTTTGATGATCAAATTCAACAGCTCTTCGGACTCTTTTTCGTTGGTGATATCCTTCATCGGTATCAGAAGCTGGGGTTCCAAGGCCTTGGCAGTTCCAGATTTGCTGATCGAATGGACACAATCTTTCAATCCCGGCGTAGAAACCGTCTTCACAAAATTCAAGGTCTCATACTGCGGCTTTTTTCGTTTTATGGTCTGTTCAGGTGGGGCTCTTCGTTTTTTGGTCTTTGACGGACTTGCGGTGTCTTCGTGCGAATGACATGTGCAGTCCTCTTCGTGGGTCTCGCCAAAAATCGAATGTTGAGTATCGTCGTTCAATAAATCCCTCATTAGAGCCTCATCGATTTTGTGTTGGGCAGGAGGATTCAATAAGTCCTCAATTAGAGCCTTGTCTTCGTCAGAGCGGTCTATCTGATCTATTTCTGTAATATCACAATCATCCTCCTCGTCCTCTCGTTCGTCATCCTCTCTTTCGTCGTCCTCTCTCTCCTCACGTTCTTTTCCTTCTGCCTCATAATTCTCTTCCGTCACCTCTTCCATCCCCTCTTCCTCACTGCCCTCCTCCTCTTCTTTCTCCCCCCTTTCCTCAACCATAGCGCTGTCTTCATTTTCCTCTTCCTTCTCCCCACTTTCCTTAACCATAGCGCTATCTGTATTTCCCTCTTCCTTCTCATCTACCTGCATGGAGCTCCCATCAGTTTCTTGATTATCCTCACTCAAGACAGGCTCCTTAATGCTTGACTCCTCGAGTTGTTCATCGTCAAGAGATTCCTTAAAAGAGCTATAAGAATTTGCCCTGCTGGAGTCACTGCTCTTCGTAGATGCAGAAAACTGAGTAAACTGACTAAACTGCAGTAACTGAGACATTTTCGGAACAGAATTGCCCAAAGAGTCGTAGATTTCCAAGATTTTCTCCCTCACTGAGTTTAATATCTCGGGCTCATTGTGAATATTGATTGTCATCTTGTCTGGTGTGATGTTGACGTCTATAAATTGAGCGTCCACAGTGACGTCCAAGAAAAAGGCAGGATACTGCACATTATTGAATGAGCGATACACTTCGTTGATCACTTTCGCAAAGTGCGGAAGCTGACATGGTCTTTTGTTGATGAAAAACATTTGACGATCTCCCAGAGATCTTCCAAGACCAAAAGAGTGAGAAGAGATAAACCCATCAATGCAAACCTCTTGCACTTTCTCTGAAGAGACCCCGGGAGTCCCATCCGGATCAAGTTCAATAGAGTTATCAACGATGCGATAATAGTTTTTCCGATCCGACGGAGCTACTTCTAGTTTGTGATTGAATGGAATCAAAGTTTTTATCATGGAGCCTCCAAAAACACTGACGATATTTTCTCGCATCTTGTTAGATTGAGTGGTTCCCATGACAACTTTTCTTTTGCTCGTGCTGTTGTTACCCTTAGCGTTCACTACCACGTTGAATGCAGTTATCTTGACACCCGTGCAGATGACTCCGTATGCTTGGATCAACGCTAATGCTTTTGCAAACTCTTTCTTTTGATTTTTCAAAAAGACCTTCCTCCTCACTGGCAACGTTGCAAATATGTCCATCACTTTTGTAGATGTGCCTCTCTTCCTTGAGACCATTGACTTCTTTACGATTTCGCCCAGGTGACTGAACTCGAGCTGCGTAGCTCTGGGGGCTTGCAGATCTGTAGCTGTGGTGACTATCAACAGCCCAGAGTTGGCGCAAAGCGACGATATTGCCTCTCCTCGGAACCCATAAGTAGTGAGATTGGTAGTCATGTCCTCAAAATTCCGGATCTTGGAGGTATGGTACTTTCTAGCGATGCCTCGCAAAGTTGTCTTCGGAAATACCCGTCCCGTTGTCTATCACTTCGAGAGAGTCGACTCCATAGTTAGTGAATATTATTTCGATAGTAGACGATTCGGCATCTAGCGAGTTTTCAATGAGTTCCTTCACAGCACTTTCTAGGGAGATGATAACTTGGCCTGAGGTTAGTTTATGAATGTCTTGTTTGCTCGCTGCCCTGATACTCATTGTGTGCCTCTACTTTGCTCGCTGAGTGTCTAGTCGTACAGATGCATACTGGCATCTCTTTATAGATCTAAATGAAACGCGAAACTTTCTTGCATAATTTATCTTTTTCGCGAATGCCAAATGAGATGGCCCGTTGAAATGGTGTATCCCAGTAGAATAAGAGAAACGTACTGAAAGACAGCTTTATCTGACTCCCAACCACATTAAGGCGTGAACGGACAAAGCGTTGGAGCGAATATAGTAGTCGACAGTGATATACATGTACTCTTCAAACCCTGTACAAGCCTCATCTCTAGACAGTTGAGTATCCCCAATTAATTCTGCTGCTAAATATTTCAGCAACAAGAAAGACCCGGTGATGTGCGTCTTTTTAGCAGTCAACTGTCATTGCTTTTTCTACCCCGTGTTACAGCCACACCGGAAGCATTTCCCTTTGGAATGTGATGTACTCGGGAAACAACCCACTGAAAGCACCCACCTCTGTCAGTACGTGCCATCAGGTGAATGCACCAATCTAAGTGTAAATTCCCGATCTAAAACTCCATCTTTGTCCGGAATAGCCATGAGAAGCCCGCCCACTGATCACGTCCTTTCGCCCTTTACCAAAACGAAAGTCCGTTCCGACCTCCACATTTTTTCTGTTGCTTTCTTTGACGTTTTTTGTGCGGTTTCCCATGTGCCTATTGCGGCTGGCCCCCGCCTAGACTAGCCTCTTGGGAACAGCTCCTGGAAAGATCATCCATCTGCCCCAAGACCGGCAACTGTAGCTAAATGTAGGAGTCCTATGCTTCACGTTCTTGGGGTGGCAGGTATAAATACTCTAGATTATCCCACCACCCCCAGAATGTGCCAGCAAGTGCATCAAAAACTGTGCTAAATCCTCTGACATCATCCATCCATCTCTCCATTGAGTTCTTTCGCTTTGGACCATTTTTTGCTTGTTTTTTCGTCTCTGCTTTTTCCCCGAGCCTCGCCCTTCCTTTAGGCCCTCCAGGTTGAAGCGTAAAAATAGAAACTGAATAAATAGCGGACTGAATCGCACGCTTTGTCAGACACCCAGCTGCTGTTATCGCCTATCAAAAACCCGAAAACCAAATACGACATTCATAGAGTGCCCGATACACTCTATTGTGTTTTTGATGTTTTCTTCAAAACTTCTTCGCCAATCCCTATCAAGATCGAACAAATCGCTGATTTGCCTGAGCTTATTGAAATCCAGCCGTCCTGTTCTTTGCCGCTCCAGCCCAATCACAATGCCTATCAACAAAGACTACAAATACAACTACTCGACCGCCTCCGGCACCAAGAAGGGCGATATGTTGAAGTATTTCTCCGACTTGCCCCACTTGCCGGTCCCAAAGCTTGAGGACACTGCGGCCACCTACTTGGAGTCCATCAAGCCGTTTGTCTCGTCCAAAGAGCAATACAATGCAATTGAGGCCAAGGTGAAGGAGTTCATCAAGCCCGGGGGAATCGGGCCTATCTTGCAAAAGCGGCTTTTGGATCGTGCTGCTAAGACCGACAACTGGATCTCTGAATGGTGGGACACCGATGCCTACATGGCCTACCGCGACCCTGTGGTTCCATATGTGTCCTACTTCTTCTCGCATTCGGAGCAGCTACTTCCTGAAAACTTGGAAAAGTCCCAGTTGAAAAAGGCATCTTTGCTTGTCGATAAGATCTTGGACTTCAAAGACTTGATTGCCCATGAACAGTTTCCGCCTGAGTTGATCAAGGGCAACCCATACTGCATGAACGGGTTCACCATGATGTTCAACAACTCCAGATTGCCTGCTGCGGGCGCTGATACCACCAAAAAGTACTCTCAAACCGAGCTTTCCAACCAGTTTGTGGTTGTCTTGAAGCACAACCGTTTCTACAAGTTGTACCACCATGACCAGGCCAATGGCCAGCGTCTCAATCTTGCCGAGATTCACGAACAGTTGTTGAGAATCTCCGAAGACGCCAACGCCAAAGACGCGGTCCATAAACAGCCTCCTGTTGGTGCCTTGACCTCTCTCAATCGTGACGAATGGTTGAAGTCGTTCAACGATTTGTACAACTACTCGCCGATCAACCAGCAATCCTTCCAAGACATCTGGAAATCGTCCTTTGTTTTGTGTCTTGACAGCTCTAGTCCGGTTTCTTTTGAGGAAAGATCGAGAAACTGCTGGCATGGTGACGGGGCTAACCGTTACTTTGACAAGCCTTTGCAATTCTTTGTTGCTGCCAACGGGGCTTCTGGATTTCTTGGAGAGCACTCCAGAATGGACGGAACCCCAAATTTGACCCTCAATGATTATATCTGTCGGGAGTTGAGCAAGACTAGCGATAGCAAGATCTTTGAGGCTGCTACTGTTGACTACGCTCTTGTTGACGGCGAACTGGCTCCAAAGGAGTTGCTTTTTAACATCCCGGGCACTGTTCAAGCGGCTATCGCTGACGCCCAGGCCAAATTCCATCAGGAAGTTTATGACAAGCATGCCTTGAAAGTCTGGAGATACCATGGATACGGCAAAAACACCATCAAGAAGTTTGGATGTTCTCCTGATGCATTTATCCAGATGTTGATTCAGTTGGCATACTTCAAATACACTGGAACTTTGAAACCTACATACGAGTCTGCTACTACCCGTAAATACAAGTACGGAAGAACTGAGACCAACAGATCGGCCTCCTACGAAGCTCTTCAGTTCGTGAAGACGTTCAGCAGTCCAGCTGCCTCCACTCAGCAAAAAATCGAGAGCTTCAGAGCTGCTATCAAACAGCAGTCGAAATACATAGGTCTTGCCTCTAATGGTCTTGCTGTTGATCGCCACATCTACGGATTGGGAAAGCTTTTGAAGGAGGGCGAGCAGTCGGAGTTCTTAAACGATGTCATGACAAAGTATTCTTCCAGTTGGTATTTGTCCACCTCACAGCTTAGCTCTGAGTATTTTAACGGTTACGGATGGTCTGAGGTCCATGAGTTGGGCTTTGGGTTGGCTTACATGATCAACAAGGAATGGATGAATATAAATATCGTTTGTCGGAAGAACAACAGTGCCGGCTTGAATCCTGAGCATTTCTATTACTATTTGACCATGGCAGCCGACGAGTTGAACGCTGTGTTGAGTTCTGAACTCAAGGCTAAGTTATGAGAGTTATTTATGCTACATATACCTGAGAGGGATCAAAATATTCATGCCGTAAATAAACGTTTTACTGATAACTCTCATTATTGTCGTTATTCCTGTGAGAATTTTGCATTGGTCGTAAATAATGTTTTTAATTAGTCTTATTGTAAGTATCATCACCGATCCCGTAGACGCTGGAATTGGCCTGTCTGATCTGAAGACGTTCCCTTTCCAAAGCCTCTTGACTAAGTCTGAGTTTGTTGAGGTAGATTTTCCGCTCCAATTCAATCAATTCGTTTTCCTGTTTCAATAAATAGCCCTCCAGTTTCTGATTTAGTGCCTCCAACACTAGCTTCTGACTCGTCTGATAGTCCTCCAAATAGCTCAGGCCCGCCATATAGCGCGCCTTGATCTTCTTTAACTCGTTGATCGCGACATTGAGAGTTGCGAGCATTAGATTTCCTGTCTTTAAACTAGGGTCGGCCAGAACCAGGCGTGTTATCTGCGTAGGACTTTTATCTGAGAGTACTTTCAGTATGCTATTCGCATTTTGAAGCAATGTGCTCTCGTTGTTGGTCAAAGTCATCAAACTGGTGATTTTCTTTTCAACCTTCAATGCGTTGATGTCGTTGACACCTTGCAATTCAGGGATCGTTTCTATTCTGACGTTTTGAGGCAAATGTATATCGGGAACAACTATTGGTGATTCCAGCCCCCCTTCCTCCACAACTACTGGTTTTTGGACGGCTGAACCATTCGCAGTGTTGCTAGACTGTCCTGTATTTTGCAGATGTTCTGTATTTTGCAGCTGAGAAAGAATGTCTCCCTGGTCGATACTGATCAGGCCTCGCGGCGTCGAAAAGGCTGGCGTTGATTGTGAGATTTCTAGAGGCTCAGCTGACTCCCTGGACGTTTCATTAGGAGGGAAATTGCCTTCATCGAAATCGTTGCCCGTTATCTCAATTATATCTTCAGATCCATCACTATCATCGTCGCTATCTTCAGTCGGGATAGTCTCCACTTGTGGTTGCAGCTGTGGTTGCTCTATCCGTTCAGAAGTATTGGTATCTTGTCTTTGCGTGTTTGTGTTATGTAAACTAGCAGCCCCATTAGCTGGAGAAGCTCCATTAACTCCATTGGATCCAACTCGATTGGCTATATCAGCTCCATTTGCCAGAGTAGCTCCGTTTGCTAAAGTGGCTCCTTTGGTTTCAATAATTTTTTTCTGTTGTTGTTGTTGTTGTTGTTGTTGTTGTTGCTGTTGTTGCTGTTGTTGTTGTTTTTGAATTTGCGGCTGCGGCGATGATGTATCCACTATACTATCGTTTGGAGACTGAGAAGTTTTGGCAATTGTCGGCTTCCCCATTGAAACTTCACCCGAAGCACTGTTTGTTCTAGAATGAGAAAGTGCTTTGGGGGTTATGTGCACCACTTCGTGATTACTATCGTAGTATATCTTGTCGGTTTTGAAAAAGATGCATTCACGACTCAGCTGGAAGCATGAGTAACATTTAGGCCAGTGCCTGGAACACTGTTGGTTGAGTATTTTACAAGTAGCACAGTCACTTGCATTATAAATGATATCGCCACGCGCAGTCTTGCGAGATAACCTCTGAAATATCGAGTCGTTTACGTGATCATCTAGTTTTGATGCGGTTGGTTGCTCTGAATTTGCTTCCAATCTATCTGACAGTCCGATGTTGCCATTTCTTTTGGCACCAGTGTCTTTATTTCTGGATTTGCTCATATGAAGTTCATTTGGTGATTTGGCACATGGGGTTACTGCTTTGGTAGGCAGTGCACTTCCTTCAAAAGTCTGTATAGATTCCGGTGTCGATACACTTGGCGCCTTAGAATGACCGTTGCTAGCGACAGAGTTTCTTTTCGCGTTTTTGGTATCATTATCGCCAACCAGCGAAACGGATTTGGCCTGTTCAGATTGTCCATTACTTTCAGTTTCATTAACTGTTTCGAGCTGTTCAAAATGGCCGTTGGTAGTAACGGATTTAGTGACTGTTTCTGCCACTTCAGAGTTAACATCAGTGACACTGGTAAGGACTGGTTCCGTCTTTTCAAGGTGCCGGCTGATAACGGCTTTGTTCGTGCTGATTTTATCACTCTTATTTCTCTCCGCAGCGGGGACCTTGTCATCACCGGAGAATATGTTCTCGACGTCGACCGGGTCTTGTGCGTTACTGTTATCAGACAGTGTATTCTTTGTCAGCATCTCAGGTACTTCAAATGTTTCGGATTTTATCCCAGAGTTGTGAGATACAGTCTTTGTCGGTTGATTGCTTGCATCTTTCTCCCCGTTAGTGACAGTCTCAGTTTGATACTCCGTGACGTTCTCGTTTTCATCCATATTGGTAACTTCAGCTTGTTCATTGCTATCATTCAGTTTGTCAATGCTACTTTTCAGCAATTCCATCACCGCTTCATCTCCAGATATCTTGTCTTTCGTGGCGTCTGCCGCTTCTGCGTTATTTTTCATTTCTTCGTCTTCGTTTTTCGGTCCATCTACGTCCATTTCTTCGGGCACTTCAGCCCTTTCTAACCGAGGTGGCTCAGATAAACCGATACTATCTTCCTTCATATAAGAAAGTTCGCTACTAGACGTATCAGCATCACATGAATTTGACCTGTTTCCATCAAACGCGTTCCTAGCAACAGCAACAGCAGTTTCCACTTTTTCAGAAGGCTCACTTGGATCACTGATAACTCTTGATTTTTTACTTCTTGACACTTCGTGGTCAGAAGGCCCTCTTTTTCTTTTAGAGTCATTAAAGTGTCCATTTGCCTGAGATAACGCCCTAGAAGCCCTCAGGGCAATGGGCTGGTCATCTTCAGAAGACTCGTCAGAAAGGTCAATGATGATCACAGGAGCCAGTCTTTCAGTTCCCCTGCTCGAAACTTTATGTTTCTGTGCGGCTTTTGGCAATTTCTTACTGCCTGCTGGACCCAGCCCTGCCTCAGGCTGCTTTTGTTGAACTTCTTTTGGCGCATCCGGTGTTCTTGGTTCTCTTCTTTTTTCCGCTCTATGTGACGGCAGAACTGTCCGTTTAGCCGCAGCATTAGTATTTTCTTCGTCACAGCCAACCTTGGCATCTCTACTTGGTGAGTATCTTGCGGAACTCTTGCTTTTCAGCGAAAAATGTTCGAAATCCATAAACGCAAAGAGCCGAATTCCTGGATCTAGATGGCTGTCGCGAGCCTGCGTGAACATTTTGGCAAAATGGTACTTCCGTAGCTGGAAATGAGCATACAGCCGGTTTACTCTGTACGCTGGATCGTATCTCACCATCATGAGATAATCTTTTATCGAGGTTTTAGTCGGCGTGAACTCCAAGGCGTGTCTTTTCAAAAGAGATTGCACGTCCAAGTTCTGTACAAATAGCATAAACACTGACGAGCATAGGCTCGTATCTGGATAAAGAAATAAGTTATCAATCGACGTGCTTCCGCTTTTCAACTCTGATATAATCGCGCGAATTGTGGGCGATATATACTTTGTGGCTGAGCGAAATGGGGAAACTGGCGACGCCAATTTGCGGCACGAGATGAACTCCTCAGACCTGCTGTTTCTCTTAGAGCCAAATAGGTGGATCATGGATACTTGTGGTTCCGGAACCTCTGTGTTGAATTTGAGCACAGGCACATTATCTGAGATATTTAATAAGTCCGCAAGTGATATCGTCCCGAAAAGGTTATCCATCTGCAGGTAACTATTCACCGAAACGAACAGCGATTTGTTGTATATGAGGCAGTAGAGTGCTTTTAAGAACCTACAAGTGTAGCTAATTCTTTTAATGGAGCCTTTCAGGAGGCTGTCTGCAGCAAGATTGAAGATTTTGAACTTGATGCTTTTTGGTTTGGGGAAGTATGCTTCGGAGACTATCGCATTCAATTGACTGAATACTCCATCCAAAGCAAGAAATTCTAATAAGTCCACCGCATCAAATGCAGCAATTGAGAAGTTGAAAATGTATATTGTGGCATGATGTTGAGAGTAAACCAAAAAGTTCCAAATCTTGTTGTGCAAGAAGAACACAACAATGTCTCTACTTCGGCTGAATTTCAGAATATTTGTATTCAACAATTTGGGCTTGTACTCCCTCTGTTCGTCAGTTTCTCTGCTGTTTGCGGTTCCATTATGTCCTTTGCTGAGTTTGTTACTTTTGTGCCTCTGTTTTTCCTCTGTCTTGAACTCTTGTGATATTTTGTCGTGATGTATGACCAATCCACTGTTGAACTGGTTGCATTTGAGACGTTTCACGTACAAATTGAATAAGTTCAAAAGAAAGATACCCTCTTTATGAATATCTTCAGCTGTTCTCACCATGTTATTTTCCGTCACATAACATGTTTGTTGAAAAAGCTCTGTAAAGTAGATCAATATTTGATTCTCGAATTGCTTAGTTTTTTGTCGCTGAAAAAAAGTATTCAGGTGTTCGTTTACAACTGAAAGTTCCTTGCGCGAGCGGCTGCAAAGTTGTGGTATGTTGCTCAATATGTCTTTTTGTGTCTACTCTTTATGCTCACAATCAAGCATGCGTGATTCAATATCACGAAGACGCGCAGGATTAAGAAAATAATAAAATGCTGAAAGTGAAAAAATTATTTTTCGAAGGATCTTTTGTACGATTATGCATGTATCAGCATTAATGTTGCGTTAGCCTGCATTTTGATACTGCTACAGAAGAAACAAGATGAGAACTGTTCAAAATGTGCATAATTTCTTGATGGCTGTAACATTTGATAAAGTGAATCATCTTTGAAGGCACGGGTCAGCGGAAAGGACTTTTTTTCTTTATAGAGGGGTTAAGGATGAGGTTGTTTCTATATATAGCTCTGGCCCTTTGCTGTACATTTTTTTATAATTTATTTTTTATTCAGGCTCTTTATGTTTCTCCACCTTAGACTGAGGCTGCATGGTTTCACAAAACAAAAACACACAAAAAAAAATAGTCAGTTTTGGAATGATAAAATAACGATGAAGAAACTCTCGACGTTGATTTTCTCTTGCAGTGATGACATTGATCCGTAAGTCAGATGCATCGTTGTTCGATAGAACTATGCCATTTATATGTTTCATCGAGACAAGCGAATCATTGTCCAGTGAGAAATACTACTCAAAAATGATAACTTACCACAATTACTAGAAAAAGCTTGAATTATAATCGTTATTTATTTGGAATATAAGTGTAAGTGTATCGTCGTCTAAAAAATGAGAGTAATAATTTTATGATTCTATAAATATTACTTTAACTTGGAGATATCGATAGCTTTACCAGCAGTCACGATCTCAGGATACAACAAGTCGGTCAAGAACTCGCTGAATTTCTCCCCCTTGATTTCTGGTCTAAAAAGATCGGCTGCCAACTTGAACTTGTTGCCCTCTGGAGCAGTTTTCAACAACTTTTCAGTTTCTTCGGCAAGCAACTTCTCAGTCAACTCCTTAGTAACAGTCTCTCCGGTATCAGCAAGCTTAGCACCGTGAGTAACCCATTGCCATAATTGCGTTCTCGATACCTCAGCAGTGGCAGCATCTTCCATCAAGTTGTTGATGGCAACACAACCCTGGCCACGCAACCAAGCCTCGGAGTAACAGAGACCAATATAGAGGTTGACTCTTATTCCTTCCACAGTGATCTTGCCACCTGGAATGGAAGTGTCGCACAAATCTTTAGAGGTAATCTTTGGATCTTTAGGGATATAGTGGAGCTGGTTAGGAGTCGGCATGTTGATGTCGAACACTGAGGTACAAATTGGCTCCAAAGCAGGATGAGCAATCCACGAGCCATCATGTCCTGCCAATGCCTCGCGCTCCTTGTCGCTCCTGACCTTCTCCATAGCGATGCGGTTGGCTTCTGGATCGGTCTTGATAGGAATCAAAGCTGCCATTCCTCCCATGGCGTGCACTTGTCTTCTATGACAAATTTCAATGAGTCTCTTGACGTAAGCAGACATGAAACCCACTTTCATAGTGACTTGGTCTCTGTTAGGAAGCAAGCTGTCTTTGTTGTTTCTGAGACGCTTGATAGTCGAAAACATGTAGTCCCATCTTCCACAGTTCAACCCAGAAGAGTGGTCTCTCAATTCATAGATAATCTCCTCCATCTGGAAGGCAGCTGGTAATGTCTCAATAAGGACGGTTGCTCTGACAGTCCCTCTTGGAATACGAAGAATATCCTGGGAAACGTTGAAGACATCGTTCCAAAGACGGGCTTCGAGATGGTGCTCCATCTTAGGCAAGTAGAAGTAAGGGCCAGCACCTCTGGCAATCAACTCGCGGGCATTGTGGAAAAAATACAATCCGAAATCCAACAAGGATCCACTGATAGGCTCGCCATCAATCAAGATGTGCGAGTCAACCATGTGCCACCCTCTTGGTCTGACTATCAAAGTAGGCAATTCCCTTCCGTCAGCAAGGTTCAACTTATAATGCTTCTTGGCTGTAGGCAATTCAATCTGTTTTCTAACAGCATCAAACAAATTGACCTGTCCGTTGATGACGTTGCTCCAGGTTGGTGCACTCGAATCCTCGAAATCAGTCATGTAGGTGTATGCAGGGCTGTTGAGGGCATTGATGACCATTTTACGGTCCGTTGGACCGGTGATTTCGGTTCTTCTATCAATCAACCCCGGACCCAAAGGAGGACCCTTCCAGGTAGGATCGTTTCTGATAGCTGCGGTTTCAGGCAAAAAATCCAATTTTTCTCCACGGTCAATAGCAGCTTGCACCTTCAATCTGTTGGAGAGAAGCTGTTTCCGCGTACCATTGAATGTTCTGTGGAGCAATGCAACAAACGATAAAGCTTCCTTGGTGAGAATATCGTACTCTGTGGTAGGGGCTCCTTCATAAGCCGGCTTGTCCGACACTGGTGCTAACACTTCAACATTTTCTAAAGAACCGTAAACTCTTTTCATTTTGACTTATTATGTAAATGACTGCTTGAAAACCTCAATTGTATCTATCAACTCTATCAATTGTATTGATTAGATCTAAACGAATACCTGTAATGTACAACCCCACAATTGATCAGAATACTTGTTTCCCCAGGAAATACCTAGATATTTATACCAATCTTAGGATAAACCTTTAACAATGAAAAAGTTGAAAAATATTGTTCCGGCGACTACTCCACGGGAAAATGGCGATGAGATTCTCTTTATCTTATCAGTTTTTTCATTTTTCACCTCTTTTTGCTCGGACCTTTAGTGAGAAATGCCCCGAGTCAAAACAAAGTTAGCCATTTTACCTTTTGACTCCGTCCGGGCAGACCGAGCGGAGGGGCACTGACAACACTCTCCGGACATCTAAAAAAACATACAAGGGATACAGGCGTCAGGGGAGAACTGAAGAGCATGTACTCAAGAATCTGGCCAGCAGTAAGATATAATAGAAAGGCGTTGTAAATGCTACTATGTAGATGAAAAGGTCCATGAAGAAATGAATAGCAATAGTTATTAAGGCGGCCCAAAAATGCCTTATGCCCACGTTTGGGTGGATGGAAGGGAAAAATCAAGAAAAACTAAATGACTTGTGCGCCGGTGGCCCGGGACGGATCTGGAGATGGATCAGGCATTTATTTGGACGGTAGTGATTGGGCCACCGCCACGGTGTTATGATCATAATTAACATTGACGTAGGCATTTCGCAAAAATGGGAGCCCCACAGTTATGTGGTTGGCATGAGTGTTTTCAACGGCAAAGGCACATTTATTGTAACCGAATTTTCGCAACTGGGTGAACTGAGGAATTAACATGCTACGGAAAGGGACGGTGATTGTAGTTGTCGTAGTGCCGTTGGAGAACAGGAACTCGAAATCATCGCCCTCGGTGTTGCAGTCCAACAAGTAGTTTTTGGCAAGACTCGAATATTTACCGTACTTTGCCCCGATTCTGTAATAATACTCAGTTGGGAGTGTTAATCTGTGGGAGACTGAGGACATCACCGCCAAAGTTTTTCTGTCAACAAGTTTTTGCCCGGCATGTTTGATAGAGTCTATGGTGAAATAAAGACGTGTGTCGTTTGCACTGAGGGTTCTTAACGGTAACGTCGTGATGTTTTTCATAGCGTTGTACATTGTTGGATCTACAGTTCCACCGAGCACCAATTTCTTGTTGTTTAGATCGAGCGAGTAGGAGTTGGAGTTGATATGTTCTTCTAGGTTCATGGTGTTGAGAAGCGTTTCATAAGTGAATCGCTCTGCCACTGGCATCTCTAAGCTGTTGCTAATCTGGTTCATTTTCGGCCCTAATCCCAAAATCCCAGTTTTGAGCTTTGAACTGTAGGAGATAGCAAGCTCTGCGCCCTGGACCCAGGTATTGCCCAATTTCAAGGAGTCGCACCCCCAGACACCCTTTACCTTTTTGGTCGAGTGATCACCCTCAGGGAAGACTGCTGCGAAGGGTCTTCTCAAAGCTATGAAGGAGCTCGAATACTCTGGGATGAAAGAATTGAACTGTGGGACATTCGAGGTTGATCCTGGAATGACAATATCAGACAGATCTGTGTCGAGTTTTAGCTGAAAGCGGTGACCAAATTTTCCTACATTGGCTGTTATGAAGTAGTAATTGTTACGATAGCTGAGAGGCACTGTGACTTGGCCTGAAATCTTGTCTCGCGCCGACAAAATTGATTCTCCGTCGTCATCCAGAGAATCAACTGTTGTCGTCTCATATACCTGATCGAAACCAAAAATCACTCGTTTGTCGTCCTCAGGAACAGATAGAGGGACTGATATCGAGTTTTCTATGAGCGCTAAGGCGACAAGGAAAGAGAACAACAACCAACGCTTCATTTTGGTGTGAATTCGTACTATGTGTCTGTGCTCTATTGAACATAAAATAGCGGCAACAAATCCATAATTTGCTGTTTATTGCTCGCGAGGATTTGCATCCGTATATATAAACACGTTAGGTATTAAGCACTTTGTAAGGTGTTCCGATAACTTGGGGGTAGCGTAGGTTTACCCATGGAACGGCTCTTTCAGCGAAGCGAAAAGTTTCACCATGCATGTAAGGAATGCGGACGCACTGAAATGGTGGATACTCATGCATTTGCCGTGTATATATTTTGAGTCAGTCTAACAGTACTTTCTGCTCAATCCACGGAGTTTGAGGTTATATTTCGGCCTCTAAGTGACATATCATTGGCTTGGCCAAATTGAGTTAATTTGTGCCGAGTGAGTTCATGTTATATCAAGAGCTGCAGCTAATTTCTTCCGCAGGGAGCGTTGCATAAGATTTCTTTACATGACAAAACTACAGGACGGCCTATCAGTATCTCTTCTTCCTAGCAATCTTCGGAAAGCCCAAGCATGGTGTAGATTTAGATAACAGTATGCATAGTTTTTCATGAACTGTGGGTCTACTCGTTTTCAGTCGGGAACAGTCGCTACAGTCGCCCGATGACCTCACAAACTTTGTATCTTTGTATCAAGCTTCATAAAGCTTTTTTTCTCTACAAACGGCTCTGCCTCAAATCGGCACACTATATAGAACGGGCTTCTAACCACCAAATGCCGATGACAAGCATCTCAGACATAACTTTGACGGTATCGCTCGCGCCCATTGCCCCCTAGAATACAGAGAAAATGGATCAGTTGCTCATCGCTTTTTGAAATTGAGATGAAAGGAGACATCAAGGAAGCAGCTTCACGCAATTCTTTGTCCAGATAAGCAGCTTGAAAGGGTCGAAGCACATGAAACGGAAGGTTTTTGATGGCTGGTTAACTAATAAATTAAGAGGAAAAAAAAGGGGAACTGAAAAAGCCTGCAAAGGTTATTTGGGCTCTTACTCGGTATAAATCAAAGCCGATTTCATCTGAGATATAATACGAAAATATTTATCGCTGATGATGAAAAATAACCACTTAATTCTCGGCCAGTAGATATATTTCCGTCTCTCAATATAGATAATTGATGCTCAAAACTGAGGACCTGTTGACGAACATCCAGCGATCCATTAGACTCCAAACTGTAATTTACAGATATTGAGTGATGTCTGAGACCCCATTGCTTTCATCGTCCTTAGAGGAGGGAACGGATGTCGGGTTGAATACAACCCCAACCCCAAGGCAAATTCTTAGAATTGCGTTGAACTTGAAGTTTCTCATTGATCAAGTTATTCCCATCCAATTCGAACCAGATATGATCACCAACCCGTTTTCAGAGATCCTCAATAGAAACGTTGTTTCTTTGGCGATCGAGGCAGCCGGTGGAAGGGGCGATGGGAAACCCCACACATCATCGCGAAAATATCGTGCTGTGTTGATCTTTTGTCTATTAAAAGTTTCGCATTGGTACAGATTGATGTCGTTTAGCGAGCTTTATGATAGCGAGCTTTTTATGTCCAGAAGTCTCGCAGCACAGCAATTGGCCAAAATCATCATTGAAGATGAAGAGGACGAGAAATACCTATTTATCGAAATGTTGTGCCACCGTTACTCTATAAACTTGAACGATAAGGACTCAGACCCGGTGAATGCTCTAGAGCTTGCGGTAGATCTTCACTCGACTATTGTTATTGGATCTAGCGGATATCAAAAGTGCGTAAAGTGGCTTTGGAGGGGATGGATAGTCCAGTCTGATCAAGACCCTAAAAAGTACGAACTATATTACGGAATCAGCAAGAACAACTACTGGGCGCATTATGACCCTGATAGAATCAAAACGCCGCTATATCAAAACATCGTTGA
Source organism: Saccharomycopsis sp. NRRL Y-5750 (assembly GCA_030564765.1). Taxonomy (NCBI): domain Eukaryota; kingdom Fungi; phylum Ascomycota; class Saccharomycetes; order Ascoideales; family Saccharomycopsidaceae; genus Saccharomycopsis; species Saccharomycopsis sp. NRRL Y-5750. The sequence goes on along the minus strand of JAKTZD010000020.1, from coordinate 96,206 downwards.
AATATTTGTCTCGATCATCTTCTTGGTTATTTACACGATTATTGTCAACTCTTTGAGATACGACGTGCACATAGGAAACTGGGAGATTTTATTCTATCTTTTGACGTTTTCATTCATTCTTGACGAGATTATAAAGCTCTACCATGTGGGCTACAATTACATTGGGTTTTGGAATGTTTTCAACGACGTGATGTATTCGGTCATTGCTGCCAGCTTCTGTATTAGAATGGTTGGAATGTCAAAAGATATCGACTCTCCTAATAGAACTGCGTTGAACGAAGTTTCCTTCAGAGTCCTTTCTTGTGCAGCACCCCTTATGTGGTCGAGATTGTTGTTGTTTTTGGACGCAGAGCGATTCGTTGGTGCGCTTTTGGTGGTATTAAAGGTGCTCTTCAAAGAGTCTGTGATTTTTTTCTTTTTGCTTTTTGTCGTCATGATTGGCTTTTTGCAAGCCTTTTTGGGATTGGACTCTGCGGACGGCAAACGTGATGTGACAAAATTGTTGTTAAAAGTTATGTTTACTACCATCATTGGCGAGGGTGATATAGATTCTATTTCAGCCTTCACGTCACCATATGGAGAGATTCTATACTATTTGTACTCTTTCTCTGTCACTGTGATTTTGTTGAATATTCTTGTGGCGTTGTATAATACTGCATACGAGAATATCATCGAGAATGCAAATGACGAGTACCTTGCGTTGGTAGCTCAAAAGACTCTTAGATACATCAGAGCTCCAGATGAGGATGTATTTGTGCCACCATTCAACCTCATAGAAGTGTTTTTGCTTCACATTCCCTTTGGATGGTGGCTTAATAAGAATACGTACAAAGACTTGGCCTACAAGTACATGTTAGTCATCTATGCGCCTTTGCTTACCTATATTGCTTATAAAGAGTCGAAGGACGCAAAACGTGTGGTGTACAACAGAGCCAATGGATTTGATGATGATGCTAACGAAAACGATTACGAATGGGACTTGGAGGACGGCTATGATTTCCAAGATGTGTCCAGTGACCTGGATGATCGCAGGAACGTCAACAGACGTGTTGCTCTTGGTTTGAGAATACAACATGTTGCCGAAACTGAGGATCCGGAGTTCTCTATCGATAGAGAAGTCTGGAAGAAGAAGATCAGCGAAGCGGCTCCTGCTGTTGAGATTGCCAATAAGGCTGGGATGAACTGGCAGACGTACGCATTGTATAAAGAGATTGTTGAGTTGAAGGGCCTTGTAAAGCAGGTTCTTGAGGAAAATAAACAATTAAAGAAAGGCGTCTAGGTGGCATATCTACAATTATAATCAGATAAAAAATGAACATAATTCATGTTAGCTTGGACGAAAAAAAAATCAGGTGAAAAGTCGGTGGAAGGTAAGAAATCCAATTGATCAAGTTGTTTAGGCTCATCCAGTTATGTAACTACAATATAAAAATTATGAATAGAAATTAGTCTATAGTATTGAATATTGATTGTATGTAATATAATAATGTGGATAAACTAATAAAATATAGAAACAAGATATAAAGGAAAACAAAACAGACAAAAGAGAGAGCAAGTTTCAAAAGACAAATGAATATAAAAATGTATGAGTGAATGAATATTGAAAAAGAGAAATTAAGCGATGATGGTAATAAATTGTATCTCAGAAGACCCAAAATTTGCCTCTCATTTTCTCAATATCTGTATTTTGTTTCTAATATTTTTATTGAATATCAGGGGATGGATGTGGAGGATAACGTAGGGGATTAGGGATGTAGTTGGAATTAAGCCGATTTCTCACCAGAAGTTTCGGATTGTGGCTTCTTCAAAATATCCTCATCGTGAGGTTGAGGAGCGAAGACGTTGGAAGTCTCATGTCTCTCTTTTCTTGGTTTCAACCAGGATTGGAAGTCAAGAATTGACTTAAGAGACCAGACTTTGACTCTCAAGAGGTAGTAACAGACTAACATAGCAATGAAGTTAAAGATAATGTAGGCCCAGAAGAAACCAAAGTTTCTCCATCTATAAGACCACTTAACATTGTACTGTTCCACAACTTGATCTTGGTAAGTGTATTGACAGTAGTGACACATGTCGGTGGCACTGCTGTTTTTCAAGTAACCACCATTGTCTTTAATGTAAGAGTCCAAGTAGTCACCGCAAGTCTTACCAGATGGTGGAGGCATAACCAAGAATTCATCTTTGGTACATTGGACTGGTCTGTTGTGAACCAATGGAGTGACAAAGGACTGGACAAAGTAGGTAAATGGAGAGGTCTTGTACATGAAAGTCCAGAAACCAGGCATGAAGTCAACAGGCTGTAAGATACCACAGAACAACATTAAAGTGGCGAAGAACAAGGAGTTGATCATAGAGGCAGATGGGACATTTGGTGACATGTAAAGAATCCAAAGACCGTAAGACACAAAGTACAATGGGAAAATCAAGACATAAACCAAGAAGAAGTAACCAGTAGTGACAGACCATCCAGATTGTCTAGTTGGGAACCAGAAACAAATGAAACACATGAACTCACAGAGAGTAGACCAGAAGATTTCGACCGCTGTGTGAGCCAACAACAAACAAGACCAGTGGAAAGTGTTCGAAGCAGCTTCTCTGACTTCATAAAGTTCTCTGGAAGGATAGGCAAAGACATGAGATTGATTGATCATAGCCAAGGAGATCAAAAGGGTCATGAACACAGAGGAAAAGGCATTACTAGCAGATGCAACAGAGTGGTTAAGACCAATGAAGGAAATACCGACAAACAAAGCGCAGGCCACACATTCCAAGAACTTGGCTCTGATATAAATCGGAGATCTCCAAAATTGCAAGAATGTTCTTCTCAAAACGTAGATGAATTGTCTGTCAAGTGAGGTAGCATATTTGGAATCAAGCTTCTCAGAACTGTCATAGACAGGTCTCTTTGGCAATTCCTGGTGCAAAAGGGCAATTTCTTTAGTAACAGCTTGATATTCAGGGGAATTGATCCAGAGGTCGTACCAGTCAGCGTCAGCGTTAGCTGTTGCACCGGCACCAATACAGTTTAAGATATACTCCGCAGGGTTTTCCTCAGCACCACACTTGACACCACTTTGTCTCTCGAAGTAGCTTAACAAGGTGGAGGAGTTTGGACCAATATCGCCGAAGTAAACAGTTTTACCACCTTTTTTCAAAAGCAACAATCTGTCGAAGACTTCAAAAAGAGTAGCGGAAGGTTGATGGATAGTACAAAGAATTGCTTGACCAGAATCAGCCAAAGCTCTCAAGAATTGGACAATAGACCAGGCAGATTGAGAATCCAAACCAGAGGTTGGTTCATCCAAGAATAACAAAAGAGATGGCTTGGCGACCAATTCGACAGCAATAGACAATTTCTTTCTTTGTTCAACGTTAAGACCACGGCCCATTTTACCGACAATAGCTTCAGCGTAGTTTTGCATACCAAGTAAGTTGATAATTTTCTCAACATAATCATACTTTTCAGATTGTGGAGTGTTCTTTGGCTGTCTTAAATCTGCAGCAAATCTCAAGGATTCTCTGACAGAGTACTCAGCCAAATGCAAATCTTGCTGTTGGACGTAACCTGTTCTTCTCTTGAAGGACGCATCAATCGGTCTACCGTTAACAAGCATATCACCAGTAATAACACCGAAATTGATACGTTGAGCCAAAGTGTTAAGCAAAGTGGTTTTACCAGCACCAGATTCACCCATAAGAGCTGTCATAGTACCTGGTTTGACGTAACCTTGAATGTTGTTCAACAATTGTCTTTGTGCACCGTCGTAAGGAATGACGTAGTCCAAGTTTTGCCATGAGAAAACATCCTTTTCGGCAACAATCTTTTCAAAGTCTGCATCAGCACCGTTAAGGGCAACCATCATCTCTTCACGAGAAGCAACTTTACCGTCGACTGTTTCACTACCATTAGCTGGCAAGAAACCTCTCTTGTAAAGCAACATATCACCACCACCTTCGACGTTTTTCATGAACTCAGAAAGAAGGGTGTTGAGAATAATGAACAAAGCGGTCCAAGCGATGTTGATACCGAAGTTTCTCCAGGTGTGTTTGAATTCAAAATGGTACTGCTTCTTGATGTAATCATCACCGAGGATAACGTCATGACCGTATGTGGAACCATAAAGAGAACAAACTTGGTTGTTAAGAGAGACGTTTTCGTAACCTGGACCAGATGGCACCATCGACGTACACTTCATATGACGCCCGTGGAACTCAGACGTGAGAATTTGCTCGTAAGTGTAACGCATAGGGTTGAGCCAGTTAATCCATTTCAAGACATGATGAGCGTATGGCATCTTCAAGATGAAACCAGCATAAATAGATAACATAAGAACCCATAAACCACCAAGAGCGTGAGCGGTTTCACCATCGAAGGTGATTGTAGCCACAAGCTTGAAGATGAAAGAGAAACATTGGTTAACAAGAATCAAGAACAACAAGTACATGAAGAAAGCACCAGCATCGAATTTCAAGTGTGGCATCCAGTAGGAAAGAAGCGCAAGTAGAACAATAGCGAAGACTTTGATAGGCAATTCAGTGACAATTTCTTGCAATGCTTCACCAGACAAGTGGTACATCGAGTAGGACTTTTGCTTGAGAGTGATCTTTCTGTTAGCGAAAGATTTAGCAATTTCAGCCAAGGAAGTAACACCACAATACAAAAGACAGTAGAACAAAATACCAGCACGAGAATAGGCACCACTGGTGTCAGAAGGAATCTTATAGTACATCGAACCAACAATAAGACCTTTACTCCAAAAAGAAGATAAGTAGATGCAGAGGTAAGTCATGTCACCTTTACTTCTTTGGAAACCTCTTTGAATTAAATAGTATAATTGCGACCAGTAAGAAACAACGAATTGAGATTGTTTACGTTGCATCTTTTGTTTACGTTGAGTAGTCGCAACTTCCAATCTGTGCAAAGTTTCGTCGTGTTTGTGCTCGCTAGTGTAACGGTCATACTCGGCCATCAATTCCTGGTATTCTGGAGAGTTTAACCAATATTCTTCGAACTCTTCAGAAGTTTGAGGAACCTTGTTTTCCCAACCTGGTTTGGCAGTTCTCCCGTTAGGATCGGTAATAGCGGTCAAGAATTCAGGGGTAGTCATTCTGTTAGGCTTAACGTAACCCATTCTCTCAAAGTAAGCCTTACCTTTTTCAGCAGGACCCCAGAAGATTTGTTTACCCAAGTAGATAACGGTGACTTTATCGAATAATTGATAAATGTTTTCACCAGCTTGGTAAATAGCAACAAGAGCAGAGTTATTCAACATGTTGGTTGCAGTTCTGATAGCCTGAGTGAATTCTAAGGCAGTAGAAGCGTCTAAACCTCTAGTGGCGTTATCCCAAGAGTAAAGAGAAGCGGAACAAGCAAGAGCCTCAACAATAGAAACACGCTTACGTTCACCACCAGAGACACCTCTAATGAAATCGTTACCAACATTAGTTTGGTAGGTATGGGTTAAACCAAAAACGGTACACCAAAGGTCTCTCATGTTGTCAACATATTGTTTTCTAGAGAGACCATCAATTCTCTTGTTTGGAGTTTTGGTTTTAAGAGCAAAATCAATGGTTTCCTTAACTGTGATGGTAGGGAAATGGACATCTAATTCAGGGTTGTAAATGACATAACCTTTGAAACGTTCCATCATTTCCTGTTGAGAAAGACCATCGTAAGAGAACTCACCAGTGACACTGACTAATTCAGACGTCTCACCAGAAACACATTTAAGTAAGGTGGAACAACCAGCACCTGGTCTACCAAGAACAAGACACATTTCACCAGCTTCAAGAACACCGGAAAAGTTGTGAATGATGTTTCTGAGATCAGTGTTGTCCTTTTTGAACCACTTCAATGGCCAGTTGACCATATCACGAAGCATTTCACCGACAGTTGGAGCATAAGCCGCAGAAATATCTTTACCAGTGGCAGTCAAGTTTTTGAAAGCAACACCAGAAGCAGACGATTCAATGTTTTGCTCCAAGGATTTGGATTGCAAGTACTCCAATAACAATTTCAAGTCGAAGTCTTCATCTTTGATTTCAAAGTGGTCCAATTGCTTTTTGGTTCTTCTGGATAAAGTTCTGGCCAAAGATTGAATTTTCTGGACAGCTTCTGGATTGGAAAGAGCTTGGTGCAAGTTGTTTGCAAAAATAGCTTCTTCAGTCTGACCTTCAACATCAGAAGCTCTAGAGAAACGTTGAGAGAGTCTCGAAGATATTCTCGACAAAGAACCGTTTTTGGTTTTACCTTCATGGGTCAAGGCAGCTGGGTTGAAAGTCTCGACTTTCTCCGAGCTCTCGGAATTGAGAGAATCTGACGAGGAGTTGGCCTTGTGATGCTCGTAAGGGGAGGAGGACATCGTGGGCAGTCTGGTCAATTAGTTGGGTTGTTGTTGTCTTGAGAGTAAGAACTCTATCGCGTAATCAGGTATGAAATAGAAGAAGCGCAGATCCAATATTAGTAGTTTATTGATGATTAAATATCACAGCCGTTACTAAGATTAACTGAGGGGTATTGAAAAGCAAAAAATCTATATCTATAAAGGGAATAGGTAGTGGTATAACTATTCGCAATATAGGATAGGTGGAGAAGAGGGAAGTGTCAGTAAGAACTTGTGGTAAAGATCAAACAAACAGTTTTGATTGTCAAGTGGGCAAACAAACAGAAACAAGGAAAGAGAAGATGCTACTCACAAGAAAGAAGGGGATTTGCCCAGGTATTTATATTCATCCGCTGGTAATTTAAAGTATGGGACTTCACTATGAGCAGTATAATCAACACATCAATATATCTCAGTTTATCTAATGTTGGATATTTTGAAAATTCTGCGAAACCAAATTTAAAGTTCACAAACAACAGAAATCCATATTTCTTCGGCAGAGCAGAACTTTAAAGTTGATTCGGCCTGTTTAATCCGCGAGAAATTAATAACTCATCTGCTCAGACACACACACGCACAATGTCCCATTTGCCACATATTCAAGACAGATTTCCCACTGTGAGATTGGATGTTAATGGGAATGTACGAAAGAAGAAACGAGGAGAAATCAGAAATGGCTATTAAGTGCGGCTACCAGGTTATATCAATCAGAGTGACTGACTAATAGATTTATATTACGATCCTGGGCCAAGCTTTCATTTGACATTGCCATGGCCGTTGTTGTCATTGTCGCGACCTACCATGGTCGATCCCACTGCCTGTCGATGGACGAGCGACTGGCCAACCAGATCTTGAGTGATATAATTTTTCCTCACAAACTCCTGTCGCTAGATGCAAAATCGTACCGATAACACTGTAAATTTTTTTTTGACAGCATGTTTGCAAGGGCCCGATCACATGACCGGGGCAACGCAGCCAGCACGAAGCCGGATATAGAAGGAAACCCAACCCCAAAAGAAAAGCTTACAGTTCGAGTTGTGAAACTTCCCCTAAGAGCTGCGAGCTAGGGATTAGGCCTGAAAGTGCGCGTGTTGTTGTGGATTGGCGGCAATCAGGCTGGCAGAGCCTGCTCGCAATAGTGAAAATCAGTTTCGAATAATCATTTTAGATTTTTGAATTCTCGCGTTAATCCTTCGGCAAAAAATCTGCCGACCGCCAGCTCCCAGAGTATGTGTCAAACACCATCTGCATGGGTCTTAGCCCCGCTTACCCCTCACTTGAAAAAAAAAGTCCAGAAAATAGCGCACCGCTATCCAGAGTGAAAAAGGAACATCGAAGCGGAGATAAATTTGCCCTGATTAGTTCCATAAATAGCCTCTTGGGGGCAAAAAACAAACAAACAAACCTCAGCAAAACACAACAAAACGGCTAGAGCGCATAGCAAAAAGCGCTTAGCTTCTGTACCGCGACGGAGAGAATTAAATATTTAACTTCGCTCAACCTCCGGGAGCAGAAAGTAGATTCGGCACGAAATCGGTACAAATCAAGCCTAGCAATGAATCAGGGATCTGGCGGGCACTGCGCTACATACGATGGAGGCATTACAATGAGTGTTTTTTCTGACTACTTATACGTAAGCACACTAAATGGGGCGTGTCTGTATTTTCTCGTTCGAGAGTCTATGTACAGTGGATTTCTACATTCTATATAGGAGGAAGCGCGTTTCTGCACACCGGACACTGCAACTTGTAGCGCATCCAGTTTTCCAAGCACTCTGTGTGGAAGATGTGGCGACAGGGAGTGACCATGTACCCCTCGTCTCCTCTGATTTCCTGCACCTCGCCCTCAACATCTGCTCCTGAAAGCAAACCGTCAGACTCAGCCGTTCCTGCAGTGTGAGGATCTGCACGGCTTACCTTGATTTCAACGTCAGCCATGCATATCGCACAGTCGACCTTGTAGACTCCCCCGTCGCTATGGGCGTCCTCCTTCACCAAGTCAATGCCAAACCCGCTTTCGAGGTCGCCCTTCAACAATCTGGGATGGTAGTCGTACACCGTAGGCAACATCGCCTTCGGGAGCATGAACCGCGCACCCCACTTCTCCTGAAGGGACATGATGGCTATCTGGACAGCAACCCAGGCTGTCACAAACACCACGAACCGCACGTCTCTGTGATGGTGGAGGAAGTTGTTTTCCTCGCCACTTGTAAAGCAGTAGTACACCGGAATGAGCCGCAAAAGCGAGGTTCCGTAGATGAATTCCTTGGTGAACGGCGACTGCCGGGTTCCTCGCACCACGTTTCTGAATATCTGTGGATACCAGTACGAGTTGATGGCAACAACCATCACCTTTTCGGCGATATACCGCGCGGAAAGCGGCCATTCGGCGATGATTCCCACCAAATATGCACAGAACACCATTGACAAAAGGTAGCGGGGGTAAAGCGCCTGGGCCATGGCCCGCCCGTCGTCGTTGGCAAACGGAACTGCACCCCCTGGGGGAGCAGCAGTAGCAGCAGCGCCTCCCCCAGGGGCTGCACCGTTGGCGCCAGCACCCCCGGTAGCTGCACCGCCGCCAGCAGTGACAGGCGCAGGCAAATCGCCCTCAGGAGACTCGCTGGCCGCCGGACGCCCGCGCAATGCGGTCCAGAGGTCTATCGGCAGCTCGTTGGCCTGGGATACATACACACTGGCTATATATCGTATTTCAAACACCGCACTTAAAGTAAACGACACAATTGCCGTCAACATCAACGGAATGTAGAGCTCCAACGTGAGGAGTCCGCCCATAAACAGCACTATCGTAAAGGTGCCGTCCACCGCATTGAGCATCGTCAACGTAAGCCCGCTTATCTTGGAGGTTCGTGAAGGGGTGAGTGTGACGTTCATCTGTCTGACAAGGAGATACAACTGCACCATCACAAGCAAAAGGCCCACGAGAAACACCTTTTTGGTTTGGGCCATGACCACCTTGTAGGCCTGGCCCTTCAAGCCACCAGCCAAGGCAGCATCGCCAGAGATTTCCTCGGCGGTTTTGCCGATTGCTGCAGCGGTTCCGCAGTCAGGCGAGTACAATATCCCGTCGAGAATGTCAAATTCAGGCACTTTCCGGGTGGGTCTCCCAAGGGGGTTGCTTAGTTCCTCCTCAATCATGTCGATGTCGTCCTGGGAAAGCTCTGAGGTGCCGTTCATCTTCAAGTAGCCAACATACTCGCACTTGCGCGCACGTTTGACCTCCGCCTCAAGCTGCAGCACTGTCATTCGCGGGTCGTCCTTTACGTCCTCCTTCTCGTCGAGCAACTGCAAAATGTACTCTTTGGCTTGAGCATATCTTTCTTCGTTGAGCATCAAGTGTGGCATGGCATACGACGCCTGGAACTTTGCAGAGCGCGTGAAAACGAAGACGTTCCCGTCGCGGGGGAAATACACACCCACAAGATCAATGAAATGCATCTGGGTCTTTTCGTAGACGTCTATCATTCTCGCCTCGGCCCGTAAAGGCAACATCTCCGAACTGTTCATCCGAGGCGTGTTCTTCATGGCCTCAAACTCTAAAGAGATCCTCCCCACATCTATATTGCTGATATTTCCTGTCTTTCTTTCGCTGTCGTATTCGCTGATCTCCACCTGTTTTTGGTACTGGCTGTCGCTGATTATATCGTCGGCAAATCCGGTTCCTTCGTCCAGCACTGCATCCATGGACGCGTCGTCATCGTCGTCATCGCCAAACGGATACCTGACCGAAAAAGACTCCAAGTATTTCGGCACTGGCATATCCAAGCCGGTGAAGTTTTCCTGCAACGTCTTGAACAGCCCCCTGTAATTGCCACTGATGTTGCGGAAGTATCTGAAATCCTCCGGCTGATGCGACACATCCCACACTTTATTTGCCTTTTTGCTGATGGAGTTTGGGAGAATCGAGTATTTCTGGTCCTCTTTGAACTGGCTGTAGTTGCGATCGGGAAACGGATACAACGACACGTTTCGCCCGTCAAGCATGTCCTGATAAGAAAGCCGGAACCCTGTTATGTTCCCGTACCCAGAGGCATATGTGCCGTTCCGAAGAATCTGTCTCGAATATTCCCTTTCCCTCTCATACTGCTCGACCTGCTGCCTCTGTTCGTTGCTCTCGAACGGACCCTGGGGTCGTTGCAGCATGAAGAGGAGAAATATCATTAGCATGATAATTGCTGAACCCTGATTTTGCGGCATTTTGGTGACTCGGGCTCTCAGCGATAGCCTTCTGTGTGATTGTTAGCTATACCGATCGATTGACTGCCTTTTCAAAGCAAGCCATCTGTGCTCTTCTATTGCTGCTTGTGCTTTTCTGTTTTTGCCTCCTCATCGTGAGCACTTCTTATTTTTTCGCTGCGATCCTGCAAAAGGTCACGATATACCTGCATGCGTCCACATACACCCGCATAACCCCAGATCTTGTGCTGATTATATTCTACATGACTCTCCCTTGATTGGGCTCCACTTTTTGTTGGTGAGCAGCGGTACGTGTATTTACTGACACTGCAGCTTTATATTGCTCCACAATGTTCCCTCGGGCGACAGTGATGAGTGAGTGAGTCAAATTTGAGCGCGTTGCTCAGTGGGTGAAGATAATATATAAAGACTGTCAAATTGCCATAGTTCATGGGGTTTTCTGGTGATTGATGTACATCTTAATTTGCTATTGAAAGTCAGTAACTAGCCAGAAAAAAACCAATACAGAGTTTCAATTCTCTCTAGCATCAAATCAGCCTGAAAGGAAATACTGCCCAAAATAATGATAACCACTTGTTCTTTTTGTGGAGCCAGATTCAGACCACCCCGGTTGGAGACTATTCGGTGTCCAGACTGCGGGTGGTGGTTCGATAAGCAAGACCGCGCAACGCACGACAGCCCACTGCCGTTCACTTTTCTTCCACCTCCAAAAAAGGAGCATCAGAAGAAATGAGCAGCACCTTTGACTCGGTTTACTGCCAAATATGATTTCGTTTTTACATTGAGTGTTGTTCCAATTTTGTGTATGTCTTTCTTTTCACAGTAGTGCTGCCAGTACGCGCGCCATACGCTTTTATTACTTAGTTGCCATCCCTTTTCGAGTTATACTCCCGCAACGGAGGGAGCTTTGGTTTGGGGGTTTTGTGGGTGTCTATTGACACATTCTTTTTACGCTATATGTAGTGACAATCGTTCAATTCGTGTTCTGACTCCATCTCTAGACTCGATGTCTGTTGATCCAAAATACAAGATGTTTTCTCTTCTACATTATGTGCAACGTACTGTAGCTTACTCGAGACAAAACCACAAAGTGCATGATGTCAAGACGGGCAGCTGATCCCCCCGTCACTTAGCCCATTGTATTTCCCAGTAGTCAAAATGATTCAGAGACAAGAGACACACTCACTCCCGTTGTACGAGCTCTGGCGCCTTGCCAAACCTCACACGGCTAAAACCTCATTTGCTCCCTCTTAGCCTTCTGCCAGTATTGCACCCCTCGCATCGGCTCCTTCAACAAACCGTCATTTCATGTTTTCTCCCACCCGGTGATCAAAACTCTATTTGCGTCTGATAGTCCAAGGGTTCCGTTTTACGGTGCGCAACAGGGAACAATCTCCACATATGTGGAAGCAGCACCTTGCCCAATTTCTGCTCATACTCTTGTCCCAGCCTGTGCTGTGGTTCCGTTCAGGCATCTCTCGTAACTTCCACAATTCCCCTAACAATCAAGCGAAACGAAGGCACTGCCGATCTTTTCTGAGACACACACTTTATCAGCCATCCATCCATACATTTCTCTATCTTACAGATTGGCATAAAAGCGCACGAGAAAAAACTACGATACTACTGGGTGACAAAATAAAATATCCGGCAACGGTGCTGATTACTAACGTCCATCAGCAGATCCAAGCACATTTGTACAAAGTACGTCCTCTTACAACTCAGACATCAACACACCACACTCTTTAACAACCTGTGTTTGTCCCAGTTCATTGAGACAGGTCAAGCCAGCTAATTCGCTCTTTTTTGTTCTCTCTCTTGCAATCTTTTTCGTTGGAATTCGCGGAGAAACTCTATACTATCTTGGCTCCTTCGGTGGTGAGTGAAATGGTGATCCTTTCGTAAAAAAACAGCATTCGATACACCTTCTCTGATTCTGTACGTATCCGATACTCCCTTCATTCCCCCTTTTCGTGTCGCTAGATGCAAACACCCTGAGCCATGGCCACATAGTTCACTATGGACTCGAAAACCAACAAACACACCCAGAATGCCTCCAATGGCGACCCCGACCTCGATTCGTCGGCGGACCTCATCACCAACGGCATCAACAGGAGACCCAAGCCGCTCCAGCAGAAATTGTCCAAATTGAGAAACAGAATCGCCTACTCGTCGTCCTCTTCGTCGGCCTCCACCGTGGTGGTTTCCGAGCCCGAGGCCGCTAACGGCAGCAAATTGTCGGTTCCCACGCTCATTTCCAGAAAGCTCACCAAACGCAAGAGCAGCAAAAAGCCTGCCTCTGCTGGCAGCGCCTTTGCGGGCCACCGCAACAAAAACAGCATTGACTCGCTTATGAGCGACCTGCTGGGGAATCCGGGCTCTCCAGTGCCTGCAATCTCCATCTCCCGCCCCTCACCTGTGTCCGAGCTGGACAGATACAAACGGGGCTTTTCTAGCCCTCTTTCAAGTCCGGTGATCACCATTGAGGAGTCCTCGCCGCCAATATCGCTAAACGACCAGCACTCCTCGTGGTCCACGGCTGCTTTCCACACGTTTCACCGCAAATCCTCAGAAATAGGCGATTCGATCACCCCGCTCCACTCGCGACACTCTTCCGTGACGTCTGTGCTTATTGACAATATCCCTTTGTCGCCAGCCTTGAGTGCGGGGAATTTCCTCATTCCGGCGTCTATGAAGCACGCGAAGCAGCTGCAACGGCAGCTGCACGAGAAAAGCAAAAGCGACACGGAAATCAACAGCATAACGGCCATTGCGCCTACAGAGAACCACTTAAACTCCCCAAACGGCTCTGTGTCCAGTTTTGAGTGCGATCGCAGCGATCTCCAGCATGTAAACCGCAAATTGTTCCCCAACGGCCACCAATTGGCGAAAAGACTCTCCAGAAACAACGGCAGTCTTGAGTTTGACAACCAGATGTTCAAAATCCATAGCAATGCCACTTCTGCAAGTGATGTGAGCAAAAGCTCGTGGAACAGCCAGACTATCGACGAGGAGTTGGGCCTCCATCGCATAAACCACGTGAAAACCGTCTACGGCAGCGACAGCGAGGGCCAGCAGGACTCTGTGGGGCCAAAGCCATTTAGGATGGCCAATCACAACTTGTTCCGTAAAAACAAGCCCTCGGGGTTGCTGCTTCTCTCGGGAAACGCCTTTACAATGAGCTCTCTTGCCGAGTCGCCTGACGGGGCAGCGGGAAACGACGAAAAACGGAATTTCAAGGATAGGACCGCCTCGTTCACAGCGCTTTCTCCGTTGACACGATTGCGCCAAAAGACGCTTTCAATGCTCTTTGATTCGGCCCCAGGGGGGTTCCAGAGCCGCCCAGAGCCGTCAGGGCTAGCCCCGCCTGCAGAGGGCGTGGTGATGAGTGCTCTTAGCACAGACGAAAGCCATTTTAACAGAAACCGGTCCAACTCGTTGAACTACGACCTGAAGAGTGAAATACGCAGAACAAGCACCAACGGCTCAAACACGCCGAGAATCATCATCAACGAACGCGAGCTTTCCAGGGCAAACTCATCTGCAAGCTCGCGAAACAACTCTAACCCTGCGTCTCATCGAGGCAGCGTTTCGTCGCTTTTTTCGCCAAAATTCTCGATATCGCAAATCTCGATCTCAAAGCCCGGGTCGCCGCTTCTTTCGCTCAACAGCGGGTTTCCGATGCTGTCGAGGCACAGCGAGGAAAAGGCCGCTGCAACGGCCCGTAAAATCAACCGGAGAAGAAGCCACACGCTTGGATCTTTGATGAATAATCATAGTGCCGAGATAGCGATTGCCACGGCAAGACAAAGTAACGACGAGTCGTTGTTTTCGGACAATTCAGTGACTGACCATTCTACCGAGTCTATTCCGGCAGTAGCCGGCAGATCGAGGGCCAATTCCATCAAAAGGCAGATCTCAGGCATTGGACTAGGCCTCAAATTGTACAACGACAGCTATTCAGGGATCAATCTAGCCACGAAAAAGCCGCAGATGGCTCAGCAACAGCACTCACTCACCTTTGAGCCGGCGAAATGTAAGCCTCCGTTGCCCAAACCGGGCGAAACCGCCGTCAAGTATCTCCTTTCTTTGCTTGAGGCAGGGTTGTCATACCAGGTGGTGGATATTTTGTGTTGCAACATTTCGGTAGTCAAGTACGCCGTCAGCGGAGATTCCAACGAGTCAAAAAACGTCCATTACGACCCTAACTTCCGGGGCTGTTATTTGAAAAAGGCGTTTTCCGCTGAAAACTCCAACGAGTTCTACACCATATGTCTCTATTTGTACATGTACGTCTACTTTTTGGACTTGTTCTATGGCGAAAAGTGTGTTTTTCCACAAAAGGACTTCCTTCGGCACAGAAACAAGAGGCTTTTGTTTGTCTTGAAGTCGATGGCGGCTGTTTCCTCGATGCAAGCCGACACAAGCGACGACGAGTCGTTCAAAGACGCGCTTCTGCAGGAGGAAAAAGACGAGGACG
The DNA here is from genome assembly GCA_030564765.1 of Saccharomycopsis sp. NRRL Y-5750. Classification (NCBI taxonomy): domain Eukaryota; kingdom Fungi; phylum Ascomycota; class Saccharomycetes; order Ascoideales; family Saccharomycopsidaceae; genus Saccharomycopsis; species Saccharomycopsis sp. NRRL Y-5750. The sequence continues at coordinate 81,129 of JAKTZD010000020.1, read as the reverse complement.
ACGAATTCCACCAAGCCCTTTGCGAGCCTGAATTCATAGCCATGAATCTTTCAAAGGTGACGTCGATACCAATTGACATCGTCTTTAGACAGTTTTTGTTTTTCAACAAATTGCCGAACGAAACCGAGAAAATCGACTTGATTCTCGATGTGCTTGGTTTCACCTACAGCTATTTCATCAACTTGCGGTACTTGCAGCGAATTTCCGAGGAGCACAAGCTAAATAATGCCAAAGATTTGCAGCAGTGCCAGAACGCAACGGTTTTCACCTCTGTCACCGAGATATATACCTTGTTGTTTGTTCTTTTGGCCCTTCAGACAGACCATTTCAACAGAAACAACAAGATCAAAATGCAGCTTTCAGACTTTGTCTCTATCATCGACGAGTTCAAGAAAGACGACAAGCGGAAGCGTGCGCAAAACGGCCCTTGTACCGACACCTCTGGGTTCTTATTCAATCTCTTCACCAAGGAGATCATCGAATACTTCTATGAAAACACGATTATCTCGTCTTTGGTGTCTATCGATGCTGCTATTGGCCAGTCCCTGGAACGTTCTGGCTCTGTCTCCACTATTGCCAGTGCCAGCAACACCACAAGTGGCAGTCTTTCCTCTTCTGTTGCTACTTTGGGGTCCAATTTGTCTACGGCCCAGAATAGCAGCGCGGAGAACTCTTTTCTTATGTCCGTTGGTAACATGAACAATAGTGGCTCCTTAGCCGGCTCAGCAGGCTCTATTGGTCCTTCTTTAGGAGCGCCCCCGGCATTCCAAAGGAGAAAAAACTCGGGGCTTTTCTTTTCCAACAGCAACAAATCCACCAATCCGTATCTTTTTGAATCGCTTGATGAGATAAAGGCGTCCACGATGAATTTGGAGGACTACAAGGACCACCTTAATCCGTTTGCACAGGAGGTGAATGCATTTAGGGAAACGTTTATGGAGAAGTCAGAAAAGTTTTTGAGTCACATTGAGTCGTTCATGAAAGACCCACAGCCTGCAAATGTCCTCAAGTTGGATAATCCAGAAGACATTTCGACTATTGTTCGTCTTAATCGGTATGCGGCGATCAAGAAGGCCAACCAGAACGAAGACAGTGCGCAGAATGCAACGAAACCTGAAACTAAGACTGAAAATACCAAGGAAAACCCCCTGAACTTCAAAGGCATCACCAGCAGAGATCTCCGTCATATGGAAGGGATCCCTTTGTTTGTAAGAATCTATAAGATAGGGACAGTCTACAAACAGGAAGTCAAGACCAGTTTCATGCCTTCAAGAAACAAGAAGAAGTCAAAGAGAAGATCAAGATCTTTCAACAACCAAAAACTCTACGAAGGGGGGAATTTCGTTTGGAAGAAGTATTTCGCCATATTGACTAGTTTTGGTGTGTATATCTTTAAAAGCATCAATTGGGACCTACTTGCCAAATACGAGTCGGAGATTGAAGAGGAGGATTGCCAAGATGACGCCATTGAAGACAAAGCCAATTCAGGCCAGGAAAACTCTGAAAAAGCCAAAAAAATCAAAAGAGTCAGGGTCTATTCGTCAGCCTTCTTTTTGCAGTCCCAAGCAAGCGAGCTTGAATTGGCTATTCCTAGTGGAAATCTTTTTGCGTACAAACATAAATACCAGGACGAAGAGGGATTCTACATCTGTTACAGCAATTTGACCCACGAGTCCAAGATATCAGAGAATAATACCGAGCAACAGCTCAATTCCGACTGGGAAAACAATCCAAAGGCCAACAAGATTTACCACAAGGGGTTGTTCCATTGCGATCTGCTTGAAGAAACCAACGAGTGGGTGTTTTCCATCAATTACCTTGCAAGTCTATACAAATGCTCCCAGTTTGACTCTTGCAGCGAGTTCACCAACCTTTCAATACCGGGCTACTTGATGGCCCACGAGTTGGTAATCAGCAGATCTGCTTCGGTGGCCGAAAGACACCAAGAGCTTCTCAAAGAGCTAAAGGTGATTAAGACTTTGATTACCAACTACAAGCGGATAATCAATTTCATCAATATTTTGGTACCATTCCAGTCTAAAATCAAGATTTCGCTTGCACGATACGTGGACAGAACGTATAACAATAACCTCAGATCGTTGTGGTTCGAGGAGTTCAAAGTCACCTGTTTCTTACAGTACACATCGGCGGTTTTGAGATTTGGGAACCAGGACGTTGGCGATGTTGCAGCTATTATCGAAGATTGCGACTATCCATCGTTGCTTACAGACACAAACAAAAAGTATAACACTTTTGTGAGTATCGTTGATGAGTTTGTGGAGCCTTTTGCGGAGATTCTCAAGAAGGAAAGCGAAGCCTTCCTACATAAAGATGAGAAGATAGGCTTGAATCTCTTTGAGAACATAGGCGACAATGGAAACTCCGAGGGGCTTTACACCAATCCTGTAGGGATAACATCACGTCAACTGGACAAGTTCGATGTTGACATGAGCGTGAGCCCTATATTCCGCGTTCCTCAGTTCAAACAGCTATACTGAGTGCCGGTCATTAGTTCATTATTTTTGTAATCATAGTGTTTTTTTTTATTTCTCTTGCTACAAATCAATCTTCTTGATGTTGTTCTACATAATATTCATGTCACTCATTTTCATGCTCCTATACATACACATTTGGTTTATCGGTTATTCTCTTGAAAGTAAACATTTCTACACATTGTTAATATGCTAGATATCTCGCTATTGTACGTTGGGCTCAGAGGCTTTTTCATTATCAATTCACATATATCCATTCAAGCCATTATCATTATAATGGCCCGCAGCATTAGTAATATTTTGCACCACATAATGGTCATCGCCTTCACTATAGTTGAGACTTCGAGTGTCAATCTCACTTTCGTTCTCGCTCTCGCTATCGTCATCATCGTCATCATCGTCATCGTCGTCACTTTGAATCACTAAGTTGTTCCGCAAACTTGACAATCTTGAACGGGGAATTATGTTATTCATTACCGGAGAAACTGCTATGTTTCTGGGAGGCTGATTTACAGACACGCCGTATCTCTCGTCTAACTGACGATTAAAATTGCCGGGAAGAGGACCCCTATTTATGATTTGATTGCCGTTTTTAGTAATGTTGCTCCCAAAAGAGCCGAGATTATATTTGTTGTTATTGAAGAGTACTGGACTGTCAAAATTGGTACCTTGAAAGGCTCCTTCTTGGTAAGGAACTCTATTTCCCACTTGGTTGCTCCTCGTCTCATTCAAAGCATGCGCCAATAATACTCTCTCCTTATTTGACTGCAGCAAGTCTTTGTTCAATTTCTGGAGCTGATATTCGTAGCCTCGCAACATTTGCTGCAACTTAGTAATTTCAGCCTCTTTCTCGGCCATTATCTGGTTACTAAGCAACAAAGGACTTCTGGTTGATATCTTATTATTGTTCAAGAAGACACTGTTACTGACAGCAAGATTATTGCCGCTATTGGAGTTTGTTGTGGATGTCAGGTTCGGTGACTCTTCTGGTCGTGCAACTTTGGCATATAGACTTAGGTATTCAGATGCGTTTTTGTGGAACTTGGTTTTGTCAATAACTACCAAGTTAGTGTTATTGTTATTTCGAAGAGAGTCAATTATACCCAATTTCCGAAGTATACGGTTTACCTGTAAAAGATTTGTTTTCAACTGCCGGTTCTCGTTGATTAACTCTTCTTTTGTCTTTTTGTTGAGAAGCTGTTCGTTTATTTTAGGCATGTAATCTGCACCATTGGTACCCACATCATCACCGGAGACAAATGGGTTCGCCAGGAGATTGTCAAATATTTTCATCACACCTGCTGTCACATCATCGTCCGTAAGGGGGTCGGCGATGGTCTCATTCTCCTGAATTATGCTGTAGTCTTCAACCATATTGTTATTGCTGTTGCCTCCACCAGCATCACCGGAAAGGCCCTTGAGATTAATGCTGCTCAGAGATTTATAATTTCGCTGGTTTAGGAGAGTGTTCAAAAAGCCACTGGGGCTATAATATTTGAAACTGGACGGTGATGAGTGATTTGCCTCAGGATTTGCCTCGTCGGCATCGGGTCCACAGCCCTTGTTAAGATCCTTCAGATAAACTTTGTGTTGGTACCTCAAGTACATTGACTTCTTTTTGTGGTCATCAATAAGAACTTGTATTATTTTAAGAACATTTGGGTCGCTTATTCCCTCTTTCTGTACCTCATTGAACGCTTTCTGGAAAGATATTGCCGCCTCTGAACATATTTCGCTTGCCTTCAAAAACTCCTTTCGCAATGCCAAATCGTCTGCCGCCAGCGACAAATCGTGTGCTTCTTGAAGACTCATTGCTTCATGTGTTTGGTTATGGACAATTTTCTCACAAGTAAGTGCTCCTATTTGTGACTTTCGACTGTCCTATATAGCATGTAGCGTTCCTATCGATCGGGTTTCTCATCAAGTAGCTCCATCATTTTTTGTGCCTGAGTACGATAAGCATAATATATGACAACCAAAACCAACTAATGGCACGCACGACATCGCGACTGATTTTATTTTTTTTTCGCTTTTCTCGCGAATGATGGTGTTTGTTTACGTTTTTATTATCCAAAGCAAATACTACCGTCAATCAAGCGGGATCAAACAGACTGACGGAGAGTATAGAGGTTTATTTGACTCATTAAACATCTCACTGGGACTTTAAAGATAGCTTAAGCTGGGCAAAAATGACTGGCCGTGTGCAGACCCTCCCAATTCTGACCGAGGACGCGAAAAATCTATCAATCCCGGAACAAATATGCAAATCTATCGCTGAAATATTTCAAGAGGCCCAACTGACGTATGCTGGTCACAAGAGACATGTGACGATACTAAAAAAGATCCAGAAAGCGGCCTACGACAAAGGATTCGAGGACACCTTCAATCTCACGTTTTGTAGACTTGTGAATAAGATCCTCCCGGTCAAGAAGTCTGAAGTAGTCGCCGATCGTGTGGTGAAACTAATTGCCAATTTTATCTCTTCCATTCAAGAGGATGTAGCCCGAGAAATCATGGAAAACGCCCAGGATGGAGAACATGCCAAGGAAGACGGAGATGCTTTTGTCGAGGATATCGAGAAGAAATTGCTAATGAATAGATTTGTCAACTACTTTATCCACCATCTTCTTCGTGGAATTGAGGCGAAAGATAAAAACGTCAGGTTCAGAGTACTCCACTTCCTCTCCTATATCATGAGTGCGCTCCCTGAGATTGATGAGGATCTTTTCAATACTCTTTCGTGGGAGATTCAGAAACGTCTTTTTGATAAAGAGCCCAATGTGAGGCTTCAGGCTGTTCTTTGTTATGTGAGATTCCAAGAAGACGAGACTCCTGACGAAGAAAGCGACGAGGTGGAGAGTGATAATAACGTTTTGTCGAAACTATTGCATGTGATTCAAAACGACCCTTCTGCTGAGGTCAGAAGGGCGGTGTTGCTTAATTTAGATAAGTCCAAGACCACATTACCGTATTTAATGGAAAGAGCCAAGGATAAAAATGCGATTAATCGAAAGTTAGTGTATTCAAGAATTATCAAAGAGGTGGGCGATTTCAGGCTTTTGGACAGAGATATACGAGAGAAGGTATTGACTTGGGGGTTGAAAGATAGAGAAAGTAGTGTCCAGCAGGCAGCAATTAAGATGTTCTGTGAGCAATGGATTGAAAATGTTAACAACGACTTGATGGAGCTTTTGGAACGATTGCACATTACTGAAAGTGGGATTGCTGACACAGCCTTGAAGATCTTCTTTGATAAGAGACCAGATATTCTTGCAAAGATTAAATTTGAAGAAACATTCTGGCGGAAGTTGAACACCGAAGCATCTTTCTTGGCCAGAGCCTTCTATGACCACTGTTTTGCTAATAATATGTATGATACCATAGAGGAGAATTTTCCAGAAACCACAGAATTAGCAAGCATCTTGACCAAATATTTAAAGGTCCGCAAGGCAATCAAAGAAGCATGTGCTTCTGAGGATCCCGAAACCGCTGCAGATGGCGAGGAAAGACTCGAGGAGATCAACTTTGTCATTGAGCAGCTACTTTTGATAGTCAAAAACTATGATTTTGGAGACGAGGTGGGAAGAAGAGAAATGCTTCAGGCATTGAGACAGTCGTTTTACGACCAGCTTACCGACGGACAAATCAAGGTATCTTTGGAAGCTCTCAAAAAAATTTCGATCAATGAGAAGGATTTCTGCCAGATGGTGAGTGAAATCATCATTGATATTCGCGATGAAGATGAGAACTTCACATTGGAGTTGCAGGTAGAGGATAACGAGGATTCCTCCGACTTCCAGGCCAAAATCAGCAAAGGCCTCCAATGTTTGTCTATTTGCCAGCATATGCTAGAATTAACCCACGAACCTCTACGGGATAACATCCCCGTTACTTCTTTGCTAGATAGTGTGATAAACCCAGCCATTAGATCCAAAGTGATACCTATAAGAGAAGGCGGAGTTAGATGCTTGGGGTTGTGCTGTTTGCTTGATGACTTATTGGCCACTGAACAGCTAGCATTCTTTGGTATATGTTGCGCCAAGGGTAACGAAGAGTTACAAATAACCTGTTTGAAGATTATTTTTGACATTCTTTCTACGCACGGAACAAAGGTCTTGGATGTTGAGGGCTGTGTTGACACATTGTCCATGCACAAATTGCTTTTCAGAGCTTTACGGAAACACGATAGACCAACAGCCCAGGCGGTGGCAGCAGAAGGTCTCTGTAAACTTTATCTCAATGATATCTTGACTGACGAGGAGTTATTTGAGACGTTAGTATTGGGATATTTCAGCGCTTCCAACCGCAACAACGAGGAGTTATTACAAGCTCTTTCGTTCTGTCTCCCTGCTTACTGCTTTTCACATCCAAAACATCAAGAGAAACTAGCGGACGTTGCGGCTGATTCCTTCTTCCGTTTGTTCAACCTCTACGAGGAATATTTGGAGTCCGACAAGGACCCAGAAAAATGTATGCCTGCCCCAAAAACCATAATACAGCAGTTAATGTACTGGACGGACCCACAATACTTGGCAAACTGTACAGACGAAGTCAAGGAAAAGTTAGACCATCACTACATCTTTGTTAGAGACATGTTGGACTTGATGAACACCAACGAGGATAACACCAAGTCTTTCGTCAAAATTGCTCGTAATTTGCCTAATTTCAGACTAACAGCTAAAATTGGCTCTAAGAAGCTTGGAGAACTAAGCAGAAAGGCCAAATTATTTCACGAGGAAAACTTTGATTTGCTTGATGTTCCTACAAAAAATGCCATTGGGAAGTTCCTTGCTAGTGTGGACGAGCTTCTAGTAGAAGCAACGCAAGATTCAGAGAATGAGCGCAATCTTGAGGACCAAGAGTTTGTCAGTGCCTTGATTGCTCAGGATAATGTCGATAAGCAAGAAGAGGAAGAGAAGGAAGAGGAGGAGGAATTTGGACAGGGCAATGGAAGCGACTTGGCTATTCCTGATAAATCTTTGGCGAAAATCACTGTCAATCAGAGTTTGGTCCATAATGATGACGAGAATAGTCATCCGGAGGGTGAACGAATTGTTGAAAATGAAATCGAAGTTGAACATCAAGAGGAAGAGGAAGAAGACGACTCCAAAGAGATGGAAATCGACCTCGAAATGGAGTTACAAAAGGACGAAAATAAGTCCCTCGACGTTGATGATGACAGTGATTCGGTGCAGTTGGAAGAGGATTTGAATAAAGATAGTAGTGTCATTTACACGCCAAATAATAAAAAGCGTCGTGCGGAAAAGAAGGCCATTGCGATGGAAGTCAGTGATCTGTCCGATGATGATTCAATCACATTTATTGAAGATACCTCGTTGGTAGAACCAGAAGAGAAATTGAATGCTTCAGGAGAACAGGGTGCGAAAGCTGATGTTTCCGAAGACGCAGATTCTGACGAGAGTTCCAGCGACGAAGAGGAAGAAGAGGATGATGAGGACGATGGCAGTGAGTTTTCAGATATAGTGATTGATGATGAAGATGATGAAAGTGAAGAGGAGTGATATTATACGCAGCTTATATAACTCGAAAGGCTACGAATATAAAACAAAAAACACCAACTGCAATATGCTTGCTTGTTTGAATCAACTAACATTGAATATATACACTGTAACTCCCATGGAGGACACGGAAATGCGGCTCACTTTTGAACCTCGTTCATTGTAGTTTTAATGCCTCTACCGGCTTCGATCTCCCAAAATTTACGCAAAAGTAGCGAGGAGTCGTTTTCCATCAACAGTTGGTACAAATTAGCTTTATCAACAGAGTCATTAAATCTTTTCGCCTTGGCAGATGTGAATGTCGAACCAACCTCATCGACGAGGAGATTTTTCAACGTAGCAACGTTTTCTCTCCCAGGGAAAACCTCCACGAACAACGGGTCGTTGTTTTGCGAGCCTCTCTTTGAAGTTGATAAGCTTTTTTCGGACTTATAGATAGGTAATGCAAAACCAATAGATCTAAGATAGGCATAGTAACGCCTCGAGAAATCAATCAAGACTTCTATTCCCGGAGATCCCATCATAAGGAGTTTCTGAAAGCACCATCGGAGAGTCTTTGAGTCTTTCTTAGTAAACGCCACGTCTGCGATCTGGTGAATTGCAAGCGCCTTGATTCTAGAAGGAATGTAAAGCCTCAACCTTAGAATTTCCCAAACCGATTTTCCATATGGTGATTGCATGAAATTCTGGTCAAATTGATTCATGCTGAAATTCAAGGACAGGGTGAAGGCTGCCGTAATGGACTCATTTTCCATTGTTTTCTGTGAGGCGGCAGACAACAGATCCGTGCGATACATAAATGGAACTGCTGCGTAGAAATTGATATCGTCGTCTTTATATAGTTCTGACTGTAAGTAGATGGACTTTGCGACCCGTATGTCATAGTGCTTTAAAATATACTTCAAATAGTTCATAGAGAGAAAACGCAAAGGTTTCTTATTCGAGGCACTGATCTCGCCATCACGATAACCCTGAATGATCTTTTTAGCTAGCTTATTAGCTCTGTCGATCTCCTCCGCCGTTGCCAAAGCAGCGTGCTCAATTTGATGGTCTAAAAACTTTATAACCGCACTATGCGTTACGCGTATTGGATGGTCGCTGATGAGATCAAAAGCCTGATCAACGAACCCTTTTCTGAGAAGATATTTGATCGAAGAATGGAACTCAGACAGTTTCAAACCGCCTTCATACGACTTCAATATCTGAGCCATGATCTTTTCCGCCGAATGCTGGTCATTAATTGCAAAATAGAACTCTAAAAGGCTGCTGAGCGAATTTCTTGATAAGGGGGTCTGTATTTTCTTTAATGCTACCTTAGCCAGCTTTAAGTCTCCAAATGTTGCAGCATATTTCAATACCACTGCTGTCACCTTTTCATGCTCAAAAAAGCTCAACGGTAAATCGTAGATTATATCCCGCGCTGCCTTACTGTACCGTTTATTGTTAATGAAACACTGGATGACATCCACAATCAAGTTCACATCTTGTATCAGAAAATCAAGATTCTTCAGTCTGATGTAGAACCACAAAAGATACACTGCCGCGGGATTATTTAGGCGAATGTTGTATTCAAGCAAATCTTTCACACCAAAACTAAACTTGTTGGAGGCAAGTGAATTCAAGCTGTTGAGGATGAAAGCATTTTTGTCCACTGGAGAATTTTTGACTGATGATTCACTTTGGGCCTCAAGCTTTGAGTTCAAAGCCGCTAGTGTTTCTGATTTATCCAGTGACTCTATGTATGAGACAACAAAATTGAATAGCCGATTAACAAACAACAAGTTGGACTTTACTCCCTGGTCCTGATCAACGTCAATATAGTATTCAGCTAGACATTTATCCAAAAAATTTGCGGCCTGTTCGTCAGATAGGGTGAAATGAGAGGAGACATTGATCTTCACAACTAGTTTCACTATGAAATCAATATATAGCGAATCTCTCTGTGGATTAATGATCAATAGCGAGTCTATTAAATCTTTGAAAACAAAATCGTGAACTAATTGCGGTGTCTCTGAGAGTGTTGTGAGAGTCAATTGAGTCGCTACTATTAGTTCGTTTGACGATGTACTCGTGGCAATCAAAAAATTGACACAGAATTCTTCCAAAAGACCCAATTCTGAGTATCGGCCATACAAATCAAGAAAATTTCCCAAACAGTTCGCAATGAGATATTCTCGCTGCATGATGATCTCTTGAAATTTGCGTAAATGCCGCAAACTTTTTGATAAGACTTTGTCGACGGATTCCTCTTGTTTGGTAAGCGGGTTCGAAGCTATAAAGTTCTGGAAGAATTCGGTGGTGGCCACTGTATCAATCGAGTCACTGGCAATAAGATACATTGCCAATTTTTTGAACTGTGAGAAGTCTCTATTCTCCAAGTAAATTTGACAAAGCGAAAGCACAAAGGCTCGCATTGAATTATTGTTTCTGGATATAATACACGAAAGGAACAAAAACCGGTCTAAAGACTGATTGTTCTTGTTGAGATAGTCTTTTAGCTGTTCAAAAAACTCAGTACCACCGCTAGAGGAAAACGCAATGTTGATGGTATTTACAGGAGCATTTTGCAAGATTTGATATTTGAGCTGATTTATTCTGGATCTTTGAAGAAAACTGACACGATAGAGATCGTTATTGAGAATTGGTTGATATATGTCATTGTAAAGAAAAGCTTTGCGTTCTTGCTGGCGCGGCAGCTCTTTGACGGGATCGATTAACTCGTAGAGAGAACATTGGGACACTTTTGAAAAGTACGGTCGCACATATTCTTCGTTATTGGAAACCCACGCGGCAATTGCCGCGAAATATTCCTCCTTCTGCAGTCTTGCTGAGTCGGACGAAGAGTGCCGCACACAGTGAAGTGCAATTATTTGAGGCTCACAGACATTATATTTATGTAGAAGTTGACATCTTTGGGCACGATTTGCGAGGCTAGGTTTGAGATGCCTAACCGCACGAATCAGTCTCCACATTTCACTGATTCGGGTTTGTGTCTTCTGCTATGTCTTTGGAATAGGTAGTCAATGCTCACAAGTCATTTAGTATCAGTCAGTAACCCTGCTTTCTCTCCTTACAGCATTGTATCAAGATCTATTTTAGAGGTCTTTTTAACGTCCTCCACGCAAAGGTATGTAAGAGCTCGTGATGAGGGAAAATTTTTTCCCTTCCATTTTCCAGCGATCGCTCGAGCTACAGGAATGTTTTATCACGCAGATGGTATCCGCTGTAATGGTACCCACGCCAATCGGCCAGGACATTCAAGCGATGGGGTAGCACAGGAGATGAATGTGTAGGGGTACCTTTACATTGAACAAGCGCTTGAATATGGGTCAGTGCACTAGTGGCACGCCAAAGGTGACATGAAGTCACCTGTGAAGGTTGTTTAAAATAAGGGAGACCCTCTGGCCCCGCTGGGTTCACGCTGAAAGCCCCCTTAATTTCATACAGACTCGGCCGGAACACCAATTTTCCAGCCGATGATTTCAGCGAATCAAAGAAAAACAATACGACAAAAACACAAAATGTAACCAGGGCCATCAATCCTCTTAAGAGAGGAAATTATTGCTCAACGACACCTATGGATGTGATTTGCTACGAACGGAACCAGTAGTTTGTCTGAACGTGACACAGAAAGCGAAAAATCTCTGAAATGTTGCGCTTGACCAAACAAAACCGATCGATGCTCTTCATGTTGCTTATGCTTCTTACTTATGCAGCATTGGCACATGGAGCAGCACATGATGATGACGATGATGACGATGATGGAGACGACCATCACCACGACTCAGATGCAAACTCTGGTCCATACAAACGGAATGTGGCGTGGGACTCTTTCCACTGGATCTTCACGGTGGTGATGTTGTTGATCCTACCTTCTATCGCTGCAGTGCTTGCATTTGCTGACAGAATCATTTTATCTGCCAACATGCACATTGTCTCTACGATTTACGCAGTGTTTGAGGCAGTATTTTTTCGGTTTAACGACTCAAACGGACACGAGAACCGGACCTCCAGGGGAACTGCTTGGGTGTTGTTGTTTCTTTTTTGTGGAACAACCTTTTTTGGGTTATTGCTTTCAGGAAGCAAATGTCTTCCCAAATCGGTACGCAACAACGAATCGGTTATGAAGAATACGGCTAAATATGGTGACCGCGTCTTGACGGCTATATACCGTACATTGTCGGTATTGTCGGTGCTTATCGGCTGGTTTAAGTCCTGCTTTGCTGTCGTGGCTTTGTTTGGGTTCTGTTACTCAGATGAAACTAATCATACCGGCCAATGTTTGGCGCACGGTATCATGGGCTCTGCTTTTGTTTTCTACGGGTTTTTCTTGTTGCTAGTGTTGGTACTTCCATGGTTCAGAAACAGCACATCTAAATACCCTCAGGAGTTTTGGGACTCGTTGGTTATCACTGCATGGGGTTTTGTCAACACCTGGACCGAACATCGTTGGGGAAAAGAAGGCTGGTCACATGGTGACTATCAGCACACCGCTATGGGAATTATATGGTGGTGTATGGGAATGGTAGGTATTTGGCTTTCAAAAGATGGACACAGAAATGTGATTCCTGGATTGGTGATCGTCGTTACGGGATGGGCAATGAGTGTGCACGTTCAAAAGTTAGAAATCAGTACAATGGTGCACAAATTTTTTGGCCTTTCATTGATGGCTGCTGGGTTTTCTAGGGTTATTGAGGTCAGTTTCCTTCTCAGAGACGAGCGTTCTGAGCCAGGAAAGATTCTTTCCATGCAGTATTTGCCACCGACGTTCCTCGTGACTTCGGGGGTATTGTTTATGGGTGCTACAGAAGAGCAACTCGAGCTTGTTCAAAGTCTAGGTGCAGGGCACTCCTCGTATATAATGATTCTTGTGTCAGCAGCGTTTGTGATAATATTCTGGTTACTACTTATTCTTGAGCTTTACCTCAAGCTCATTGGCGTTGACAAATACTCTTCTGCAACTGCTGTCGGCAATGGAAGACAGGTGGACTACTCTCATTTGGAAAGCAACCCTGTCCATATGCACGACCTTGAAGAGACGCCATTACAAGGCAACGAAGCAGAGCTTCGTAGGGACACCGAGTTTGAGCTAGAATCTTTGGAGGAGTTATGATCCTACTTCTGGCTACATTGTTTTTCACATTCAAATTAAGTAAATATCGGCTAATAGTTACAGTATATACAGGCACTTGAAAATGGTGCATTTTCTTCAATAAGAATATAATATTCAGTCAAAAGCGATCGTTGGAGATCCCCCACGTATTGTACAATATTCAACCCCAATAACGATAACCAAAACAAAATGATTGGCTCTTCATTTTTCACCATCAAAATGGGATCGCTGAGGAGCGGGAATTTTTTCCATTTTTTTTCTCTTCGTGTGCCGAGCTGCTGTTGGTTGAAAATTTTTTTTCTTTTATCTAAGTCATTATCGCCAGTATGGAGAAGAAGTGAGGCTGCGCTGTTGAACCTACGATACATACTCACAAAGAATCTATCGGGGAACCACAGCTCTGGATATGTCGTGCTATAGATACCAAAAGCCGCTCATTGCGGGTGCCTCAATAGGCAGCAGGCGATTAATCGCGACGACCGCTGTGACCCACAGTACTGCTGCACCAGTTTCTTCTGCAGATGCAGCCAGAAGCGAGAATGAAGTGATCTCGAACATAAACGTTGAGGACTATATCAATAGAATTTCTAAAGAGGTTCGAAAAAACATAAGAGCCAACAAAAGTCAGTACTACAGACACCTCGCTTATAAAAATAAAAAGACCGTTAGCGGGATCATATCCCATTTGAACATATCGGCAAATCATCAACAAAAACTCGGCGCTCTTCATAATAATGACAAAGCAAACTTAAAGACCCTTGAAGAAATCAACTTGCTCATCAATAAACCAGAACTTGTAGCCAGATTGATTTATGATGATTTCAGAACTATATTACTACGATTATATGATTATCATAATCATTACAAAAGATTCGCAGATGAACTAAACTGGAGCAAGGAAGAGCTAAAAACCACAAGAAAGCTCACCGGAGAGAGTTTTGTGAGCGATAGATATCTGGATGTCGGTTCCCAATTTGCTAGGAACCATAAAATCAAGAATCAGTGCTTGATTTTAATAAGAAAACTCTTCGATGCCAGCGAAGCTAATCAGCTGATCTCAAAACTGTTGAACTACAATGACTGGAAGATTTTGCTACTTACAGAAGTGAGAAACTTCAATTTGGCAAGGGTGGTCCAGTTATTCAAAAAATTAGATGATAAGATCACAGACGGGGATGCAGTTCAGTATTGGAACTTGAAATTGACAGTACTCAACAACGCTATGCCTCAATTATGGCGGTATCCGGTGATTTTCCGCAAAGAGCAGAAAGTGATCAACGAACAGCAGACTCTGCCTCGAGCCAGCATAGATAATGCTGTCGGCAGCGAGGGTGATCTGGCTGATGCCCCGTCTGGGAAAAATTTCACTCAGAATATCGAGGAAAATTCAGGCTTATTGAATCCGGGAGTTGAAAAAATGGTCAAATTATCACTGAGCTCCCCGTGGGCTACCAGACTTCCGTTCGAAGTGAACACTGGAGACTTGTTATCACAATTTTTTCAAGAAACCAAAGATATAAAGACCAATGTAAAGACACTGATCAACATAATACTAGGGTTGGGGTACTCAGGAAAGACGGATCTTTTAGAGGATTATATCAACAGCACGTGGGAACTACAGCTGGATCTGGAGAAAGACCAAAACTCTGCTACCGATATGATCAATAACTACCCGACTATAGGGTTGATGGAAGCCATTGTGATAGGGTTTTCTATGAATAATGAGTTCTTGAAAGCGATTGACTACTTGATCAAGTTTGACAAGAAATACTCACTTTCCGGAAATCAAAGAGACATAAGTGCAGTTTGGGGGGTTATTCTCAAATGGGCCAGATTGAATTATCAAGTCCCTACCGATGAGACAATCTATGAGATGATAGCTCTTAACACTCCAAAAGCCAAGATGTTGCAGACCTCTAGAACAATTACTTCCGCACAGGTAGAAATCATCAAAAACAAGCTCCAAAAGGAGAGGGAGCAAGTTTTGGACAATGTTTTCAACACATATATATCTTCTACGCGTGTCAGAAATTATTCGTTGGCCGTTTTGAAGCAGAGATTCAATTATTTGAATAGTGAGAACCGGTTGTTGACCATGGTGGAAGAATGGCCAGTTGTCTATAAGGCCTACCTCATCCACGAAAATCAAAGTGATTTCGAAAATTTCTATTTGAACTACGTTTTGTCTTTGCTAACGTTGTCATTCAAGCCATCGAATATCATCAACCATAATGATCCTAATGGCGCGCCTGCTTCAGAGTTAGTGAAGAATGTAGGAATCTTCAAAGAAGGTGGATTACATGTAAATAGAGACACTGACACATACAAGACCGAGGCTTTGAAGGAAATCGGTCAGTTGATTTCAAAAGTATCGAACGAAGAAAATGGCCGGACGCAGCAGGAATTAGAGTTGAAGAATATAGAGCTATTAAAATTTGCCGGGGTATATTCAATCAAAGATGATCAATTGCGAAGAAACATATTGCAACATTATGTTAAGTTGAACAAGGAGTATAACGGGAAAAAGGAGCAATACGCAAAATTGAAAGAAGCCTTATTCGAGAAGCAACAGCAAAAGTTTGATGATGAAGACGATTACTTCAATTTATGGTGATAATAGCTAGAGGAAAATATAGCAAAAATATAAAGCAAAGGCGTTATTTAGATGCTGGTAGGAGGAACTTGGGTCAATCTGTTATAATTTAAGAACAGTGAAAAAAAAATCCAGCCCCATCTAAACCAAACCATCTGAGAGTGGTAACCCGTGGACATGATTGCCAAAGATAGAATTGCGTGAGGAAAGTCGCTGAAGATATCAACACTAGAAGTGATGGCGTTACCAGATGCTGTAGTGGCTGCTGAAGGAATTATTTTGATAACGATGTCCTGAACAGTTTGATATTTGGAAAGCCACTTTTTGATCAATAAAATGTTAGTAATGAACGAGGAAGTATACTTTCTAAAGAAACTGAGTGACTCGAGCTTGAAAAATTGTAGATGGTATTGCTTGGCCTTCAATGCAATTTCATCTGTGTTTGAGGAGATGGATGCGATATTAGTGTAGAAAAGTTTAGTCCCATAATAAAGAGACTTGTGATTTGAGTGATTTGAGATTCCCTTTTCGTCGAATGAGATCAAGTTGACGATACTTTTGGTCAAAATAGTCTTTTCAAAAATTATAGATGTTAACTTGTCAGCAATTAGTGAGGAGTCCCAAGTCGTGTTCATCAGATCAGGAAAATTGACTTCATCATCAATTAAGATGATATTCTCGACAGAAATATTGAAAAGCCGTCCACTAGTGAGTAGCTCATTTGCTCTGATCGGCCCTAATCCATCCGCATTTCCTGAACTGAAGCAGACAATGTGCACATTATTGTTGAGTTGAGGCTGAGAAAGTTGATGAACAGAAGGAGCGAAAAACATTACTTCGTCGTCTGGGTGCGCAATCACAAAAAAAACATCTGAATCAGTCAATTGAGATTCCCTCAAACTGGCTGATGGATTTAGTTGATGGCGGTTGATGGATGGAATGACCGTCGATAGACCGATCCATATTAAAGTTATCACGACGTATAGTTTGAAGCATTTATTAAACAAATGGCATACCAACATGACTTGAGATAATTGAGACGCTATTTGATTAAAAAAGTGGTATTCTGTTGCTAGATATTGGCCAGATCACTCACTGACTAATTTTTTAATTAGTGCCAATAATTCACTGAATTTCAATCCGTTGAACGATGTTTTTATTGTGGTTTCTTTTTTTCTGATTTCTTGCATGTCTGATTTTTCTTGTAAGTTCTGAAGTGATTTTCCTCACGATAGAAACCTTCAGCAAAGATGATCGTATTCGTGCAATTTGGCCGAGAAGGGCTTCAAAAGTTAAATGACGCTTCCATCGGTAAGATGAACTGTACCATAAATGTCATCACTAGAACTCTTGGAGTGTGTGTCTCAGTGCGAGCAGTTGAATCAGTACGCCAAAAATGTGCAATGCGGTGCTCCGAAGAATGAAAATTGAATGGCAATGCTGTCCACCCGTACATACGAAGCATTTGTACAGATCGGATATTTAATTATTATTATGTACTACCACAGTTTTTTGTCAGATCACATTTTTTATTATCCAGTACGATGGAAGTAACATTGCGAATGGCCATATGTGTACTGTCTATAACACCTACATTTCTAAAATAAAGCGCCTCATCTATTAGAGGGCAGTCACAAGAACGTGACTGCCTTTTTTATATATATGACTGCCATTTTCTTTTGTTTCTTTTTATCTCTTTTGCAAACACGAGTCATCGGGATATCGGGAGTTGAAACTTTATTTGTTGTTTTTTATTTGTGAGCCAATCTAGGCCCTATTAAATTATTATTATGTACTACCTACCACATTGTTTTTTAGGTATAATGTGGCGACCGTAGCAAACATTTCAAAGTGTGTATGGGTGCAAGTAACGGTGCTGTACAGCAAACTGTAGGTAAGTTCATAGCTAAAAATAGGAGCAAGAAAGGAAGCAGTATCGCTCATTGTATGTACATCAGCGGGACAAAAAATCTTGAAGAGTGGTAGATAGGCTACACAGTGCGTTATCACGGAGAATCAAAACTAAACAACATCATCGGCCTTGTTGTTTCAAGTGCATTGCTCCAAAGAGCATGCTCTGAACGGTATCAAAACGAATTTCGAGAAAATTACCATATATCTGGATGAAGGGGAGCAAGGACAGATGCTAGTCTGAAGTTTCTCGCTCGATATACTAACAATGCTAACAAAAAGAACGTTCTTTCTGTTTCGTTTGCTACGACCCTTGATGATGTAATTATAAACAACAACTTTAATGCATACAATACTGTATGTGCGTGCGATGAGTCGCAGTGCACGCACACAAACGCAGCTATACGCACGCTACACATATGCCCCACTTTATACCTTCCAAATTGACACAGTGAGCGAAGCGAACTCAAACACTAACTACGAATGAGCATTAACCCGTCGATGTTGACCCATGAGCAACCCAATTTGCCACTTGCCTATTTTAATCAAGCATTTTTGTCTTGGCGAGAAAAACCGGCTCGATAGTGGGAGACGAAAATTGCGGCCTCGTCTGTTGCAGTGAATTTTCTATAAAAAGTGGATATCCACTTTTTTCCACCTTCTACAGGCTCTTCGTATCTCCTCCTATTTACTATTTTGATCATAGTACACACTAAGAACCATTAGTTTTACGGCTACAACTCTGCAATTTACTTCCTTGTTTTCCTACATTTGTATACCGTATACGCTTATTTCCATCTCCGTCGCTTTCCCTCAGGGCCTCTAATTTCTTCCCTTTTTGTGTGTTGTTTAATAAAAGATTTTTCTTCTATTTTTCAAATTCAGCTTCAAAGACGAAGACGAGACGGAAAAAAATTTTTATTCCATTTGTCAAAAAAAAAAAAATTCTGAGGGGGGGGGGGTCAATTTCGTCAAAACCCATCTTCTTTTCTGATTAGTTTTGCTTTATCCCACCACCGCAAAACGCTGACACTACTGCCTGCTGTTCATCTTCGACCAGAAAATACCAGCCACTTATACGGATACTTGTATAGGTGTATGTATTGACATTACGTATCAACGTAGCATTCTCTCCTCTGTCTTCGTTTGGGGACTACCAGAAAACATTTGCGCTATGTCTTCCGCCTCCGCGTCAACCTCTGGCACTGCCACTCCCACTGTTAACGCTGCAACTTCAAAAAACGACGCCTTCGCCGAAAAGAAGCCTGCTGGGAAAACAACCGCCAGCAATGTTCCGAGTAGCGAAGACTCCTCCAACCACTCCGTTCTTCTTCCAGCTCCCGTTCCACAGGTTAATGTCTGGGCCCAAAGAAAACTGACAGCCAAAATTGCAGCCGCTGCCGGGTCATCTGCAGCACGTCCTGGCTTCGAGTTGCCAGCCAACACCAGCGCCACTAACAATAAACCTATCAACAATATCCCTGCTGCGAAGGACCCTAGTAGGAAAAGCGCAGCTTCCGCTGTGGCTGCGGCAGGAGCCGCTGCCGTGGCTTCCAGCAAAGCTAAATATTCCAAAAACGAAAAATGGGTCCCTTACGCCGATGCCGAAATCGAACTCTCAAGCGACAAGCAAAAACCAAAAAACAATAAATCCAAAAAGAGAAAGAATAAGAACGGCAAAGAAATTGCCAGCCCTGTCGTTGCAGGAAACATAAAAAACGGTGCGAAAAGCGGGCCTGTCGCTGCCCACAAGAAGGAGCAAGTGAACAACAACAAAAAGAAGGAACAAAAGCCCGAACCTGCCTCTGCAAAGACAAAGAGCCTCGGGATTACCGAGGGCATTCATTCCTTGGCTATCTCGGGTGAGGAAAACGGAGCCGCAAACAAAACCGACAATAAAGACGCGGACAGCAGCACTGCAGCGTCAGCGAATAACCTGACTTCACAAAAGCTCGATTTTTCAGACTCTGCGATTGCTTCCGATAGCAGTGAGTCCGTTGCTACTAACGAGACCACCACCACTGTCGAACCATACACCGACAGTCTGACCGATGCTACCAACAACAACGCAAGCAGCGCAAACAGCAACGGTGCCGACATCGATAGCCTTAACGCCAACGCCTCTCAAAACAGCGACAAACCCGAGGCTAATGGCATTCCACACGGCAATGGCAAATACAACAAGCAAAAACGGTACGACAACAGATTTAACGGCAATAACGACATCAACCGCGGCCAATTTGCGCCAGGCCAGGCGTTGCCTTTTGTCAACCCTTACTTGGCGCAAACCCCGTACATTAATCCTATGTATGCTAATGCGTATATGGGCATGAACATGGGTCCTTTTTACTACGCGGGCCAGTACCCTCAGCCTTTGCCTCAATTTGCGCCTGGAAATCCACAGTTTGATCCTTCGTCTTCTTCCTCTGCAGCAGGGGCGCCTCTGTCGGGGAGAGTCATTGCCGGAAACGGCAGCAGCAATAACAACGGATACTCCTCAGACCTCTCCGGTAACGAAAATGATAGTTTGAGCGGGGGCAGCAGTAGAAGAGGCTCTAGTTTGGGTCCCCAGGGCACTCTTCCTCCACAGTTCGTCCCTGCCAACCCTGTTCCTCCTATCCATCCTACCAATATCATCACCCTGTCGCCTCCTCCGCCACTAGCTAATCAGTTCTACCCGCAGCAGTTCCCAGGTGCCAGACAACTGTTCACACCGATGCTTGCACCTTATCCGCAACTGCAGCTGCATATTTTGCAGCAAAACGTGCCTTTCGTCAACAATAATATCTACATGAACGGCTACGCGGGCAACAATGCTCAATTCAACAAACTGCTTGATCCTAGAGTGCAAAATCTTATTTCCCAGATTGCTTACTACTTTTCTGCGGACAACCTCGTCAAAGACGCCTTTCTCAAAAAGTCCATGGACCCGCTTACAGGCGGAGTGAAGCTTTCGGTTGTTCTAGATTTCCACCGGGTGAAGATTCTTATCTACAAGTCCACCGCCCCTATTGAGGAGGACAGAAAGGAGGAAGGGTTGAATCTTTTGAAGGAGGCCGTTAAATACGTCAACGGGCTTGAGCTCATCAACGATGATACCGAGGTTAGATTGAAGGAGAACTGGAAGGAGTGGATCCAAAGCTGATTGTGGGCATTCAGGTTGCACGCAATAGATATCCAGCACAACATTCTGTGTTTAGTCTCGCTTGCTTTGCACGTGGCTAAAATCATCAAGACCCATCTATACCCATAAAACTCAAAAAAAACTAAAAAAACTACAAAACCCTCAAAAAAAAAACTAATGAAAAAAAATTTTGTTTTATTAAAAGTTGCTCTCATAACCTTACTGACATACACCACCGATATCATTGACTTCTGTCTCATTCTATTCTTTTTTTTCAATGTTCACATAATCTTTTAATCTCGTACTTTTCTATTCTTAATGTTATCGTGCTTAATTATGTCGCCCATCCTTTTTTTATGATGATTTGTTTTTTTGTTTTGTTAATTTCATACCATGTCTAGTTATTATGTTTATTAAACTACATCATGAACGTAAGCGGCGCAAGCCATCTTTCATTAGCGTATATAAAATGTGGGATATCGCCGACTAACTGTAACCAGTCTTCACGAAGGCAAAGGCAAGATAAAACTCCCCAGCTTCCTTGTCCTCGCCCTCAAGCCCTAGCTTTCCGTCAGATCTTCGAAGCGCATCGATCATCTTCTTGTTCAACTTGTTTATCCAGTGCGGAATCTCCTCGTTGTACAACTCGAACAACGACTTTTTATAGACCAATTCCAAGTCGTATTCCTCGGCCAACGATCTGAATGTTTCGAAAGGCACAACGTACTCTGGGACATTGTCAACGGCATCGCGCAAATAGTACACGTAGCAGTTGCCGAATGCAGGCTTGAACACCCCATTTCTCGGAGGATCTTTCATAAACTCCACCGAGTAGATTGAGTTACCCCATTTCTTTTTGCCAGGCGGGAGATGCTTCACCTGATGTCTGATAAAATCAGACGACGGGATAGTGCCGATGAAGTGGCCCCCGACTTTTAACACTTTGGAGATATTCGACAAAGTCGTGCGGATTTTCTTCTCGCTTTCGAAAGCATAATGTAAAGCAAACTGCACGGATACAACGTCAAATGGTAGTTTTATCACCCCGGGGCCAAAATTCGAAAAACCCTTGTCGATATCGTCGCCAAACGTATCGCACTGGGCGAACGAAGCTTGAAAGTTCTTGTATCTGATCGATTTGTACCGCCTCACGGCTTCCTCAATGGAACTCATTGATATATCAAGACCCACATACGTCGCAGCGTTCGCCTTGTGCCATTTATGTAAATCTCCGCCTTTCCCACAGGCCATGTCTAAAACGTTGTCGTATTGCTTGCTGTATTTTCCAATAAGCATGTATTTCACAACATTGTTGAAATTCCGGAGCTTGTAAATCACCGACTCTTGACGACGTTCATTTCTTGAGAACTTCGTCTGCTGATCATAGCGCAGCTGGACAAGCCCTGTAGTGGTTTCCCCACGGTACATGATAGCCTTAACCTCTTTTTTGGTAAGATCGATAGTCAGTTCATGCTGTTCCTCTCTAGTTCTAATCTCCTCTGCTTTACGAATCTGGTCTTGGAGATTGCCTCTTCTTTTTGGTCTTTTGAGTTTCCGTGGCTCGCCTCTATCGCCTTCGTTTCTCATCCAGACTGGTACATTATCGTCCTGGTTGGCCTCTTCGTCATGTTCGTTTTCATTTCTCGTGGATCCCCCCTTATTTGGGATGTATGTATCGACTTCGGTGTGTCTATGATATCTTCCCCTTTCGCGCTCATCCTCTTCGTCGTGATATCTGCTTGATCTGCTTCTCAAAGAGAACGCGCCGTCGGACGTTCTTGCACTGACCAATTTCCGTTTGCGGGGTGGTCTGTATTCAAGATTATTCACCTCGTAAGATGAAAATTCGCTCGGCTGAGTGATATGCGATGCAGTTGCATGGATAGCGTCATCCAAGCGATTGTTGCTTTTTTCTTTCATGTACGGCTGTTCCAGGGAACCCCCTTGATAATGCTCTGGGACGGAGCTCTCCTGGTCTAGATTGGCCGGTGAAACCTCTGTCGGATTCAAAAGATCCATGACAGAATTCTTCTTGGAATTTTTGCCAGTATCTGAGAGTTTCGGAGGCTCTGTGATGATTTTCTCGCCGGTGTAAGGATCTATATCGTCATGCTCACTATTCTCTGCCACTGACGTGGGCGCACCACTATAGGGATCAATTTCGTCTGAAGACATGCTCGCAATATACGGTTTTAGGATGTTTGCAAGCACAAAGTTTGTTCACCAATTTCAGTTGACACAAATACGGAGAAGGTTCGTTAATAAGACGAAGACGTTGCTCAGTGCGATTGTGTCCAAAGTCCAATCCAAAGTTTAATGACCCGCCGTAAAATCATTTACGTGCGTTCAGGCAGCTAACCTAAAGATTTCTGATTGGTAAAAATTTTTGATATTTTCCCCGTTCCTAAATTATCGCTATTTTCGTCTGGATTTGCAAAGCAAATACCTTCACCCCGGTAATTAAACTACTTTATTGACTAATAGCGCTCCCCTTAAAATACCGTCCTAACGTTAGTGATGCCCTGTCAAATATTGGCGAGCTGTGTCCACCGATCAAGGCCCAAAAGCCAAACGTGAAGGCAGAAGAATCTCCAACATTCAGACTTCAGGAGCGATTTCTGAAGAGAATTAGCTAATTCCTTGGGGAGCGCAAAAGGACCTCGAAAATGACCTCGAAAACGGTCGTCAGTCAAAATGATATGGCATCGATTTTGTGTCACCTTTATCCCAATGTGAAATTTGATTATTAAGCACCTCTATGGTGGATGGCCTGTGTGAAGATGACCCAGATCACGAAACCCTGCTATATCCGTGTTTAGCCCCTTATTGTACTTTTTGCTGGAGACAACGCCTCGATGTCTATGTCCCAATGGAACGCTCTGTATCATGCATCATGCATGCAGGCATACCGCTGCATGGCGTTTTTCAGTGCTCGCCGGTAAATAAAACGCTCCATCGGATTAATCATCATGCTCTTGCTGTATACGATTACTATAGCTTGCAAAAATCCCGGAGCAGTAGTTGAATACCATACGAAAAGTTTGAGGCTCTAAGGAGCCTCTGATGAGTATAAAATGAATCAACCGTCCCCCAATTTCTTGACGATTGATTACTCTTGTAATTTTCACTTCTCTCGTCTCTTCCAGTGATTCATATCTTACACAAATAACACTACAGGCTAGAATAACATATTCACCTCACGAAAACGATCATTGATTCATTCTACATTTCCCGTACAGCTATGATTCACACCAATCGCAACACTATGATAAACAATGATCACCTGTTTATCATTCACTATCTTCCTGACATGCTTAACAATGACTTGGGCGCCGTGGTGACAATTCTCGGAGACCCACAGACTAGCGACTTCGTCCGTCTCGTTATATTGCTGGAATTAGAAAAGATGGTACTTAGGGATGATGGGTTGCTTAGACAATTATTGATTCGCGGGATCCTCGCATGTGACGATGTTGTAAAGAGATCGAGAAATTCTGAAGTGCGTTATGTATGGGCAAATTTGAGCCACGAGTTTGAGAGATATTTTGCAAGATGATTTACAGCTGTATGCACCTTCATACCTCCTTCAATTCTCAAACAATCTGCTTGGTACTGCTTCTCTATCATCAATTATTTTGCTACGGACCTTATTATTCACTGTGTCTATATTTTTATTACATTGCATTGCGACCGTTTTCTCGATTTATTCTCGCTCAGCTCATCATCATTTCCTCAGTTTTCTCACTAGCACTGACACTTTTTCTTTTGCTCTTTTATGGTATAACTACATTAGAAATCTTTTTAATAAAACTTCAGATAACTCTACTTTCTCAACTTAGCTTCCTGCTGTCGGCTTCGTCTTTGTATCTCAGCCCATTCAGTGCACATCACTTTTCTTATGCACTAAACTATATAGTACTTTTGCTTATGAGAACCAAAAATTTGTTTTTAGTCCTTTCGAGTATTTTTCATGCTAATTTGTGACCAATCTCCGTGGGATCCATAACTTTGTACTCTTTTCGTCATGACCTGTGTCAAGAGTTCCTTCTATTCTCGCTTGACTTCTTATAAAGTCACATCATTGTGACATTCTCGTTGGATTCCAAACCTTGTGACGTTGAAAGGCCGTTGTTTGTCAACGCCAAAAGTCTAGGCTTGTTCAGGATTTCTCTTTTAGGACTTAATTACTGGCGTTTCGTCTATTGTCACGTTTACTGTGTCATGGCTCCTGTCAAAATGGAGACTGCTATGAATCGTGAACCTCAAGTTGCTTGCACAATAGATGATACGGTAAACAGATAATGTAGACTATATTCACCCTTGCGGTGGGCCATTGCGATGGCTCAATATATTCGGCCATTTATAAATCCAAAGTGTTGTCACATAATAGTATCTCTCCGGTACTTAAGTTATTGAAGTAAGACAACCGGTTGGATCTCATAAAGAAAAATTACTTTTCAATAAGTACTGGGAAACATGCCTGTGCGCCTAATTGAACTTCGAAATCCGTATCGATGAACTCGAGGGTTTGGCCTTGCTAACTTAGCAGCATTAATTTTAGATTTGATTTCATGTATTACGCATCTGATATATGCGTAATTGTACATACTAATTTTGATAGCAGATCTTTTGTTGCAAAAAAAGCGAAGAAATCAAATCGATAGGAAAAATTTTACCATTGCATCAATAAGCGTACAATATCTTACTAAATGTTATCAACAAAATAGTACGCACTGGTACCAAACTGTCGAAGAACTTGAAATAGCGGGTTAGACCTCATATTCTTTGTATATAAAAATGAGTGTTTTAGATTTGATCGCGGAATTCTTTGAATCAATCGCCACTAAAAATGAAATAGAGAAGACCGACCATATCATTACTGCTATTGTCCAAAAAGTCACCGACAAAGAGAGCCCTGTGAAGATATTGAACGTTATAGAAGCTTTGGGCCCTTACCTTACAGACGTTGAAAATGAAGACAAGAGAAGCAATTCTATGCTATGTCTTTCAAAAGTCTTGGAAATTTTACCTCGTGGCCACTTGAAATCCATAGAAATTGACTTGTTGGTCGAATTCTACACGAAGAAATTCGATGATCTGGACCTTTATAAAGCTTTGTTTATCGGTCTCAACGCATTAGTAAAGATGCAGCATTTCGGTTACGCAAAGTCACTTAAAATCATATTTAACACTGTCATCGATTCCTATAATTCCAATAACTTCACTACATCTGTGAGGTATCAGGCATTTTTACTTCTTGAATCCATAATCAATGATCAAGATATTATTGACTTCATAACAAATGAAAAAGTCCCTGCTGGTATGCTCAGTGGCGGAATTCAGGATGAATCTCATGAAACAGAAATCTATGCTGATGCGGCAACCAAATTGAACCAAAAATACGTGTATGAATATAACGACCAGTTTATTCGCTTCTTCATTGCTATTGCCTCTGGTGAGAAAGACCCAAGAAATTTGCTTATTTCGTTCAAGGCCAATCAGAAAATCATGCAGCATTTTCGTAACTTGGCGGACTTCAAAGAAGACTTGTTCGACATTAGTTTCTGCTACTTCCCAATTGCCTTCAAACCGCCTAAAAACGACCCTTATAAAATAACATCCTTTGATTTAAAAAGAGAGTTGAAAAATTGTTTGACCGCAAATGAAATAACAGCCAATGATTTATTTTCAAATCTATTTGATAAACTCACATCATCCATAGAGTCAGTCAAGCACGACGTACTTGACGTTTTATTGGGTGCTGTTGAAAACTTCTCTCCAGAGGTAGTCTATAACCACTGGATTGAGATATGGGATGCATTGAAGTTCCAGATTCTTCATGATGATAACAATTCCCAATATGACCTAATCTTAGAAAACTTATCAAGTGTCATGATCAGCGGTGTACCGTCTGCAAATGCTTCAAAATCCGAAAACTTCGAGTATATTTCGAACATGAGCTCTACCTTGTTACTATTCGCAATGATCTGCCGCAAGTTCACAAAAAGTAAAGACCACTTGACTAATGTGCTCGACTCTTTGATTGATCAGCTTTTCACCACAGTTATCAATTCTGACAAAAAGTTCATCAAGCAAGCTTACATGATTCTATCCGCAATTGCTCTGGCAGATGAATACTGTTTCAACACCATCATTGATACTGTGGCACATAACCTCTTCAAGGTTGATAATTTGAATAATGATCTCAGCGTCAATGATTACTTGGAACTCATCAACAATATCTCGATGTTTTTATACGCCTACCTTAACGTTTACGGACCTATCCTCCAAGTTAAAAAGCCAAACCAAAGTACTACCTCTGCCAGTTCTTTGCTCAAATACCGAGATGATATTATTGTGATATTATCTAAATCTTTGATGTCTTCTTCCAGTTTGGCAATCACTATGAAGGTGAAGTCGTTGCTCACCTTGGATTTGCTTGTTCTGATGAGTGATTTTCTCACAGTATCGGAGTTGAGAATCATCATGAATTATATTACCGATCTTCTCTTGGGCCTCATCAGAGCAGATAATGATCCAGAGAGCGATAGGGTTTTCCAGAAGATTTATGATCCATGTCTATCCATTCTATTGAAAATTTCAAATTTGGACAGCGATTTGATCACCCAGGAATTCATCCCTAAGTTATTCAGTTTGTTACCGGACTCTTTAGATGCTCAACATAAACTCCTCATTGATAGCAGTTTGACAATTCTCAGCGATTTAGCCTCGAAAAATCATAATGTTTTTGACGCCTTTTCCACCAGATTGATCATTAAACTCAAAGACGTTGCCGCGATCAATGACGATATAGATTACTGCTGCATGATTCTCAACGTTCTATACAGAACTTTGCTTGACTTTTTTGTTGAGAATCAACATTACAAAGTAAATATTAGCTATTTGAGTCGCTTTGTGTCACAACTACTCGGGGTTCTATGTCATGACGGTGGCTTTACTGAGGGTTCGGGAGATCTTTACAATGACAGGATTTTTGAGTTAGTTGGAAAATCCATATATCTCATGGTTCTTAGATCCCCTATCAGTTGTCACCAATCATTATTGGATGAAAGCAGAGCTTTGTTTTATGGAACAGCCGTCGAAGATACAGAAAAACACAAGATCATCAAAATTGACTCGCTTTCTTCGGGAGGTTTGGTAGGTAGCGACCTTTCCCGTGCCAAATTTGTTAGTATATTCGTCAAAATAATAGCTGCTTTAGACTACAAATCCACAGAATTCAGTGAGGTTACTTCCAGCTTGGAAAAAACAATCGATTTGTTGCTAGCCAGTGATTCTCGTGTTGTAGGTTCTTACGAGAGATACGCTTATTTGCAGTTGGTCTCATTATTGGTCAACAAGTGGCTCACAAAGAATTCTGAAGTATTCACCAAGACACAGTATGATGTCTTGACTCTGAATATTGATAAGGATATTAACAACTTGAGAGAGATTTTACCGTCTGGTAATGCCAAGGATGTTTTCTCCTCGTTTGTGAGATCTTTGGAGATTTTCTCTTGGATTGCCAAAGCGTTACTATTGAGCAATAAGCAGGCGAGTGCGCTCTATATGAACTATCTTATAAAACTCTTGGATATTGCCTCTCTGATAGACGCAGCTCTTCCTAGCTCCAAAAAGGTATTAGGTACAATTGTTTCGAGATGTTTTGAAATTTGCATTGAAGAATCTAGTAGTGATAATGGCATTGCCATCTTCCAGCCTGATTGCACTCTTCCAGCTACTCCTAAAGTTGGAAAACTTGATAGACTCATGTCTCAAAAGAGGGATCAAAACAACAATATCAATATCAAGTTGTTGTATAAACAACGGCTATTTGAGCTCCTTGTGCCTATCTTGATTGAAAAATTTCATAAATCATCAAGAATTTCCAACTCTCTGGAAGAGATAAACGAAGGAGTCTCACTTGAGATGAAAAAAAACTATCTTACGGTGTTGAGTTGTCTTGCCAAATCGATGAGTATTAACGTCTTGCTTCTGAAGTTTGAAGACTTGCTCCCATTAATCATAGAGTCCATTCGATTGAATAACAGTAAAGTGCGTGCTGCTGCGCTATCGACTATCAAGTCAGTAACATTACCATCAACAGCGAAGTTGATCTCCAATTACTTGTCGACGCTAATACCTCTTATTACGGAATGTTTCAAGTCAACAGAATACTTCAAGCGGGATCTAACGTCCAACGGAATGTCGCGGATCAAATATGATCCAACATTTGTCAAGTTCAACTCCTTTGAGGTGCGGTCTTTGGCATTGGATTGCTTAAGGAACTTTCTCAAGGTCATCGATTTGATAAAATTGGTGCCTTTTAAAAACGAGCTCCTAAACAACTTGGTCGTTCCTCTTGACGATAGAAAACGGGCTGTCAGAACCAAAGCCTGTGAATGCAGGCAAGAAATTTACGATTTAGGTCAAGTCAAAAAATTGATATGACTCGGATTACGTATACTTTGCTATATTTCGTCAATAAAACCACTAGGTTGTATCTTTCGAACTCCAACAAAAACGTTGATTGGAGCTATTCTCATTGACTTGAGTCAAGTCCAAATTCAAGTGAGCAACAACGCGTTAAGTACTTACCTACTCATACTTGAATCTAGGTAAATTGTTACCATAAAACAATCGTAGTATTATATAAAATAACATAGTATCACTCTTCTTAAATAAAAATATGGATGTTAAAAGCTATACATGATATTGCAATTTGGTGTTATAGTAGTTGCTTATGTTGATGGTGAAATTTTTTCTCTTTATTTTTCGTTTCTAACACCCTTTTGAAGGAAACACTACCGCTTTTCACGATCTGAGAAAGTATGAGCATTATCTCTGATAATGTAAAACTATTCATATTTCCAGTCCCAGCGTTTCTCATCAGAGATTCTCCATGTTGGTAACCAGTTCAAGTATTTGTAGTTCTTGTTTGGACCCTTGAGACCAAAACTTATGTGTCTGAAATACCAGAAAACAGATATAATTAAGGCAAAGTTAGCCAAGTATGCTAGCACGTAAATAGCCTTCTTGTAGCCAACGTTACTGGTTCTCAATCCAGTTAGAGAAAGTTCAAAGAGATAGGTGTAAACAAGCATTGCAAAATACAAGGCTGGTAAGTAATGGTGCACATAGGTGACTCTGCCCATGATGACAAATGGAGTGTAATGTAAACCCCATCCGAGCATTGGGTAGACACCGCCCATCAAGAACAAGTTCAACTTCTTAGTGACCTTTTCAGTGGCCGCTGGGAAATCATTGTACTGTCTTTGCCATCTGATGAGATAGTAAAGCACCAAAATAGCAAACGCTACAACAGCAATAGACGAGGTCCAAGTTGTGGCAGGAGAACCAATAAGGAAGTACTTCAAGTTGTCATCACCCCATCCACACAATCTAATACCAACGTGCAAAGATGGCCATTCCCAGAACTTAGAAGCCAAATCATCTTGTTTATCAGGGTCTGGAATCAAAGCGTTATTGGTGGCCATCATGGCTAAGTTCAATTGGACGAAGTCTTTGAAGAAGTTGGTCTTTGGCAACTTGAAATCGGCCGGTGGGAGTTCCAACTTTTTGTTTTCGTGATACTCAATGTTCCACCAAGTTCTTTTGTCTCTCTTGAAGGCGTTTTTCACACAAACAACTTCCCCTTGACGGAAACCCCATTGAGGCAAGTTGTTTCCGGATGCTCCTAAATAACAGCCCATGATCTGATTCTTGAATCTGATAGAGGATGTCAATGGATGCAAACGAGATTTGTTTTCGTTACCTTGCTGATGTGCAATTTCCACAATCCAGTTATCCTTTTCATCACCGACAGTCATGTTACCGTAAGCTGCAACTTCCAACTGGTTTTTGGACACTGGAGCAGCAACATCGTGACTATGTAAGTTTCTACCGGTCATGACATGCATGATGCGGACTGGCATACCATCGTAAACGTATTGAATAGTTCCATTTACATCGGCAGGCTCTCCCCATCTAGCGGTCTGGAAAACCCAGTTGTTGTTGCTATCTTTATGAGAGTATGTGGTGACCTGCTGCTGATGCGAACCTTCTGGATATGTTTGAACATGCGAGTGCAATAAACCACTACCCAAGCCTTGATTCTTGAGGGTGAAAACACTTGAGGCCAATGTAATATCTCTTGGACCAACACCTACATCGGAACCAGCCAAATTGGCTTGAAACAATGAGTTCATGTTGGCATCGCCTGTACCTGAATGCCATAAAAGCTCAAAATGAATCTTGAAGCAAATCATGAACACGGTTATTGGGATAACAATCAAGGCGAAAATTCTGGAAATCCAATGGTAAAAGTACGTCTTATGGGACATTGTTTTGTCTCCAAAGTAGGTCCATAATTGAACAACAGTATAGATACCAACCAACGAAGTTGCAAACAACCCCACCATTTTGACAGAGTCAACACAGCCGATAGAAATCCCCAACAATAAAATCCATTTCCACCACTTTCTGCTGAAAGGTCTGTCTTGCTGATTGTGGAATCTGACAAAACAGTAAATGGTAGTGACGGTGAAGAATAACAACATAGCATCCAACAATATGAATCTGCCGAGGGTAACATAACTTTGCTCAAGGGCAACCATCAACGTGAATAACCATGTTGGAAGCACCCCAAAGCCAATCTCCTTACAGGTGAAGTAGGCGAATGGGACACACAAGGAACTGAATGTGGCTTGGAATAATCTCATTTTGATGAAGTCGATGTATTCAGGGTATGGCTGCCCGGAAGGGAAATCCCAGGATCCGTTATATCCAGCCAAGTAACCGGAGAGCCCAACCAACATTTTTCCCAATGGAGGATGAACATCATGATAAAATTCGTGTCTTAAATAATAGGAACCAAACTTCCCAAAGTGCGCCTCATCCCAGACGACAGATTTGTTTGCTCCAATTTTATACACACGGACCAAGAATCCGACAATCGTGAATATCAAAGGTGCCAAAATACTCTCCACCTTTTTCATAGACTTACAAAAGTCCTCGTTCTCTTGAGCAATGATCTTGTTTGGGTCATCGATTAACAATTCGTCGTTTTCATCGTCCTCACTCCCTTCCCATGTTTCTTCCTCTTCTTCATCAGACAAAACAATTTCGGGTTCAGTCTCTTTATCGAAGGAAACATTCTTCTTCTTATTGATGCTTCTTTTCGAGCTGCGAAGCTCCACGCCACTGGCTTTCGATGACATGTTCCTTTTATGGTTTGAGGTTATCGATTGGTATCACTTCAATTCGTAACTAAATAGACAGCGAGATTGAATTTTGTATCACAAAGACCTTTTTGAGTAGCGTAGATCGTATATGCTGACGATAATGCCCAGTGTTTATTCAGTGTACACTTTTTGTACAGCACCCAATTTCGAGTCTTCGAGTAAACCGTAATTCCTACTTTTGAAAATCAATACCAATTGATAAGCTAGACACAATCAATCAAGTTGAGTAATCTGAAGAGGTGTACTTTCGACAATGTGCTACTGGGAATAGCGAGAGACCTTTGTGATTTTGAACTTAAGATAGTTAGTGCAAGGAAGGTTAAAGTGTCAACGAGAACTGAGAAATCAACAACAATATCATTTGAATTTTTCAAGAGAAAATAGAAAAAAAATTCTCACTACGTAAAAAAATCAAAACACGTAATTTGGATGCTATTAATTCCTCAGTTGCATTTCACCGTGGAAAATTACGTGTCTCAGGGTAATGTTGGCTATTTTTACAGCGTATTTTATGCTCCATTAGAGCGGTGCCCACAAAAGCCATAATCAATATCATACAGATAACCAGTAAGGTAATCATTTCTAGCTACATGCGAAGAGTTTTTATTAGTCTATTTCAGCCCTAGTATGTTTGTGTGTGCATATCTATACGCGCCTAGCAAAGCAAGGCCATGGCACATCGCAGCGATCACTACCAAGACATGAAATATCTGATGTGAATGGCCCCAGATGTCAAATAAGCCAGGGTTGAATCTCTCAGGAACCCGAGCTGCGTATAGAAGAGCACCAGTGCAGTACAATGCTCCGCCAAGTATAAGCCAGAACAACTGTGACCTGTGTTTGGTCTCCTCGTACCCAAACTTATATAGGCCGGTCAACACAGGAAGCACTCCTGAGAGACCAAACAAAACAAACATCAAGGCTCTATAAGGACGCCACTCGTTGGCTCTGAATCTCTGCTGGACACTAAACACCGTGCAAATCGTAGCAAACGTCAATGTGAGGCACCAGAAGAACCCTCGCAAAAAAGGCTCGTCGATGTAGGAATAATAAAGAAGGGAGAATATTGACGTTGATATCAAGCATATAATTCCAAGATAATCTAGCTTATTGCCAAACACAGAAACCTTTTCTGAGTGGCATTTGATACAATGGTATGTTCCACTCATGCTTAAGCAACAGAATGCGCCGAACGAGAACACAGAGAAAACCATGTAATCCGCAGAACTAGTGCTGGGCTCATACTTCTCCACAAAATACTGGAAGAAGGCCAACATAAAAAAGAAGTAGGTGATTCCAGGTATCAAATGTGTGTATATGTTAACCGACTCATTGTGAAGATACGTCAATGACTTAAGACATGACCGAAAACTGCGTGTTTCTCTCACATAACCCGTTATTATGTAGCAGTTATCGCGCTGCCAAATTGGTATATCGTCCCAAGTATAAAGGATGTTCAGCTTATGCTCAGGAGAATCTGGTATCAGCTGATAATCAAAGCGGTTGAACATTGTCGATGCAGCTGTTTTTCTTTGCTTGATGTTGGACTCTGACATATTCAAAAACACAAATCAGTAAGTAAACTTGAGCTCTTTCCAACCAAAAAATCCAGAAACGAGGTATTCCCGCAAAGAAATACAAGACTACTTATTTCAAACGACAACTGTCAAGAATTGAACTTCTTCATCGCACTGAGCAGTTTTTTTTTCTCTTGTTGTGCTTCAATCAAACCTTTCAGGTGATCTCTCTTTTCTTATAAGGATTTTTGTTGGGAGAAAGAAGATCCAAAGAAATTTGACATGCCGATACTTTTCAAGAGGGATAGGTCGGATGAGGTTCATCTTTCGATTGAGAAAAAGTGCTTTACGGGGTTCCTACAGGGCGGCTCTCTTTTTCCTGAATAAAGGGGGGGGCCAAAGGAAATCCTGGGCCTGTAACTTCCAACGTCTCCCTGTTTCCTCCCCCCTCCTTGAAAAAAAACAGGCCCGAAACAGAATAAATAGTCGCATAGAAAAACCGTTACAAAAAGGGAAAATTCGTAAGATGAGAGAAAAATACAAAGCACTTCTACTGCATTATCAGTTCCGTCGAGGAGATCAAGACGTACGGCCAATTACAAATCAATCCGCCAAAATACAAAGACTGAAAGCAAGAAATACCTGCATTATAAATCCAGAAGTATATTCTAGCAAATCCCGAATCCAGATGCTATGTTTATAACGCAGGCTATATCGCGAATAAATTGATCCCAACAGCCAAAAACATGTCCGATAATGGAAAAAGTCCAGCATTCGTACCCAATGATCCTGCCACATCCACGTTGGGCGGTATCAAGTTCAAAACTGTCAACACATCAGCGAACTTCGCGCATGAGCGTCTGTCGCAATTACCCCAGGATAGTGCCAGCAAACGCTCATCATGGATGGTGCCGTCCCTACAAAACCAGTCCGCGTTGGGGATTACGTTCAACAAAATGAAAAAGTCGTCCAGCGAGTCCAATAATGACATGAGTATCAACCAGGCCATGTTGAATACCAACAACAGCGCGGATCACTTTGATCTAAACCCCTTCTTGCCCCCTAGGGGCAATTCTGAAGTCGGTTTGTACAAACACTCTAACGGATCTGACAACTCTATCGCAAGCACAATTTTTAACGGCGAGCCCAGCGATTACGATTATTTTGGCCAAAATAACGGCATGTATCGCTCGACCAGCAACAATAACATAGTTGGCAACGGCTCCAAAGCGAACATTTTATCAGGAAACACCAGCAACAAATTAACTACGACAATATCCAATCTCACATTTAGCCCCTTGAGTAATGTGCGAACAAATATCTCTGATTCAAAGCTTTCCATCCCACCCTCTAAAGAGAAGCAGAATGCGCTACAAAAAGCAAAGCTTTTCGCACAAAAGGCAACCAAGAACAAATCCAGCAGGAGAAACTCCCAGATAATCAACACTGGCAATGCGCATCTATTGGCCTCGTCGGCTTCTTTGTCTTCGGCTGCGTCATCTGCATCTGGAGCAGGCACAGTCAAAGTTGAAGACGATCGTGGCTCCAACGATACTAGCAGCACTGTGGCAAAAAAGAAAAAACTCCTTAGATTGGGCAATAACAGTGTTGCTGATAACTTACTATCCCTGGTGGCCTCTGGGATAATGTCTAACTCGAAATTGAATAAACGAAAACTTCTATCAGAGATCACGGCGCCCAAAAAATTGCCTGCCGCTACCAACGATAGTATCTCCTTGAAACGTTCTCTGTCAGATAGCAAACGAAAGCTTTCCAGGTCGGATACAATAGATAGTGGCAGCACCACAACAAAGAAAACTCCGTCTTTATTACATCATAGTCATCATCACCATCATTACCTATTTAAGAAAGATGGTCTCTTCAATCTTTTGTCCTCGTCGTCTTCCAATTCCAAATTCATCAATGACTCGCCTGCATTATATAACTTCCGACCTACATCCAACAGTACTGCCGGAAACTCTAACGAAACCTTGAGGATCCTTACTACAATCGAATCCGAAATACAGGAACTTCATAACCTCATGGCAAGTGGCACAGATAGTTCCGGAGCCAAAAGCGGCGGCTTATCGGGCTCAAGCAGTCCTTCGGGCGTCAACAACAATAACTTAGACGATTACTACAACGACCGAAAGGATGAATTGATTGATGTGTTGTTGCATTTGCTATACTCGTCGCTACTCCCTCTATTCAAGGGGGAAATTGTTGCTACACCCATAGAGGATTTGAACCGATTGGTGGAGCTTTACTTAGACTTGAGAATTACGGTCGGTAACAGCAACGGAGCGCTCGATTCCACAAACACAACCGGGGTTCTGGAAAGTGAGGAGTCGCTTTCCGCACTACCAGAGTCGTCAGATCCCAAAATAATATTAAAAGAGTTTCAGGACTTCATGAAGGTGGGGCTAATGTGTACAGAAAATCAGTCAAACATTGATAGCATTGTGAACAAAGATTCAAAATTCAACAAATACAGTATCAAAGAGCTCTTGGATAATCTAAGGAATGGTGCGAATGATAGCGATATTAGCTTCCTGAGCACTACCATTGGCCAGCATACCAAACCCAATGATAGCCAAGCCAAATTCAGGCTCAACGAGAATTTTTACGAAAGCGACACCTCTATTGCTGGCAATGGAAGCTTACATAACGATAGTGAGGGCTCCGAAATGGGAGCCGCTAACACAAGCTATAGTGACAGCTATGTGAATGATCGTGCAGGTAGAAGATTCGAAGACCGCACCAATGATGATGATGATAACAAAGGCCTTAGGTTGGAGAGCAAATTGGCAGCTCTATGGGATTTTTTCCTTCATGATCTCTTGAACTTTCTAGAGGCAGTGTTCCTTCCTTTGCAACTTGAATTTGAAGCATGTGGAAATATCTTGATTGATCCTGTCCAGGCCAAAAAGTTCTGGTCGAAACTTTACTTGACTGAGGATGAAATGAATGTCAAAAGATGGATTCTTTTGTTCTTCAGAGACTCTATAGTCATTCCCTTGACAGATAGGCTTAAGCTGCTTGATATGTTTTTCGTGGAAAGTGACGACATGAAGAACGAGATTATTCAGCAAGAACTCTATCCACAAAAATTGTGCCTTTTACAGTGCTTTGGGGTGCTATCCACAATACAGTCGAATGACGAGAGTCAAAGAAAGATTGAGTATTTACTAGAAATCATGAAGAAAAGAATCAGAATGTAAATAGCAACTCCCCTGGGGTATCTTTTTGGGATAACTGTCTGGTGCTGTTTGTAATGGTTTGAACAGATAATATATGTCTCACACTAACTCACTACCCATCTACTTCCTGATCCGTATGTCGACAGCTATCGTATTGGCTTTTCTTGGTAAATTTTCTGAACTTTGTAGTCATGATTCTTACTGCACTCGAAATCTCAAGGGCCACACCCAACTGTGTTACGACCATGCAAATAACAGACAGCCCTGTCAGACAGATCTAGCATGCCAATATCCAACCATGCAATGCAGGTAACGTGAACGCCCCTTTTTTAAATAGGTACGGCTGGCTATAACGTAATCATTTTGTCTCAACAAAATCAATTTTCCAGACGAGGTTCTCCGTCGCTGACCCTCCCCCTTTGTCCCTCCTCTTTATGTCCTTCTTCTAATATTTCCCGTTGTGGCGTCATGGACAGTGATTAATTAATTCTAAATTTTATTCCTTTTGGTTCCGCGTTTGCCTCTCAGTTTTCAATTATTACTAAGAAATTCTTTTGCACCTGCACTTTCATGCATCACAAGCGGTTTTTTGGTGGGGAATCTGCATCCTCTGCATTTACCATGCATACCACCACTTATCTTCAATTTACCCACCCTCTTTTTAATTTTATCATAGGTGGAGCTTTACCAAACCAAATTGACATAAATGTCATGGTATTACAGAAAAAAAACGTCTACTTACCATACTCCCTTTTTCTTCTTACTGTTCACCTTGTTTATATGTTTGTTGTTGCTTCAGGCAAGTAAGCTCTATCACTGTTTTGTTAGGTACTTCAATACGGTCAAACTTTATATAAATATTCAACTTTCCCACATTCTGGAATACAACTCTGCAACAAAAAAGATCACAGGTTGAAGAAGTAAACGCCTGGAAAACCTGACTTTTCTTGACGAATTGCGCCAGTCCTCGTCTAGTTATTGATTAGTTTGTTGTTATTTGTGTCCTGTTTCTTTCTCTCCCACAACTACTTGTGCCTACTGAATTGTTTACATTTATAATATGGAGAAAAAGGGCGGTGAAATTTGTGAGCGCCCCCTTAACAGCACCAACGATTGTTTTGATCAAATTTATGAATTTTGTGCTTCTGCTAGCAACGAGACTTCCGACTCCATATCTGAGATAAAGGAATCGCCAATTGAGACTCTGGATAAAGGTATCCCCTCTGAAACCATGCCTACCCTTAGCTCTCCCGTTTTCAACGTGCAATCCGCGCCGCACGAAATTGCTAGTCCTTCGACTGTTGGCAAAGCCGACGCGCTGCCACCTGCAACGAATGCCTCTTTGATGACTGATGGTGTCAATAACCTGTCGCAACCAACTTCTTCCCTGATGGATGATGGTATTAAGTCTTGGCCAAAGGCTTCATTAGGTCCAGCAATCGCGAATGGGAATTCGCGTGTCCCTAAGGGGTGTGCGCAGGATTACGAATCGCAAAAAGCCAACGTTGGTTTGGACATGGACAACAATGCTACACCACAACAAACTCCTGCAGGGCTTTGTAATGATGCAACCTCCACCAGCAACGCTCAAAAGTGTACTGCTTGCGGGAAAGCTGTGGCTGCAACAGATTATGTTCAGCATGAGGAATGTTCTCTCTCTGTTCACGCATGTGGAAGATGCAGTGCTGCACGCCCTGCCACTAGTCCCTCTGGGGTTTCAAGTGTCGGACTAAAAGGCCGCCCTGAGAACTTTAGTTCGTTGCCTCCGCAGTCACCAGATTCGGAGGCTTCTTCCGCCTATGCTAAAGAAGCAGGCACCGCAGCCCAGCAATCTCCTGCTTTGACTACAATTTTTGATAGGTACACTTCTCCACAGGTCTTCACAGGAGATGCAGTCAATCGGTCAAAGTCGCAAAGCAGCCCCATTCCGCCTCCTGCTTCCGCCCCAGTGGATATGAGTCAAGGCCCATTTGGTCAAGGCTTCCCTGGGCAAAACCGCACTGCCTCAGGAAGCAATGCATGCT
The DNA here is from genome assembly GCA_030564765.1 of Saccharomycopsis sp. NRRL Y-5750. Classification (NCBI taxonomy): domain Eukaryota; kingdom Fungi; phylum Ascomycota; class Saccharomycetes; order Ascoideales; family Saccharomycopsidaceae; genus Saccharomycopsis; species Saccharomycopsis sp. NRRL Y-5750. Next base: position 42,393 of record JAKTZD010000020.1, on the reverse strand, counting down.
ATTGGCCAGCCAGCAACTCAGATGGGAAATTCGGAGGAAGAAGCTATACAGCTCCAGGAGGAAGCAGCCAAATAAGAGAGGCAACAAATGCAAACAACTTTGCACAAGGCAACTTCGCCAGTTTTGACGATTTTGATGCGCTTAAACCACAAGGAAGTCAAGGCATTTGGGCTACTCGCGACTCTGCAGGCGACGCATCTCGTTTCGGCCCAGACCCAAACGCCGCAACGGGCAATTTTGGTTTTTTTAAGCCTTCTTTTCAAACGTCAAACGCCAATCGCTCGTATTTGTCGCTTCCAGCAGCAACAAGTTCAGGATCAACAGTATCCACGGGCAGCACTAGCAGCCATGCTTTGCCGCACTTCAACCCAGGGCAAACGTCTTCCAGTTCAGGACATTTATCAGCAAGATCGTCCATTCAATTGGGGTCGGCTGGTAGCAACCCCAAGGGGTTCGGCAGTCGTAGCTTCGATATTGAAATGAGCTCTCAGGAAAACCCCAACAGCTTGCCTCACGAAGCAACACGCGTGCTTTATGTTTATGGAATGAAGCGTCTTCTAGAGCTGGACCCTCAGCTTATGAAGTATGACATTGCATTCCAAATTCCCTCCGGAAACAAAAAGCAAAATTTGATTGTGGGATTCCACGACATCAGAGACGCGGCCGAGTGTTGTGCTAGATTAAATATGAACACTAACCTTAGAGTTGCCCGTTTTGCAACAGAGGAAATTCTAAACTTTCCTACTGTCAGAATGTTGGCTTCCTTGAGAAAGGAGAGAAGAGTTATCGTTGCTGTTTTGTCCATGTCTATGGAAGCTCGCAATTTGTTTCGGTTAGTTGTCACTGAAACCGTCAAGGACACGACCCAGCTTTGGATTTGCAGAAGGGTTCCGGAACACGGATACGGATACGACTTGTATGAATGCCGTTGCTATAACGATAAATTCATTGACAAGCTTCTCAACCGGTTTTTGCAGCTTCCTGAAAGACCGGATCTCAGGGTGTCGGATAGAATCCAGTACTTGACCTTCATTTTGGAGAAAGAGGCTAGAATCTTTATTCGCCAAATTCCCGAAATCAACAACAACAGAAAGTCCACCAGCATTCCGCCTCCGGAGTACACGCAATTCCTCAGATTCAAACAGGGACTCGTTCTGATAATGGACTTTCAGACTTTGACTGTGTCGTCTCTCGACATCAGTCCAAGTTTCTCTATCGATTTGGCGCGGGTTGCCCGGGGCTTGGATAGGAGAACCTCGATTATGATCAGAAACCTCCCTAATAAGGTGGACAGGGGTACCTTGTTGGCGCTTCTCAGAAAGTCGCACAACAAACTCTTCGATTTCTTGTATCTACTGTTCGATTTCAAGACTAGTCGCAACCATGCATACGCATTTATTAACTTCACTTCGTATAAACATGTTGTCACGTTCGCTAGAGATTTCATTGGCCATAAATGGGGAATGGAAGCGTCTGTCAAGCTATGTCTGCTTTCATACGCCAGAGTGCAGGGAATCAATGCGCTAGTCAAGGAGTTTGTCAGATCTGACACGATGAACCAGCCTGAGCAGTTCCAGCCAGTCGTGTTCTTCACCGAGGGAAGAAACGCCGGCGAGATCAAACCGTGGTCAAAAGTGCTTGCAACAGTTCCTGGCTCAAACCACGCCAGAAGATAGACAATATTCCTCCAATTATCGGTATTGTTCAGTTAGTAGCTTTCCCAACTGGGTTTCTTTATGTTTATGTTTAGCTTTTTGGATCTTTTTCTTCTTCCTTTTTATTATGGTGCTGCACTCTTTTTTGCCAGCCTCTTTATGACTTTCTTATTATTCTTCTTTCGAGTTTACAATGGCGCGTGCTGTCGTGTGTTCGGTTCTGGGACAGGTTTGTATTCTATACACAAATGCACACATATGCTTCGTCAAAAACAACCTCTGTAAGCAGTTGTATCATTCAGAATCTTCGTCGTCGCTGGCGTCATCACGCCCCACATCCTGGAATTTTTTCATCAAATCTATCATAGCCAGTGCGTCCATACTGGCGTCAACAATATCTTGAGGAACTTGATTATCAGAGTGCTCCTTATATGAGTACCCCGCAGTTGTAAATCTTGGAATGAGTCTGAGTTCGAAATCATCTTCGATTTCCTCTGTAGAATCAGCGTTTTCAGTCGTGAGCTCCAATATTTCGTTCCAGCTAAACATCAATGCATCGGTTGATCTGGCAAACGGGTTGATGTCAATTAGCCATACCTTGCTAGCCTTGTCGGAAAAATAGATGTCCATAACATAGTTGTCTTCAGGGAATGTGTCTCTAATATGCTCCTGGAAAAACGTTATAGTCTTCTCTTTGAGATGCTCAGACATGTCATCCAAATAGTCATAGTAGTTGGAGTCTCGCTGGCACATGGCCACTAGCCTCTTATTTTTGATAAAACAGCGAAACTCCCAAGCAGGGTTTATATTAAACCAGTTTCTTAATATCAAAGAGTACTCCAAATTGGCGTACGCTTTCTCTCTTTCTGACTCAGGAACGTCAGAGCAATCGTCTAAAGCCTTTGTCAAGTCGTGCACTATGTAACTTGACGATTTCAAGAGAAGGTAGATATCCGAAGTGTCTAAACATTTCATCGAATGGCTCGTAAGAATCCAGGCAGCATCCTTGGGAGTGGACCAATTCAATCTTGGAATCACAGGGCCATTGTCTTTGAGAATTCTTCTGATCTGGTTATGTAGTTCTGAGAACAGGTTCGTTGGATCCCGCTCCTCTCTTAATTTCTCCAACTTTTGCTCCCTTTTGACCCGATCGTCCTCAGACTCTTCCCAGTCGCTGTAGTCGGAGGTTTCCTCGTCATTCTGTACGTAGTAGTCCTTTGGCATCACCATTCCATCGCTGAGGATGTAGTCTATAAATTCTCGCGGTAATGGCTTGATTATGTGGGACTTTGGGGTGATCTTCTTGTATTTGGGGTACCACGCGGCATAACTGCAATTCTCGAGGTGAGACTTGGATATCTTCAAGTCTTTGAAACTATGGTAATTACTTTGAGTCATGTTTTCTGTGAATCGGCTTTTCTCGGTTATCTCCAGCTTACTTTCAAGAAACATTAATCTATCTCATCGGTTGGAATTTTCATCGCATCTTCTATCTAATGAAAAAAAAATTTGCCTCCGGCGGTACATCACATGTTCAGTAAGTCGATGTGCGCAACTGTGCGTCAATTCCGGGTAACTACGCTACTGAAACCCCTATACACAGCAAAAATGCTCTTCACCTATCTTTTCTGATATGTTGTTTTTTCAATGAATTTATTTTCATCGTTTTCTTTTTGACAACGAAAAGGAAAAGATTTCGGAAACAAGAAAAAAAAGCCAAAATAACAAGAGATATTCGTGATAGTGGTGGTGAAGCAATTCAAGTATTTCCAGCCCATCTGCTATAATTGATTTCAGTGATTACTTTTCAGGTTGGAGTTGATCTAATACCGCTACTGCTTAGAGACTTTGAAACTTTGCTTCAAGTGTGTGAAGTGGACTTTTATTAATAATATATTTGAGGTAAGTGGTCAAATAATTTTGCGTCGTGGTGATTCATCACACATTAGATGTGAAGGTCCACAGCACAGATTTCTATTTTATGGTTCTCCATATTGGCAACAGGACTATTCCGCTTATGCAAGGCTGATCCTGTAGCCGTTTCTTGAATCTATAATTCGAATTGGCGACTCATGCGTGTGGCCAGATTGGTGGATATTCTAGCTCTCGCGTCTTTTCGTGAATGAGCATCGTTCCCATTGGCTTAGCAACGTCAGGGTTTCCGGCATGTAATATTTGAAAATTTCTTACTAACACCATATAATCAGTTGCTAACTTTGAGGTTATCATCATCAATATACACGACATCACAAAAGAAGGCAATACACAATTATTTTCAGTGGGCATCCACAGCTTTTTTAGACTTGCACCCAATTTGCATTTGATTTAACACGGAAAAGATATGGATATGGACGGCGACATTCCCATGGAAGAGGTCAATGAATCTCATTTAGACCCTAACTTAGACGACGACGAAAGTCCTGACAACACAAATGCTAACTATTCCTTTGCCCAGCCATTTGAGCCTAAGGAGGGACCTTTGCCAGAATTGTCCAAGGGCAGTGTCAACCAGTTAGACCAATGGATCGACCAATTGAGCAAATGCCAGCCTTTGAGTGAAGACAACGTGGCCAAGTTGTGTAGAATGGCCCAGGAGGTCTTGCAATTCGAAGCAAACGTTCAACCTGTCCAGGTCCCGGTGACAATATGTGGTGATGTGCACGGACAGTTCCACGATTTGATGGAGTTGTTCAAGATTGGAGGAAAATGCCCAGATACAAACTACTTGTTCATGGGAGACTATGTTGATAGAGGTTACTACTCGGTTGAAACTGTCAGCTACTTGGTGGCAATGAAAATCAGATATCCTAACCGTATCACGATATTAAGAGGAAACCACGAATCGAGACAAATCACCCAAGTGTACGGTTTTTACGACGAATGTTTGAGAAAATATGGCAGTGCAAATGTCTGGAAATTATTTACTGATTTGTTTGACTATTTCCCTATCACTGCCTTGGTGGACGATAGAATATTCTGTTTGCACGGCGGTTTGTCTCCAATGATCGAGACCATCGACCAGGTCAAAGAGTTGAATAGAATTCAGGAAGTGCCTCACGAGGGTCCAATGTGCGACTTGTTGTGGTCAGATCCTGACGATAGAGGTGGATGGGGGATCAGTCCTAGAGGTGCCGGTTTCACGTTTGGACAAGATATATCTGAGCAATTTAATAGAGCAAATGACTTGAGTTTGGTCGCCAGAGCCCATCAGTTGGTGATGGAAGGCTATTCCTGGTCCCATCAAGAATTAGTGGTGACTATCTTCTCAGCTCCAAATTACTGCTACAGATGTGGTAACCAAGCAGCCATCATGGAAGTGGACGAACATCATAACAGACAATTTTTGCAATACGATCCTAGCGTTAGACCTGGAGAGCCAACAGTCACCAGAAAGACTCCAGATTACTTCTTGTAAACTAATGAAAGAAAAACTAATAACAGAAAATCGCAAAAAAAACCATCAATATTATTCTATCTATCATGTTTTCTCAATTTCTATCGTCAATGTCAAATTAACTCATTTAGCTTTTTATCATTTTTTATTTTTGTTTATTCAACTTTTTAGGATATATTGAGAAGTAACATAACTAAAGGAAAGTCATTGTCACGTATTTGCAACGGCCACTAATATCTAGTCAAGTCTACCCACCATTGTCATCTGGAAAGTTCGAGCATTTTTCAAAAAATCAACCCCTTCAAGAATAATATACTATTTCATCTTTATTTCTGATTGTCTCTGCTTTTTGTCCCTGTCCCACATATAAATCTTTCACTTATCTATAAACATATGTTAAAGAATTTGAGCAGGGATGCTGTAGTTAACCAGCACAAGAAAGCCTAAAGTTTAGCTGCAAGCTTATTGGCTCTATCTAAAGCGATATCGCACATGGCATTGAAGGCAGCTTTTCTCTCGGCATCGATATCGTTTCTATTGATCCTTTCGGTCATATCCTGCATGATAACATCTCTCGATCTTCCATTAACGAAAACCACATACCTCAAGCCAGGAAATGTGATCTCGTACAAATCGTTTAGGTTTTGTAGTTTCTTCGCCTCTTCCTCGGTAGTACTCAGTAATGACTTCTGCTCGCTAGCGGAGTGCTCCGACAACTTAGTCTTTTTTTGGGCACCTAGTCTTGGATGTGCCGCAACCACTTTTGCTATACGCTCATCAACTTTATGATGAGGGTCTCTGGAAGTTATAGCATTCTCTGTTGACAACCACCATAGCAATTCGGACCTTATATCCTCGATTAACTCGCTATACGAGTGATATTTCTTGCTTTTGAGCGATGAGCTATTGAAAATCTTTGGCTTAATAAACGATATCAAAGTCTCGCAGTGTTCGAATAAATGGTCAATTAGCTCAATTTGCTCACTCTCGGTGAGTTTATCGAGATCATTTATGGCAGGAAGTCTGTAACTTGACATATTTGTGTTTTTGAAGCGACAGTGGGATTGTAATCACAGCTTTCTATCGCTTATACTCTATTGGAAAAGACAACACCAAAATAATAAGCAAGGAATGTAAATTTTTGCAATCTTGCACGATCTATACTCATCAAATCCAGCAGAAGAGTCTATGTATTTCGAAGTTATTATCTTCTTTCGTTACTCCGGATTTCCTATTTGCGAATTTTTGCTTTGAGTTTCTATAGCAATTAAATCACGCTGGGATATATCAATGGTGATATTCATTATCAACATAGTTGGTCAGTTTGTCCTGATCTTCAGAGTTAACGAATACTCTATACATCACACGACTTCTCAATATTGTTGTGCAAGTTTGGCAAGCCCTCCAGACAATATTGTTGCCAGAAGTGTAGCAAATTGATTAGATTGTTAGGTCAATGCTTTGTACGTTGATTCGACGATAGAATACCACTTGAAAAAAAATCAGACTCTTAATGGTAGCACAACAGTCATACCCTGAAGATAAAGAGGATTTTGAGAAAAGAGTACTATAATGTTTGTGTGACTACGTCCACATTTGAGTAGAAAAATACTAACTCGATGTTTCATGTAAGAAGCAACCATTTATGTAAGATCAAGGGCACGTCAAGATAGATTTTTTTTAATCCCGAAAACTAGTTACAATAGCTATTGTAAACTTCACATTACCGGCACACTCAGCAGCACTAACATTTAGGTTACTTCACGCAGTGTGTAATCGAAGAAACACTTCAAATATTTGATACCCGTCACGATATTTAAATAAAAAAAATGAAACTTTTAAGGGTATTGAAGACAGGTTTACTCAGTGATATTTAATATGTTCTCGACATCGGGACTCATAACTTATCAGTATCAGAAACTTCTTGATACTTGAAAAAAATCTTCGGAGAGGTTGAACGTCTCCACAACAATATCTATATCTTGAGCAACAAATATTCATTCACTCTCAACGCGAAAGTCTACATCTAAGTTCGTGGCGTGTCTATGAATTTCTACATTGATGCAAACGAGAAAAGTGAAAGATTACTGCACAAGAGCATGCTCTTGTGAGAACATTCATCCTTGCCACTTGTTAACAATTGTCAATGTCGTTATGGTCGTGAAAAACGTCTCATATTTTGAGGTGAATACAAAATGAACCCTTTAAGTTAATCTTTGATGTAAAGCGACCAAATCTCGGCACCTTTCTGTGCAACCCGATCTTATTAGTACAGCTATTGTACAAGTCCCTTCAGAATCATTCTAAGTGTGGAGTAAACAAAAGCATGATATCACGGGCGGAATCTGTTTCTGTTCTCCCAAATAATGCTCTGGTGGTGCATTGATTTGCGACCATGACTGCAAGTTGGGCACGTATCTCTGTTACATCTTCTTATATGCTTAAAGTATACTTTAGGCAGTGATGTCTCAAAAAGGATTTCAGCGTCCTTTGTGGGAAATTTGGTCCTCGAGGTAAAGTTTGAGATTTATGTTTTCGTTGCTATACTTTGAGTTTCGTCAAAAGGAGCGCGTATGTCACCGCTTAAAACAGTAGCCATCTATCTTTCGATACTGAGTTGATAATGATCGGCATTCAACATAATTGAAACAACACCAACCTAAAACAAGACACTGATACTTGCTGGTCTCACCTTCAGCTGCATCTATTAGGCCGCTTTCTATCTCAAAGGGGAAGTGCTGCACATCTAAAAGGTAGGAAAATCCTTTCTCGATAGTAAACACCAGCCTCGTGACAGAGCATGATTGATCTTCAGGTCTCTCAGACGATTCTTAAAGTCTGGCATTTTCAGGTGCGACTTTGTTTTGGCTTTATTCTCCCAAGGGCCAATTTACCAATCTTGAGCTCCGGCCAATTGAATTTAGCTTTTTCCTTTTTTTTTCTCAGGCTATATCTGCAGAAAAGAAGGCAAAATAGGTGCCCAATGAAGTATAGACATTTTTGATGTGATTAAGTAAATTCGCCCCTGCCAATTTTTCACATCAAAATACACCAAAGGAATGGAACATATGGTGGAGGCAGCAACTCGAAGACTTTTTGCGCGCAGAGCGGATTGAGCGAAAAAAGAAAGAAATAGATCTTGTACACTCGAGATAAGCCCCACCCTATTCCTTGGGTCTGCTCAGTAAGAAAGAGCAAACAAACACCACATTATCGTGAATGCAACAATGACATTACAGACAATGATACTATCTAGTTGTAGGATAAGTTTTAGGTCGTTGAGTCAGAATACTTTCAGAGCAGAATTTCATTCCAGCATCGCATCACATCTGAAAGATCACAATCAATTAATTAAGCTTGACTTCAATAAAAACCGTACACATTACGATATATTGGGCATCCCCATTAGCTCAACCAACCGGGAAATCAAGAAGAAATTCAGGCAGCTATCCAAGATTTACCATCCCGATATCATAAATAACAATTCCAAGATTGAATTGACTGAATCAGAAAAGCAGGATAATACCGATAACTATATCAAACTTGTGCGTTGCTACGAAGAGCTCAGTGATCCGAAAAGAAGAATGCTATACGACTCTACCATACTGAGGCAACTGTCGTTGCTGCAGCAACAGCAACAGATGATTAAGAGAAGAAATCAATATTACGGAGAAGCAAAGTACTATTCGCGGAGTGGACATAGTTACACACCAAGTGGCATGAATTACTCTCGCCATAGAGTGAGATATGGGCCCCAGTATCAAAAAGCCAAAAGACTGTATGATGTATTTGATGGAAAGCCAAGGGCAGGCGAGAGTGTGCCGCATTTTGATTACGAGGAGCATCTCAAAAGACAATTGAAGATCGAAGAAAGACTCTTATACAAACGAATGAGGGAACTCGAATCTAACAATATGAATGTTGACACGATACAAAGCGACCCAAGGTTCCAAAATATATTCAGAAAAGTTGAGCAAGATAATCAAAATGCTCATGCGGGCAGTAAGAATAAGAATAGACATCATCATGACGGCAATGGTGACAACAGAAAGAAATAGATATTCATTATATGTAGTATATTCGAAATGGCAAAGAGACAAGAAATTTATTAATTCAGAATTGAAAGGAGATTAAGTGAAGTGAATTGAACTTTTTTGGGACCGCTTTTGTAGTTTAAGTGAATAACGGAATGTCGATGGTTTGTAGATAGTGTACATAAAGAAGTGAACTGAAAACCAGATGAAGCAGACGTATGCTTCTTATTAGTGTGTTTTCTCGAGAGAAAGCTGGTGATGAAATGAAGAAATAATTGATATTCAGATGCTGTCCGAGAGATTATCATTGAAATGCAGACAAGGGGTAGAGTTGTTATTGATAGTTTCATGAGACCCCATGAAATTAAAAAAGCACCCTGTATCGTAGGTTGAAAATAGCTTGGAAGAATGACGACGATGTTTCAGATTGAATACCTTTCCGCTAATTGATTCGTAACAATGTGAGCTATCACAAGGGGAAGTACTGGCGGTGTCTCCGGCAGACACAGAAGTGACATGGTTCATGTTAGTCTGGGCATTGAACGAGGTCTCATCTTGAGTCTCATTATCATCAAAGTCGCTGTCATCGTCCTCATTTATGTGATTGTCGTCACTAGTATCAGCATGGTTTGTGTGACTAATGTTGTTATTGGGAAGGAATTTATGCTCAACAATAGCAAAATTCTTTGAATGTAGACTTAAAGGAGGGCTGTATTGCGCCTTGCTGAAAGGCTTAGTCACTCGTATCGTGCTACCATTGTAGCTCTTGATGATATTGACTCCGCTTATGGACCGACGAGGACCTAAGCACGGATCCCTAAGAGAAAGAGATCGGACGTTTGTAGCTCTCTGGGCTATCTTGTCGAGAGACTGAGGTGTCTGACTATTTGTTAGCTTTGAGTATGCTAATTGGAGTCTGTGCTTCAACTTGTGTGCATTTATATCGTGTAATCGTGCCAAAGAAGCATCGGTGCTGTTCGTGGTTTTGGAGCTGTTCTTCTTCTGACGAGGTTTTATCTCAATTGGAGGTTGGAGCATATGCATCATTATTGTTTGATATTGAGGATATTGGACTAGCTAACAGATATTGTAGAACAAAGCACGTCTATCACAGGAAGCAGAAACAAAGTAAATAAAGAGAGAAATGGGAGGTTATATATATGGCTATAATATGCTGAAATTTTCGTCTGCAAGCCTATGAAGTATATATACTAGCGTATACGCTCTGTGAACAAGAATGGCATTTTGCAGCCTAGTACCAGCTTCAAAACACGGTGTGAAAGAGAACGACAGTATGAGTGGATATTCGATGTAGTGGAATATTAAAGTTGCAAAAACACAACCCAAAAAACCGTTACTGCATATAATCACTGCAGCTTTCCTTTTGCTGAAATTGTTTTTGAGTTTAAGAGTCCAATTCGTGTTTTTCAGCAGTACTAGTCATTAATTAACAGCTACTGTAATACCTGTTTATATGTGAGTTTCTTTCAATGTTAAGTGTGTATTTGATGGTGACGATGAGGCGGCCAATGTCTTTGACCGATTACATTTGAGACATTGATTGGTAGACGGAGGGGTGGATTATTCATGGCAAAATTTACGTGTCGAGGCCTGGTCATGAAATTGAAGGTTATGTGTCATATTGAGCGTGGTTAACAGAGAGTACTGATCAGACTCGAGTCCTAGCTACCGATGTATAGAGAAAAGCGACTGAAATCGCAAGGCAAAGACTTTATGAATGTTTGGTATTCGTTGGTGCGCTTCTCATTATGGAGATAGAGACGTGCCGTTTTGGGAAAAATCACGACCCTTTTTAAGATACAAAAAAATTTCGTTCTTTATTTGGATTTCGAACTTTTCAAAGAGGAAAAAAAAGATTTGTTTATACTATTAAATATACGATTGTTCAAAAGAGGTACGAATCTTTATATTTCGTGCCCAAGCAGAACTCTCTAAAGTAAATACCACGGTCAGGTTACTTAAACCGATAGCTAGGTTGTCTAATTATTATATATCGTGAGTAATTAATATGCCAATTAGCTAATAGGCGCCTAATAATCAGCCATTGCTAATTACATGGCTTAAAGGTTGGTAAAAACCAGACGCGAAAAAAACTTATGTGCTGTGGAAGGGCGCTGTTCCAAAATCACGGATCTTATCCCTTTGCTGAAATGGCAAACTCTACATGAATACAGGCTAGGAAAATCTCGAGTCTCAGGTTAAAATCCGTATCCACGGATCGCATACGAGGAGAGACGCGCCATGTTCCAGATCTACGGAAATTTGTCCCTTTGCCATTCCCAAACCATACACTTCGATTGACCAGCCATAAAAGTTAATGTTCACTGAACAGTGTCGATCACGGGCGACAGCTAGGATCAATTGAAGTAAATTGTGGCTCGTCATGATCTGCCGCTGCAATCAAGTACAACTATGGGCTTTCTTAGGCGTTTTCATAACTTTTGGAGCACATTGCGTAGTCATATTCACAAATAATAGTTACAGAAAGGAATAATTCAATCTCGCAAAATACAGTTCACTTTGTATAAACAAGATGTATAACGTTTGGAAACGAGGGAAACAAAAGACAAATGCGAGTGAATGGATCTTCTCATCAAATCACGTAACTCAGACTCGCTATATCCATTTCTATGCAAATCGGACATAAGAATGATATTCTAGTTGTTGTTGTTGGTGCAAACCCAAAGTTTGTCCAAAAGATTTTCACGTATACTCATAGATCTTGTAGATGATTTCTTGAGTGATACCAAAGATCAAAAGAAGCATCAGAGTTTGTTTTAATTCGTTTGTAAAACAAATGGACATCATAATTCTTGATTGTTTCTGTTGATGACGTATCGGAATTGATGCCATCACGTTTATTGTATAGCTTATTTCAGCGTGTCAGTCTCATACATAGGGTCTATCGCATGTTGCCATTCAATAAGAGTCCAGAATTGGAGAACTCTCGTACTAAAGGTATTTTGGTTACTGCAGTAGTTGTATTTCGGAAAAATAGTATTCTATTCCATGGGCAAATCTCCCAAACAGAAAATAAGCTGGAGTGCAATTGCCTATGCTGCTTCAGCATTCTCAAATTTGATATGATGTGTAGGTTCGACGAATGTCTTTCCTCCTAGGCGTCAAAAGTATCACAAATGGTACACTAATTCAAATCATTAGTTTTCATATAGCGGTTAGTGTGAAGAGATTTTCAATTTAAAAAAGTGCCGGATATTCTTGTGAGTGCACATTAAGAAATGCTTTGATGTATACGTTTATAAAGAATGAGCTTCCGTAAATTTTTACTCGTGTTGCGATTTTCGATCAATAGACCGTCTTTGTTCATGTGACTTTTCATCCCAACATGCATGATTTTTTCAAGAATTGCAGATAACTGGTATTCAAATAACGTGACTTCTTCCTAGACGTTCCTAGAGAGTTATGGGGGGAGAACCAAAGATCCTTTAATCGACTGCTACGCAGTGTATGTTGGTAAAGAGGTTATAGTTATGAACAGGTAGGCTCTTATTTTTTTTCTGTTCTTGAAGGGATTTGCAAATTACTATAGAAATTGACGAATCCAAAATAAAAATGAAAAAAAAACTAACAAATCCAGGAAAATGAAAAAATAACAAAAGAAAGAGCAGAAAAATGTACTGATTGTTGAATAGACCCCTTTGGATGAACTGTCACAAAACGCCTCTGATTTCCATGATTATTCTGAGCCTTATCTGCTTTTTGGCTCAAGGAGATCCGCTGAAAGTGTTGACTCTGTGTGCTACATTTCTATTTCCCAAGGAAAAAAAATACAAAAACCTAAAATGTAAAATCTCGAACTGTTCTATTGCGCCAAAAAGCCCTTGACGTATTAATCATACAAAAGTGTGTTAGCAGCACTGTTTTTCGTACAAGATGCCATAGTTGTTATGGACCAAAATTCATGTTTTTGGCAAGTTTCCCTTTGTGAGCATTGCAGTATGCTCACACCGTGAATCCAATTTGTGCTTTATTATTCATGAAATTATATCCAGGTTGAATTCTATCTGAGAAAAATGTCAAAGAGAACCTGATCAAAAACAAGGGGAAAAACATTGCAAATGCCAGCTTTTGAACAAGCGACCATGCCGATAAGGTATCAGGAATGTACCACGTGATGAGAAGGTGAGTACTTTGCATGTATTACGGGAGTTTTCAGCTAGATGCACTCGACCCTTTGATGCCTTTCACTACATGAAAGAATAACAACAGCGACCACTAGACTCGATTAATCTGTTACACACACTATCTTTGCATGGCCTCAATTTTCCGGAAAATTGTGGCTCAGAATAAAGAAGGAATGTTGAAATCCTCAAAAATGGCTTCGAGTATTTTAAGGTTAGGCCATACTTGAAATGCTATCCATGAATAAAGTGACTATAACTGTCCCTCTTACGACATTTAATGAAAGGATAACTGAAAAATTGTGCCAGCTATTGGGACAATTCTAGCCATTCTTAGTCTAGGGCTTTGGAGATCAAATAATTACAAGCCAATGAAATTTCGGCAATATTGTACCCCTGAGAACTTTCGTTAGCGCAAAAAGCGGATGTTTTGGAGATGCATCAAGACTCAAAATCAGCATCCCCGCAGCTGTCACAGATGGCTTTGACTAAATGATCACGGCGAGTGTGATGATCGCTACTAGAATGGTACTTACATGTTCTGAAATGATTGATAACATGGCTATTTGACGGTGAAAGGCGCAACGCAAAACTCTATCCATATGTCTTGCAAGTGAATGATCATTCGGTAATACACGATTTCTTCGAGACCATATATAGCAGATGTTATCTGTGGCGTCCAATCTGACTTCCAATGGCTGATGTAACTTTATCTTCTAGTTGCACCATCTTGAGTCAATGAAGCTTTTTTCTAAGGTAGAAGTTCCAACAACAGTGCAAAAGCAGCATTTGTGGCTTCATTAGTAATGATAACTGTATATTGATAATAATGATCCACACCAGGGTTCCCTCTTTGTCGCAAATCCATCAGAAAGTCTGAATTTGTGCTCAAATCATCGTTACGTTTTTGAAAAGGCTGTATCAGTGGCTTTAGTCATTTAACGGTCACTAGTCCACAGGCGTACCGCTGAAAACTGCTGCGTATTAGCCCTGTCTCTTTGTTATTAGCTTGTCTCATAGTGCTTGAATCGCCCTTGAAAAATAATCATTTGACCCATGTTTTTTTGCCCACAGGTCTTTCAAGAAATTGAGTATCGACTTTTGAATTTTGTAGTGAAACAATCTCACCTGTTTTTCAAGGTTCCACCCTTTTTTATCGTAAACACAACTTCCCTGTCGAGGCTGCGTCGGTTGAAAGTACTTGGGCTGGATGTATCGCTTTTAAGTCATTTAGTTTGATCGCTACAATGGACAAGATGTGTGCCTACTTCTAACATCGAGTCATTCATTCACAACTGTGCAAAAATGATTCAAGGAGCTCCTTGAATTATTCTCTTGGAAATAATGTGGAGAGAGTGAAAAACCTTTCTCTAGTTACCAATAATAATCCAGACGAGCATAGCGTAACATTTAAGGATTCACTTCTTCCCGAAAAATTGTATATGGCTGCCTATTGTGTGTTCGTAGTTAATTATAACCGTTGCCTGTCCATGCACTTAGCGCATTTGCATTTTGTTCATGATCCGCTGTTTTGTTGACGCCACACCGTATTGTATGCGTGTACCCTTAGTAAAATCGGGCTGACTTTCTCACACTTCAACAATTTTGCCTCAGAGATATGTCTCATGCAATATGAGTCGGTGTCTTTGTTTAGGGGTTTTGTCTCACCGGCAGAAATAATGTTTAGTGGGTCATTTTTCAATTTATTGACTGCGTCAATGCAGCCTTCCGTGTGCAGTGTAGTGAATCAGCTAATTGGTGGCAGCATGGACAATGCACACGGGCTCAAAACTTGTCACCCTTCCCCTGAGATTCAGGTCTCCAAGAGCCTCTTTCGAGGAAAATTTTTCAGCACCTTATTAGCATACAGCGATCGAATCCAAACGCAGTTGAACCAATGGAAGATGGTTTTCAGCCGCCGTCGTTGACCCCGACAAAGTATGCGTGTACACACAGTACTGTCGTTCTTCAATTCCTTTTGGCGACCGAAAACCAACAATCCAACAACTTTTCCATGCTCTTAGTCTATTGTACGGAGATTTTACTGCGCTGGAAAAAGGTTGACGAAATCAGTAGGCAGTGGAACTCAAAAAACTGAAACAGGATATTTTCTTTTTTAGTGTGGGTCGTTTTGTTCATTTTCGGACTTGAAAGAGATTTGAGAAAACCTCAATGCTTTTTGTTGCTGTTTTGGGTTTTAACTAACTGAGCTTAACGCAGAAGAAAAAGCGGAAATTACTGAAGTTTCATTGTGTAGACCAAGGAAAAAATCGGTGATTTTTTCATCTAAGAGACATAAACTCTTTAGGGCGATTATAAGCACTAATTAGCAGGCTCTATAAAGTTAGCTGAAAGTACCATGGTGGAGCTAGCATTTTGGGTCGCTGGCTCCAAAATGGAGGTCAGTTACTGGACTGACATTGCACCCAAGTTTGGTTTTTTCTGCTAGTATAAATATTCTGGCGATTCTCACATTTCCTTCCCTGTGCTCACTTTTGTAGGACCTTCAGTGTTTCTGCCGTATCCGTTTAATCAACAATTACAACCAACACCTTCATATATACATTCAAAATGCAATACGCCGCTATCCTCTTATCCATTGCCGCCTCCGCTGCTGCCATTGACGTCGCTCAAATCAGTGCTCTTTTCTCTGACTTGCAAGTCCACTCTGCTGACTACATCTCTTACATCGAGGCCAACCCAGCTGACTACCCAGCTTCCTTGTACGCCCTTGTTGAGCAAGCTTCTACCTTGAGCAACTTCGACGCCCTCACCACCGAATGGCCATCATCTGAGTTCAACTCCTTTGTCACCAAGTTGCCATTCTACACCAGACTTTCCAGCGAATTGGCTGCTGCTGAAACTGCCACTGCTGCTGCTTCTACCGCTACTTCCACCGCTGCTGCTTCCTCTTCTGGTAGCTCTGCTGCTTCCACCACCACCCTTACCTCCTCCGGTAAGTCTTCTTCGGCTTCTGCTTCCTCCACTGGCTCTTCTTCCTCCGCCAAGTCTTCCTCTGCTGCTTCTTCAGCTTCTGAGTCCTCCTCAGCTTCAGCTTCTTCTAGCAGTGCTGCCAGCTCTTCCTCTGGTGCCGCCGGTTCCAACATGGTCTACGTTCCAGGTGTTGCTGTTGCCGGTTTAGCTGCTTTCTTGCTCTAAGCTTTGTTGTGCCTTTCTCTTGACTCATAGACTTCAGTGAGACAATAATTACCCTTAATGTTTATAACTTTTGTAGTATCATGTTTGTACTTCAATAAACACAGTAACGATACTTGTTGTAGAATGACGTTTTCGATTGACTCAGAAGTGATGGTGCAGCATGTTATTACTTGATTAGACACAGCACTAACATCTCGCAGCGGGTTTCTGTCTAAGGATAAAGTATAGTTTTCCCAGTTTCAAGCCGAACGCAGGTGTACAGATTACATAACTGTATAGTCCCTCCTAAAAAGATAAGAGAAGAACGGCCATATCTCGATCGTCTTTAGGCGTGTCATCAGTGGTATATTTTAGAAATAGCGTGCGCGTTAGCTTTAATCGAAGAGACGATTGTTTGGCAAAGTATGGAAAAAACATGTTAGTCTGGAAAACCGACTTTTAGCCCGCTTTTCAATCTATCTTGCGTTTTGCACTCTTTTTGTACGTTATTCCGTCATTTAAGAAAGCTGGTTCGCAAGTTAGCTTCAGGAAATGTGTATACAGTAGATATATTCTCCACCATCTGCTGAGAAGTTTGCAAAAAAAAAGCAATTTCGTTATGCATGAGTGTATTATAAAAACGCATGATAGTGTTACAGGCATTAGTGTTACAAGCATTAGTGTTACAGATGAACTTGTTACCAACCAAACATCCTGGCTATCATTGTTTTTTCACCAGTGTTTTCGGGATTCCTGTTCGTAGCACCATTGGTGTCCTCGGGCGGTTCTCCAGCCGTACTTATTAGGTTGAAAATATCCTGAGAGTTCATGTTCGAGTTCCGCACATTGCGTAGCTGTTGCTTCTGAGGGTTATCAATGCCTGTTCCACGGCTACCAATTTCAGAGCCGATGTTCATCTTGCCACTTAACTTTCTCATTGTAAGGCTTCTCGCAATCGAGCTGAAATTTTCGTTAGCTCCTCTTCCCCTTGTAGAAGTGCTAATGATGCTGTTAGCGTACGGCTGATAGCTTATCATCGAGCGAGCTATTCCCTGGCGTGTTGTGCTTACCGAAGACAAAGATCTGAAAGACTCCATGCTTTTCTTGCTTTCTATTTTGCTGGCAGGCCCGCAAACAGGGCCTGTTGATATGTAGCTCCTACGATTTGTATCTTCCCAGTTGTAATCGTCTCCTGTGTCCATCCAGCTCGCACTGTTCAAGTATAATGACCTCTGCATGCCTACGGGGTCGTCCTCGGGCTCTCCAATCCGTCCTGTCTTTGCGGCATCCAATGGTCCTGCTATTGCCGAGTGCTTATTGGAGTTTCTATCGTCATTCTTCATTAGACTGTATTTAGACTCGAAAATCTCGTCGTTGACTTCGTTATTCAATCGCTGCGTGATGTCGTTAAGTACCACTGGATTGCTTAGGTCTTTTAGATGCTCCTTGTTCATTCTGATTGTTTCTTCGTTGTGTAGTATTTCCATGATTATCGACTCGTCATTATCATCGCTCTCATCATCAATTTCGTTATACGTAGCATTGTTTTTGCTGTTGTTATTGAGCATTGTTGCTTCCACTTTCTTTTCCACTATGTCTTCTACTTGCTTCTCTGGCTCCTCTTCTTCCTCCTCTGCTGTCACTTCTTGAACGTTATCAATAAACTTCAGCGACTTTTTGAGATTCGACAGACACTGTTTGATCCTGTCGTAGCCGGAGTCGATGCTGGTCTGCACGGTTTCGTTGTTGTTCGACTGGAAGCTTTCCAAGTCGTCCAGCATCAACTCATGATCCAGCGTTTTTCTTCTAGCGACACCAGCACCCACCAACGCCGAGGGGGCCAGCTGGCTGTTTGCCTGAGGGGTCTTCAATTTGAATATTTTGTTGATGATTCGCTTGCGCTTGCTGAGGCTGATCGTTCCAACTGGGTCTCTTTGTGTCCCGGGGTCATTGTGTGCAGAGCTGAAATACGGGAAGCTGTTTGTCAAATGCATGTCGAATGCCTTGAGCGTTTTGATGGGTGTGTCCTCCAGAAGCAGAAGCTTCCAGGACTGTTTTTTGGTGATGATCAAATATTCCTGCAAATCGGTTTTGATGATTTGCGGGGTATTATTGGTGTTGGACGTTGCTGGACGGAAGGGCGCATTGTTGCTGGACGGAAGGGCGTCTTGCGTGGCTATTATTGTTCGGGATTCGTGGCGGGTGGTTTGGTTGTCGGCAGTGGTTCTTTTTGTGACCACGAGGGAGATCTTGTTGAGTGTCTGGGTGACTTGCAAGCTCCCGTTGATGATTTGTGGATCATGCGTATCTTCTCTGCGCAATTCGGAGGATATTTGCTGGAGCCTCACTCTTTTGAGACTTATAAGCACGACAGTTTCATCGCCCATGGTTGCGGTGGTCAGAAATGAATGGCGGTTGGTTGTATTTCTTGGATCGCTTAGAGTTGTGGATTTTTTTCGTTTTGTTTTGCTTTTTGCGTTTGCTTTGTCTGGCTTCGGGTTGGTTTTTTGTGTCATGCATGTCAATGGCGCAGGGATCACGGTACGCGTGCATGAAGGAAAAATTGCCATGTCTGCAGGCACGCATGCCATGGGAGATCTACATTGGGATGAAGCAAAGAGCATGTATTAATATACGTACCGCCGGGCGGTGATCAGTTGTCTATTTATCTGGATTATCTTTCAGAAAGAGAATACTTGTCTTTTTATCAGGCAAAAATAATTGTCTCTATCCAACGCTTGCCTAGCCCGGTCGGTACCCGTTTGAATTGCCGTTGCCCGGGTGTTTCTTCAAACCCTGGTTCTGGAACAAGTACGGCGGCGGCGAGAGAATGTTTTCGTTGAAGGACGAGTCGTGGAACCCAAAGTCGTTCATCACGGCCGAGACGTCCTTGAAAAGAAGATTCACGTCCTGGTTCCATATTTCCGCGTCGGGGTGGTTTGCACTGCTGACGCCCCCGGCAAGATTATCCCAGAAGTTCGAGTTGGCAGACATCACCAAGGGCGAGGGCCCCTCCTGGGCGTGCGGGTCGACAACGCCGGTGTTGAGGGGCGCAAGGGGCTGGGTGCCGGCGTTGTAGAACCCCCCGAACTGCGAGTCGACCATCATGACGTCTGCTGGGTTCTGGGAGACGCCTGGCGCCACGGGGGCGACCTGGCCCCCCACGAAGGGGGCCGGGGCGGCCTGGAACTGCCCCGCGCTGCGGAGAGTGCCAGCCCCCGCCGGCGAGGCGGCCCTGGGCTTGCCCCTGGCCCTGGCCTGCTTGGGCTTTGCGTTTTTCTTTGTTCTTTTGGGCCTGTGCTTGTCGGGCTCGCCCGCCGGCGAGGAGGCCCCCGAGACGGCCTTCAAGACGGGCGACGGGGCCTGCGAGGGGTGGATCGGCTGCGGATCGAGCGGAATCGTCTTCATGATCTTCCGCGCCGAGGTCTCGGGCCGCGCGGTGACGCTGTCGAGCCCGCTGCGCGACCTGCGCGACCCGGTGCTGTGGGAGTCCTTTGCGGCGGCGGCGGGGTCCGGCGGGGTCGATCCGAGGTCCTTGATGCGCTCGTCGAGCGAGGACGACCCGTCCGAGTCCAGGTACTCGTCGTCGGCCTCTGCGGGGTCGGGCGGGGCCACGAAATGGCTGGCGAGCCCCTCGACGTCGGAATTCGCGTCGTCCGCGGCGCGGCCCTCGTCCTTCATGAAACGCACCATGCCGCACTGCTCGCGGAGCGTCAAGAGGCAGTCGAAGAAGATGCTGGCGGCCATGCGCGACTGGATGCGCACGGGGAACGCAAGCGCCTTCTTGGCGTACAAGGCGTCGAACAAGCGCCACAAGCTGGCCATGATGCGCGAGAACCGGAACGAAATGTCGAAGCGGATCACAGAGTTGCGCCGCGTGAGCACCGTGGCCACGTCGTACATGGTCTGGCCGCGCGCAAAGTCAACGACGCCGCGGAGCGGCGAGAACGCAATCTTGGCGATCACGAGCGCCGCCTGCCAGATCGTGATCACGTAGACGCCGGGGAGGTACTTCATAAACGTGCGGTCGTGCGTCTGGGCCGCCTGGCTGTGCGCAATGAGCGCAATGCACGCGTCGTACAACAGCACGAGCCCCTTCTTGGTCTCGAGCGACACCTGCAGGGCCGGCCCCACGTTGAAGAAGTAGTACGTGAGCAAGTGCACGCGGGCCGCAAGCAAGGCAAAGCGGCGGATGCAGTCGAGCGGCGCCAGGGCCAAGCGCTGCTCAAGCGCGCGGTACTGGTCGTCGAGGATGCGGAGAAGCGCGCCGCTGACGCCAGGGCCGGCGCCGGCGACGGACTCGACGGTGCTGACGATCTGGTTCTCGAACGCGGCGATGTCGCGGAACTGGCGGATCGCGGGGGGGAGTTCCGGCCCGGCGGCGCCCTGCGGCCCCGCCGCAAACGTCGCAAACGCCGGATAGCCAAACGCGGTGGAGAGCGTCTGGGACACGGCGTTGCAGGCGGTCCAGGTGCGCGCCTGCTCGTGCAAGAGCGCCAAGGTGCGCTGGTCGCCCAGCTTGGAGGCGTTGCTGAAGTCCGTGGCGTGCCCGTTGCTGTGGAGCCCGATGCGGATCGCCTGGTACACCGCAATGCCGATGGTGTTCCAGGAGGAGTCTGCGCTCAACGAGGAGGTCAAGGGCGGCCAGGCGGTGAAGAGGAGGAACGCCTGCACCAGGTACACCGAGGAGGCGTTGTACACCGGCTCGTCGAACTCCGAGGGCGAGTAGCGCGTGATGGGCGAGATCGTCAACTCCTCGAGCACCTTGCGCACCACGGGCGACATCTGGCGGAGCAAGTCGCGCCGCGGGAGCCGCCGGAGGCCCGTGAGCATGATCACCCAGAACAACACGGGGCTGAGCCGGTACAACGTCTCGGGGCCCTTGGCGATGTCCACCACCGGCAACACGGGGTGGTAGTGCGCGGCAAACTCCACGTACACGTCGCGGATCTGCTGCGCGTCGAGGCTGATGCCCTCGAGGCTCTTGGGCGTGCAGGCAAGCGCCGCCGCGCCGAGCGCCGGGGCCGCCGCAAGCGGCACAAACCCCGCGCGGATGGGCGCCGGCGGCGTCCCCGCGGGCTCCTCGCGCTTCACCCGCGTGGGGGTCTGCGGAGACGCCCCCGGGCTTGCGGGCATCTCGAGGCTGCTGGTGTTGCTCAGGCTCAAGACGTTTGCGGTGGCCACCACCTTGTTCAACTTGGCAAGCAACTCGCTCGTGAGGATCGTTGCCCCGCCCGGGGGCTCGCCGGCGGAGCTTGCGGCGTTCAAGGGCTGCCAGAGCTCGTTGATTGCGCTTTTGAGCTCGTTGTACGCCAGCTCGAGCTGCGCGTTGCGCGCCCGCTTGTAGGTGCGCTTGTAGTCCGGCTTGAGGGTGCACACCAACCCGCGGGTCGAGCACCGCGTGCAGGGGTTGGGGGCGTTTTCCTGGGCGTTGCACTTGGACTTCTGCTGGCGGCACTCGACGCAGGCGATGCGCTTGAGCCGCGACCGCGACCCGCCCTTGTCTGCCTGCTCTTCCTTGACCGGCGGCGCCGGCAGCGTGCTGGGCTTGTCGTTGGACGACCTTATGTCGACTTGGGGCATTGGGGTTTGGTTGTGAAGCAGAGACAGCGGTGGCTGGACGGGCTGATGGCTGGGTTGTTCGCTGTTCCAGCAGCTGTCGATTGGTATTGAGTAATTGCATTTCATTTAGAGTTTCGAGTGGGTTTTTTCTGGACTGGAGGAAAATTTTGCGCTCTCATCTGGCGCAGGTGCGGCGTGACATGTGCATACGGGCATTTCTCGATACACGGTCTCCTTTATTTTTGCGATACATACAATACATATTCTACTTCCCCCGGCGGCTTACAATCCGCACGACATCCTCGAGCGTCGCCACCGGCGTCCCGGCGACCTTTTCCACCTCCTCTCCGCCGCTCATCTTCACGATCTCCATCTCGCTGCTCGTGAACTTCAAGTCTACCATGACCACCGACGACGACGCAAGCTTGACCCCTAGCTGGTAGAAAAGAGGAGCCTCCTCGGCCCTTGGCTTGAGTTTGGCAAGAAGCGCCTGGCACTCCTTTATCCATTGCGAGAGGTTGTTCTGGAGGTTCAACTGCTTGATCCCGTTTTTGTTCGTCTGGATGATCCTCTCGTTCGCCAACTCGGCTTCGAGGATTCTCCTCTTCAACGCATCGCTGTCTTCTGTGAGACTTTTGATCTGCAGAGCACACTCCCCCGCCGCTTTTTTCCGCTCGCCAAGCATCGCTTCCGACTCCTCAATGCGCTCCGCAGCCTTCGCTATCGATTGTCTTCTCCGCTGAACGATCGCGTCCAAGTTTTTGGACGAATTGAGAAGCAAGTACTCATCGAAGTCACCACTGCTTGCTTCGTGTGTATTGGCCATCACAAGCGAATCCTCCTTGCTCTCCGAAAGTATCTCTGCGTGGTCATCAAACATATGTAGCTTCCCAGCGAGCTGACGCTGCTCCTGCTCCAGCACATCCAACTCCTTGTCCTTCAGGGAGAAAAACTCCTGGTTCTCCTTGTCCAACGCCTCGATTCGCTTCAAAAGATCAATGGAGCTGCCTATCGTAGCCTCGCATTTTGCTTTCATTCTCTTGATGCGGCTGAATGTCTTTATGTTCGTATCGACTTGCTTCTGTATAGACTCCATCAAATCGTCCCTCTTGCGTTTCTTCGACTGTAGCTTCTCTTTATTTCCTGCACATTCCTGCTTCATACTATCCAACTCCTTCAAGCTGATGAACTGGGAGTTGATTATTTTGCTGAGAAACTTCTCTTTGCTGCTCTGCTCCAAATACGTAAATTTGATGTTTGAGAAAAGCTGATGGTATTGTGCGATTATAGGAGCCATGTATTTGGGGTCTTTCTTCAACTGACTGAGAAGCTCACTCCCACGGTCTGATGTCCCATTCTGCTGCGGCAGCACGTCTTCCAGTAGCAATGCATCCACGTTCTTATGATACTCTGCTTTGTAGTCTAATAAGCTGGACAAAGTGTCGTCATGGACATTTGCCAATAAAGTTGTATAGTCCGCCACCGTAGGCTGGGCAATTTCCATTTTGACGAGTATATGTCTTGATATCGGGATTACCAGATTCTGTTACCTTGGCTCTTCACCATTGTCAATTGATGATCTGTGCAAGGAAGTTTGTTTATTTTTGTCTGTCTGTGTTTACCTTTTGCCGGAAAGTAAATCACGTGATCACATGCACATCTAATTTCCGATGGCTAACATGAGCGGGCGCTATTCACTGCGATGTGATTGAATATAGCAACACGCACACAGGTGCGAGACAACCGACAAGGCAATACTTATTGGTTGGCGAGCCTTGGTATCTTTTCTTAAAACTGAAATGCAACGTTTGGTATCCCCGGTGCCATTGGCAACTTTGAGTGCTCGCCAATAAAACACTTCTCTTCATTGCTACATCCGCTGGCTGCAAGCCAGTGTCAAGACAAACTTTTCTTTCATGGAATTCTCACTTGCCATTGTGCAGTTGATAAGGCAAGCTACTAAATCCTGAAAACAACTTCCAAAACAGTGCTTCTGCTGGAATATTGTACCTGCTAAAAAGTTGTCGCCCTTAATGTATTTGATACGAAAGGCATACCCCCATTTACTACTAGAACCTCACCCTACGCATAGTCAAGAAATATACCGTGGTTTGAAATAAAAGTACACATACACCTAAAGGGAAACACCATAGCTAGTAATTCAGTCACTCTCGTCATATCTGTCAGCAGCTGGAGCATAATCATGGTCCTCTTCCTCCTCTCCTTCCCCAGCGTACTTGTCACCTTCGCCCTCACCACCCGCTGCGTGCTTCTCGTTAAGATCCTCACAAACATCCACCCAGTCGGAATACACATCCACTGGAGCATCTAATACAGTGATAGTAGTTTGAAACGTCTGTCCACACACCTTGCACTTGAGCGATCCAATCAACATTTTTCTGTTTAGCGTGCAGATCACCGACTTCTCATGGTTGCAAAAAAGACAACTGAACGTCGTCTCCAACTTTGGCTTGATCATCTTAGCCGGCTTTCTAGAAGATTTCTTTCTACCCTATTTTCAAGAATATTAGTACTAATATCCTAAAAACAATTGACAACTGTCTCACAATGCTCGCTGTCGCAAAGCTAATCAAAAGACGGAACACTTACCATCTTGTGTGTCTATGTGCTATAATTATTTCACGAAGTGCGTTACTCTTAGAGAGACTCTATCTCTTCTCTTTGCGTCTCTTCAATCTCAATCCCTTCATATAAAAGTTTCATGTTTGATTTTTTCTCCAGCGTAAGTTTTTTTGCCTTCTGTTGACTATCATGGATCCGTCGATACGGTACATTTTCAAAGTTACCCGTTGGCGGTTCCCAATAATGAATGCCCGATGAGCTCCAGCCAAAAACGTCTGAAAAATTTTCTATTGAAAATTTTTTTATTTATTTCGTTTCGCTCTTCTTAGATCTGCTTCAATAACTAGGTCAAGCTGCAACATTCAAAACATCCACAAGCAAACCAATAATCACAATGGCTGCTAAGAAAGTAAAGAATTCGAGTACCGCACCAAAGAAGGTTGCTCCAGCTAAGAAGGCTGCCCAAGCAACTCCAGCCAAGAAGGCATCTAAGGCATCTAAAGCTGCAGCTCCAACCAAAAAGGCATCGAAGGCTAAGGCCACTGCAGCTGCAACTGCATCCAAAAAAGCGGCTAAAGGGAAGACCAGCAATGGAAAATCAGCACCATACGAAAAATATGTTGCGCTCTCAAGTCTCGAGAAGGCCATCGAGTCTCTCAAAAAATTCACTGCTACCCAGAACGAGCAGGATAAAGCCGCCAAAGCCAATCTTTTCGATGATGAAGACGATTCGGACGAATTTTACAAGTACGATGTATCGTTAGCATTCCAGTTCAAGAAGGCTTCGTCTGCCTCAAGCATATTCCCAAAGAAAATCGCATTGACCAACAAACTCTACAAGAACCCAGAAGATCTCAGCGTATGCGTTATACTCAAAGGGACCTCTATGCCTAACGACGATGTCGAAGAAAAAATTAAGCAGCTACAGCTACCTGGGCTTGCTACTGTGCTCACAGTTGACAACTTAAAGAAGAAGTACAAGTCTTTTGAGCAGAAGAGACAATTGATCAAAGCCCACGACTTGTTCGTTGTAGACGAGAGCATCTATGCCTTGGCCAGAAGCGCATTATTGAACAGCAAACTTCCTAAACACAAGGCGCCAATTGGAATTAAGATCAAAGAGTCTGTGGTGACAACCACCGCTGACGATTCAGACGAAAAGACCACCACCAAGGTGTTATCTCTTGACTCGTTGAAGAACCAGTATAACGCAATTTTCGCACACACCTATTACAGACTTGTGCAGTCCAGTAACCTCATCATCAAATGTGGAAACATCTCCCAGCAAGACGAAACCAAGCTTATTTCTCAGAACGCTGTTGATGTTCTCAACCATATTTTATCTGCAGACAGATTTAAAGACCAGCAGATAAGATCCGTGTACATTAAGTCCCAATTATCTCCAGCCATCCCATTGTACTTTGACAAGCAATTGTTTGCTTCCGACGCCGACATCAAGAGTGAGGAAGCCACCAAGGAAACCGTCGAGAGCAAGAAGGACTATGACGGGGTCATTCCAAAGGGCAGTAAACTTTCTAAATTCGAAGAGGCTTTGTTGGAAATTGGTCAGTTTGATGATGACGACGATATTCAGTTCAAACAAACCAAAAAGCTCGCCAGCAAAAGAAAGCATGTTGAGGAAGAAGATGCCAAAGACAGTGCTGTGGAGGCTGACACTAAAAATGATGGTGAAGTTAAAAAGGATGCTCCTGATGCAGCTGCACCATCCAAGAAAGTAAAAAAATCTGCCGCCAAGAAGCCTAAAGGCAAGAAGAACTGAGAGTTAACTATGTTAACCACCTAATTGTTATTTATATTATGTATACTTGCCTCAATAGTTGCCTTCACACTTGCAATAGAACTTGTCATTTACAGTCGAATAGTACAGCTAATAGTTACGTATGTCTCAAATTAGTGTCCTCAAAATCTTGACATTCATCTTTTGTATACGAAGTGTGTGTTTTGTACTTCAAAATGCACGGAAGCCCAGCTCTTTATGTTAAGAATCTTCATCGCATCATAGAATATTTGAACTTGCGACTTAGCAAGACCAATATTATCATTATACAGGGTGAGATAGTTTTGTGAACATCTCCGTCGCCGCGTGCAATAAGCAACAAAAAAACACTTTCACTTGAAGAAAATCAAACAGAATTAAATCAGAGCAAAAGAGGAACTTTAACTTTGGAGATGCCCTATTTCCTGGAAGAAGTCAAGAGACTCAATGATTAGGGGTCACTAAATCCACGCCAATTGAATGGCTGACGCAGCAAAAATGAGATCTGCAGTCATCATAATTGATCACCCCGAGGAGCCGGGCCTCTACAAGCAGATAATTACAGATACCGTCGAGTCTTTAGCCGGCAGTACTAAGGATCTCCCGTGTCTTGAATCTGCGATAGCCGAGATCAGACATCAGAAAAACCGCGATCTTCAGATCCAGCAGTATCAAAAGGCAAAGAAACAGTTGCTGAAACGCTTGGATTTTTGGATTGTGCCGCGAGTCCAAAACATTAATGCTTTAGAATACCATCTTGTCTCTTTTTATAATCTAGCTAGAAGAATCATCCTTGCTTTTGAGCTGAAAAACCAGAAATCTCAATTGAAAATCCCTATATTCACACAGGTGATTTTCAACGTCGATATAACAGCAGCAGAGACCTACAAAATCTACCATTGGGACACGTTGGTCGTCCCTGTCCATGATAAATCCCTCGTACTGAATATTGACTCGTCCTTATATTCTGAGGTCAAAGAGTATTGTTTGCAAGAATTGGCTCCAGACTCTAGCCATCGTACATTCAAAAAATACTACCAATGGGAAGACAACAAGAGGGTGGACGTTGGATGTCTTGGAGGAACGTTTGATCATTTGCACGACGGCCACAAGATTCTCTTGTCAATGGCTTGCTTTCTTACCCTGAAATTGTTCATCGTAGGGCTTTCTATTGACAAGCTTCTAGAAAAGAAAAAGTTCCTGGACTTTTTGCAGCCGTTCGAAGAGCGTAAGCGGACGCTTCTTGATGATTTCATAAGGTTTTTGAGGCCAGACTCGCAGGAGTTCAGGGTGGAGGTGTATGAGTTGAACGACGTTTATGGACCAACTATTACGGTTCCCGATATTGATCTTTTGTTGGTCACAGAAGAAACGGCTAAAGGTGGAGATCTTGTCAATCGCAAGCGGCAAGAATTGAAACTAAAGGCTTTGGAGGTGTTAGTGGTGAAAGTCATCGAGGACGACTCTAACAAAGATGACAAAATAAGCAGCAGCTTCATTAGGGAGTCGCAAAACACGGAACTCGAAAGAATCGTAGGTCAAAATACAGCCTGAAAGGATTATCAGTCGATAGTGACATTTTATTGTATTGTATTCTATTTTGAACTTTGTACATAATAATACTCTATCCAAAATGAATAAAGAGATATGATTCTATGTCTTTGAGACTCCACTGGTGCTATCGTTTGGAGCTGGCCCGACAGTAGCCAATATAGTCCTTTTTATGCAAAATTCCCACAAATCTGCCCTTTTCCAAGATACAGATCGATCTAGTACCTACTCTCTTGAAAAGCAAATCAATCAACGAAAGCTTTGCAGAGATGTCAAGCTGGATCGGCGACGAATCGAGGATGGAGCTAAGGTTTGTGAGCTCCATTAGCAACTCTTTAGCTAGCAACTGTTTGGAGGAAGTGATTGAAGACAGAACATCGAATTCGGATTCGGATATCAGGCCGCTGTCTTCGCCTGCCCCATTATAGGAAGAGTTCGACAAAATATGGCAAATAATGTCGTTTTTGATAGAGTATTGCGCCGCAAATTCACGAAGTTTGTCTAAAGCAAATTCAAGATCCGGAGCAGGAATTATTCCCACAAGAGTTTCGTCTTCTTCTGTCAATACTGGAAGGCATCCATCTATCATTCCGTGACGTTGGAGACTAACTAGCTCCCTACGGAGATCACTCAACGGAACCGCTGTTTGGTCTTTGATGTTGAGAGTGACGCGGTTCTCCTGGTTCACATAGTTGAGGTCCAAGAGCTCCTTCACAGTAAGATCATTGCTATAGGCAGGGGTGTTGGTGTTTTTCATGAATGGGAAGTTATGGTTGACTATAAGAAGCTCATACAACGAATTCGGCTCGATGGAATTGGCAACCCAGTTTGCTGTGGCAATGCTTATTGAAAACGGAAGAACATAGGTGTAACTTTGAGTGATCTCGAAAAGAGTTGTCGCAAGAGTGATGTTCATTCTTGTGATGCCTGCCATGAAAGCTCCTGCGCCTATCATAGCATAAATCCCAAAATCAAGGGTGTCTTCTAGCTGGTGGCTAATATCTTGCGAGGTGTTAGACAAGTACTTGACTTTGAGATACTGGATAGACATGGCAAAAACACGGCCAAACAAGCTGCCTGTGACCATTGAAGGCACATAGATCCCGCTAGGGACTTTCACTCCGTAAGTAATGGCCATAAACACGACCTTGATCAATAAAGCCCACGACAAATGGACAATCAGCGTAGGAAGCTCTGTGAAGTCGCGTGGACATAGCTGAAGGTCCTCTTTTGGATTAGAGTAGTCGCATGGCTTTGCTAGCTTGTAGAGAAGCTCAGGAATTGGATCTGTAGTGTAAGGATTGAAGAAAGTAGCACATGCAGTGAGACCTGCAATAAGAAGAACCTCCTTGACGTACTTGCCCTTTATAAAAGGTAGTTGCCTGAACGTCTTTGGCCAATACGCTGCGGCAAAACGGCAGAAAAAAGCACCATGAAGACCTCCTACAATGCCAATGATTACAAAATACACAATTTCAAACGGCTTCCACTCGGAGACATAATGTATCTCGAACATCACCACCTTTCCGGTTCCATAAGGGTTGAAAATTGTCAAAAAGAGAATGCTCATGATAGCACAAAAGAATGTCTTGAATAGCTGAGAACCTGAAAGATAGTAGGTAATCTCTTCAATGCTGAAAAGAACCCCGCCCAAAGGAGACCCAAACGCCAATGCAAATCCTGCACTGGTTGCAGCAGCCAATATCTGACGCTTAATGAGCTCGTTTTCGTTGTACTTGTCAAACAAACGGCAACAGAGATTTCCTACACATGATGCCAAATGCACATATGGGCCTTCTTTTCCAATAGTCAACCCTGAGACTATCGCAAACACCAAACCGGTGGCCTTTGCAAAGAGGGTGTATACACCTAGGAACTTTCTGATAATGAAGCCAGAAAGAATAGTTTTGACTTCAGGGACTCCTGAGCCAGCGGCCAGGTAAATGATTCTTGCGCCTGCCTGCTTTTCGTTTGTCTTTTCGTCGGTGTCTTCAGTTTGAGGTATTGCTTGATAGTCCGATGCTGGTTGTTTATTGTTGTTGTTGTTGTTATTGTTATTGTTATTATTATTATTGTATTTCTCAGCCCCAGCCTTTAAGGGATTGTAGTTTTTGGTGGTGAGTGTAATTTTTACAGAAATGTACGCGAGAAGCAAACTAGACAACACAAAAATCGCAAAATCAAAAAGCGTTCTGTAGCCAGTGCCTTCGAAAGAACTTCCCCAAAGAACCCAGTCGTCGCATTCTTTGATAAACAAGTCGCCATGAATTGACGTAGACACCATTGACAGGTTGGCAGACAACGCATCACTAACTGCACAACATGTCATTTCGTTACCCATCCAGTTAGTTCTGCAGAAACCCCGCCGCAAATCAACTAGAAAGTACTCGCATTTGTCAATGACGTACATGAGACAGGCACACAAAAACGCAATCATTGCTATAAGGATCCAGTCCTTGACGTGCTCGCTGACTCTCACCACCTTCCCACGAAGTCCTCGAATTTGATTGAGCAAATACTTCATATTGGAGAGCTTCTCGCTGTCATACACCCATTCTATCGATGTGAAGTCATCATAGAAGTTTCTCGTGATAAGAGGCTCCTCAATCTCAAGAATAGTTCCCATCGTGATGTCTTCAGGGCCAGTTGCATTGTGATCCTGGTTGATGCTGAAAACAGACTCGGCTAGATTGGTTTGGGGAACAAGATTTTCGGCAAACTGCGGGGATATCAATGGGATATCCTCGGTTGTCAATGCACGCGAAAGCACGTTTCGCTGCTGCAAGGGACTTCCATGCAAGGCACTCAAAGAGATCACGCTGTTACTGTTGATTGGGGTCAAAGAATTGCTTCTTTTGATGCCCGCAGCAGTATTTGGATCTTGACTGCTGTCATTAGCGTTGATTGACCCGTAATTGCTAGCCGTAAGATTGAAATAGTCGTTTTCTGTGAACTCGTGAGTTGGGGTGGTCAAAAGACTGGGTGGTTCAAGCTTTGAACGTGGAAGCATAGGCGACCGAATACTGGGTCCATATGCAGCGTCAAGAAGCTTATGAGAGACGGTTGCCAAGTTTTGCTTGACATCAGAAGACCCTCCATAGGGCACGTGAAACCGCAAAGGCGAAGGCGGGGTAGTGAGTGATTGGTATACACGTTCGTCAGTTTTTTTGTCCGCTACGTTTGGAGGAGGCATTTGAGACTTATTGGAGTTTGTTTTCGACCTCAAGTCGTCAAGACTGAGATAAAGGCCGCTCCGAGCAAAGCGGGGTTTTGATTTGGCGGGGGTCAGCGGTTGCTGCTGCTGTTGTTCGCCCTCGTTGTTGCTATCAGCAGCATGTTCAGAAAGCGATGCCGATGAGGTGCTGCCCCACTTGCGCGTGTCATTACTGGTATCTTCAGGGTCCATAGTTAATTCTGCAGTCTGCTTGTTGAAAGGAAACCGAGGTGACAGCCCAAAAAGATAAGAGCTAATAGAAAGAAACAAAGACAAGAGAATCGCGATGGGTAGGTGGTAAATAAGTGCTGGCTAAATGAGGCGATAAGTGGACAAATATGGTACTTTTAAGGTATTTTTCCCTTTGTTTTCTTTTTCCTCTTTTTTGGCTCAATCTGCATGTGCGGGCTGGAATTCGCAGCAGCACGCGGGGCTGTAAGGGGAAACCCAAGGAGAGGAGGAGCCATACTGGGGGGTTAAGTGGGGGGCCAGAGTGTCTCAGGATTGGGGGTTATTGTCGACAATAGATCTAGCGGACAATGTACACTGTCCGCTGACGTGTGTTTTATTGATATACAGAGGCATCTGGGGAACAAACAAGGGCGGTATATTTCTCTTGCTACGTATATTTGCGTATACCTGCGATGGTAGACCCCCATTTTCCCATTCACCACACTTTTAGCAAGTGATCGATTTTTCAAATCAAATCGATTTTTCAGTCAAGGCGATTTTTCACACCGACGTTGATTTCTCCATTTTTTTCTTGATCAATTGCCAGCTGGTTGTTTGCCTATCACCGACCCCCAATAAAAACATATAGATCTGTTGTCATTTACAGCTAACTACATTTGCTGTTTCTTTGAACTTTTTCCTCTAATTCCTTTTCTACCAATACCATTTGCATTTACCCAATATGTCTGGCACTTACTTCACTGCTAAGGTCAAGACAGTTTTGTCGGCCGACACCTTGATCCTCATTCCAGCCACAGGCGGCCCTAAGGCGTTCACCCAGGAGCGTCAGCTCACGTTGGCGTACATCCAGGCTCCTAAAGTTGCTTCCAATGAGCCATTTTCGTTCCAGGCCAGAGAGCTCTTACGCAAGTTGTTGATCAACAAGGTCATCAAGTTCCAGGTGTTGTACACCTTGCCGGGCTTCAGTGGAAAGAAGCGGGAGTTCGGAGACATAAAAACCCCGATTTTTGACAGCTTGATCGAGTATCTCTTGGAAAAGGGCGCTGCCAAGGTCAAGGACAGCTCCAGCGACTCCAACGACGAAGAATACATCAACTACTTGAAGAAAATCGAGCAAAAGGCCCAGTCCCAATCCTTGGGGATCTGGGGCTCCAACATAACTGTTGCTTTGGAAAACGAATTACTTTTTGACCAGATCCAGTCCTCGAAGGCAAAGCCTATTGCTGCTATTGTGGAGAAGGTGATAAGTGGAGACCGTCTTCTTGTCCGTTTCCTTTTGACCCAAAAGAGACATGTTATCCTCCCAGTGTTGGTGTGGGGAATCAGAACTCCTCGAACTGCTTCGGCCACCGAGCCAAGCGAGCCATGCGGCGACGAGGCCAAGCTTTTTACTGAGCAGAGACTTTTGATGAGCGACATCAAGGTGTCCATATTGGGTGAAAACTCCAACGGAGTGCTTGTAGCCAAGATCAGCCACCCAGCAGGTAATATTGCCGACAAGTTGTTGGAGGCCGGTTTGGCCGAAGTCAGTGACTGGCAAACCACGCTTGTTGGCGCTGACGAGATGAAACTCTTGCGTGCCAGCGAAAGAAAGGCCAAGGTCGCCCAGTTGGGGATCTGGAAGTCTGTGGTTAAAAAGTCTGCAGTTCTTGGCTCTTCCAAAACCGTGACCTCTGTTGGATCGACTTTACTGGTGTCTGTCGCAAAAGTGATCTCTGCAGACACTTTGCTTGTGAGATCCACCACTGGAGAAGAGGAGTTCACCGTCCAATTGTCCTCCTTGAGAGCTCCTAGAACTTCCGACGCTGCCCAGGCTCCTTTTGTTCCCCTCGCTAAAGAGTATGTCAGAAAGAGAATCATTGGTAAGCACGTCCAATGCACCATCGACGGAATCCGTCCTAAGACCGACAACTACGACGAGAGATTGCTAGTGACCATCCAGCTTCCAGACGGATCGAATTTGGCTACTTCCCTTGTCAAACAGGGCTGGTGTTCCGTCCTCAGACACAAAAGAGGCGATGAGTCCAAGTCTCCAGACTGGGACGAGTTGATTGAGTTGGAAGCCGAGGCCACCAACAAAAAGAAGGGTATGCACGGAAAATTGCCACCTGCGGAAAGAATTGTTGACGCCAGTGAAACTGCTGGTAGAGCCAAGACTTTCTTGACCACTTTCTCCAACAGAGTCAAGATCCCAGCCGTTGTGGACTACGTGTTATCTCCTCACAGATTCAGATTGCTTCTACCAAAGGACGGTGTTAAGTTGGTCTTTGTGCTCAGCGGATTGGCCAACCAAAGCAACCACAATGGCGAGCTTTCCAAGGCTGCGCTCAACTACGTCAACAAGAAAATCTTCCAAAGAGACGTCTCGATTGAGGTCTTCAGTGTCGACAGACTTGGTGGGTTTATTGGAAACTTGTACATCCAGGGACAAGCCTTGCCTTTGCAGTTCAACTTGTTAAGCCAAGGGTTCTCGCAAATCCACGAGTACTCCATTGCAAACACCAAGTTCGAGGATCAACTATGGGCTGCCCAAAACGAGGCTCAGGCCCAAAAGATCGGTATTTGGAAGAACTGGTCTCCAGAGGAGGAAGAGGCTGACGAGGAAGTTGCCAAGCTTGCCGAAAAGGTCGAAACCACTACTATTACTAAGAAGTACTACGACATCGAAGTCAACGACATTTCCGATGATTTCAAAGTTTGCTTCCAGATCGTCAACGCCGAGCAAGAAAAGTTGGCCTCATTTATGGAGGAATTCCACGAATTTCACCAAAACCAGCCAATCAAGGGAACCCAGTTCAACAGTGGAAGCACCACATACCCACAACTTCTCCAAGGTACACCTAAAAAGGGCGACCTTGTGTCTGCTGCTTTCTCCAAGAATGGCAAATACTACAGAGCAAAAGTTCTCGGATATGATAGAAACACCAAGAAATACGAAGTCCAGCATTTGGATTACGGTAACATCGACCACGTTTCCAGTGCTGCCTTCCGTCAATTGCCTCCACAATTTTCTCTTGCCAAATTGCCTGCACAGGGACACGTTGGTGTTTTTGCTTTGATCGACTTCCCTCCAGCCAAATTTGCCACTTACACCAACGATGCTCTTGAGTTCTTGTGGGACGCTTTGTTGGAAAAAAAATTGATTGCATTGGAGAACAAAAAGAACCCTCAACCAGGTGTCGAAATGGCTTTCACCCTTTACGACCCTGAAAAGGTCCAAACGGATCCAACCTTCTCTATCAACAAAGAGTTGGTGCAAGAAGGGTTGGCTATTGTCAACAAAAAGTTGAAGCCTTGGGAGCTCCAGTTGAAGGATGTCTGGAATGACTTGCTTTCCACCGAGGCTCAGGCCAAGGCCCAAAGAAAAGGCTGTTGGGAGTACGGTGATATCGAGGATGAGGATGATTAGTTGCCAAAAGAATTAACTCTCAGAATTTAGCCCCTGTGTGGCTAGAACCTTCATGAATTTTAATAAATAGATTGCATGTTCATTAGTATAGAACGAGCCGTGCTTGTAGGCAAAGTGTACTGTACGGAACTGTAGATTATACTCCATTCCGCTGGATCCTATCGTTGCTGGTTTCGAAAGAAAAAAGACAGAAAAAGTCCGGCATGGTAGGCAGAGATAGCAGATAGCAGATAAATTTTGACACCCTCATTAAAGACAATAATCTCAGATACGAGAGATTGGCTATGAACCAACTTGAGTGATAGATAGAGACTGAAGGAAGGTACTGGTGTTGATGGGATATAGCGTTTTGCAAAATGCGGGTACTTTGGAACAATTCGATGAAGATTTTCGTTGCGTTTTGGCTTTTTGGTCTTGTCAACAACTCGTTATATGTGGTGATTCTCAGTGCTGCCAGCGATTTGGTGGGCCCCACGGTTCCCAAGTCGTTGGTCTTGTCATTTGACGTGCTTCCTCTGTTTTTGATAAAGCTTTCATCGCCGTTTTTTCTCAAGTTCATCCTGTACAATCTCAGAATCTATGCATTGATAGCCCTAAGTTTCTTTGGGATGATCATTCTTTCGCTGTCCTCGGCTAATGCTGGTGATAGCGGTATGCTTGCCTGGAAAATGTTTGGGATCACGTTGGCATCTTTATCTTCAGGCTTAGGAGAGGTCACATTCCTTGGGTTGACGCATTTCTATGGGGAAACCAGCTTGAATGCCTGGTCCTCGGGGACCGGGTTTGCTGGGATTTTTGGTTCATTCAATTTCATGGTCATGACCACGTGGTTTGGAATATCTACCAAAACCACGTTGCTTTGTTTCAGCATTTTGCCATATGCATTTCTCATTGTGTTTTGGAACGTCTTGCCTACTTTGCGTAACATCAACGACCTGTATATATCGTTTAGAAAGTTACATGTTGCTCCATCATCTCACGAGGAGGGCGAGGAAGCAGAAGGATTTTTGTCAGATAGCTCAACCGTGGCTTCGGAGACAGTGATCGTAAACGAAAGTGTGGTGGAACCTGATCGTGATGTGTCCAAGAAACAAACAAACGTTAAGGCGCATGTTATCAAAACATTGCGCAAGATTCTGCCTTTGATTATACCCTACATGGTGCCCCTCAGCACGGTGTATTTTGCAGAGTACTTGATCAATCAGGGCATCTCGCCAACGTTGTTATTTCCCTTGGATGAGACCCCTTTTGAACGCTTTAGGGACATCTACGTCAACTACGCAACATTATACCAAGTAGGGGTTTTCATATCGAGATCCTCGGCCCCGTTTTTCCGCATCAGAAAGTTGTACGTTCCTTCAGTGCTACAGGGTGCTAACTTGGTGATTTGTGTGCTCCAGTCTATGTACATGATCATTCCGAACGTGTACTTGATGTTCCTTTTGATTTTCTACGAAGGTTTGCTTGGAGGTGCATCGTACGTCAACACGTTCTTGAAGATATCTGAGGATGTGACTCTTGAAGACCGGGAGTTTGCTTTGGGGACAGTATCTATCAGTGATTCTTTGGGTATTGGAATTGCCAGTTTGATAGGAATGTGGACGGAAACAACGCTTTGTAATTATCAAGTCGACCACGGGCGAGACTGGTGTCGAATGAAATGAGGGGCTGGTCCTCTATAGTATACTGAGTTGATGTTGGGTAGTTAGCCGTTATTTACAATATGTTATATGATATGTACTGCATGCATATTGCGTATATGTAATACAGGTGATTTTGATTTTTCAGTTAGTGTGAGATTTTTACCACGCCGCTCGCCTTGGCCAAAGTAGGTTATGCGAGCTACTCCCCTCAGTATAGCAATTTCAATGTAGACAAGATATCAATGCTACGACTCATCTCATAGATTAAAATACCTTGAATCATTTTCATTAAAAACTTTTAGCAAATTAGTATGTAAAATAGCAATATTGAGCAATAATATGAAAAAAAATCTATAAATGGAGACTGACAACCGACCGATTATTGCCATTACCGCGATTGTTGAAGTTTCCGTTGTTGTTGTTTCCATTGTTGGCCCAGACTCTTCCTCTTCTGATGAATCTCGTGATGAAACTCTGGTTTTCATCCACAGGCTCGCTCTGAGCTGAGGATGAAAGTCTCTTGATCCAAATATTGGCGAAAACCACACCAAGAATCACCGCAACAATAAGAAAACCCAAGATCCCGTACCACCAGGCAATATTTCCGGCTTCTCCAGGAACCGTGACGTTCATACCGAAAAGACCAGTTACGACATTCAAAGGGACTAACACTGTACCAATTAGAGTCACCTTGGATAACATATCGGTGACTCTGTTGTTGGAATTGAACGACTCGACCTGCAATTGGGCCAAATAGTTCGAGTAGGAGCGCGAGAAAATCTTCTCGTAACTGGCCAAACTCTGGTGCATTGTGATGATATGATCCTGAATATCCCCTAAGAACAACGCAATTTCCCCTCTTGGCTGGGCGGTGTCGCTGTAGTCAGGATAACTGCTATGGCCGCCTGCAGGAGCCTTTTCCTGCGGGGTGCTGTGGCTGCTGTTTGCAGGGGCTCCGGCTCCGCCCACGCCATGTGGCATTTGAGCAGCCTGTGCATTGTTAGAGGCCCCCGGAGTCACCGTGCCGCTTCCGGTAGGGTTATTTAGCAAGGCTGCATAGTTCAAGGCTGCCAAATTGACTGAGGACTCAACATTGCCAAAGTCAGCGCCTTCGCTGGCCACAGGGCCAATAACAGCCCCGTTGCCAAAAACAAAGCCGTTGTTGTTGCGGTAGGAGTCGTCGTGACACCGTTTGGCCAACATCTTGATAACATCGGCCTTTCCAAGCAACAAACGCATCAAAGTCATGACTTTACGCCGCGACTCGCCTATACGGTGTAACATTGTGCTGAAATCGGTGTTGCGCACAACAAACACCGAGTCTTCGATGGCGTCTGCTTCATATTCAATCGCATGAATCACCGGGGCAAAAGAATCGGTGATGTCATCAATCAACGCATAGCAAATCCAATCGGACGAAAGCTTGACGTATTCACGAAGCTGCCGGATTCTCCGCCGCACGTTGATCGCATGGACTATAGGAGCGAAGTGGAATGTAAGGATTCCTGTGCGGAACACCACCATGTACACATTGATGGGCTCAAGGAACTCCTCGGATTCTGTGTCGGAGTCAAAACTGTGGAAAGACACAAAGTAGTAGTCCTTGAAGAACTCAACCTTCTCCCGGTTTTCCGACATACGAATATCCTCCGCCGTCAAAGGATGGATCCCAAACGCCTTGGAAAGGATTTTGATCTCGCTGTCTGTTGCACAGCAGCAGTTAAGCCACCATACAGAGTTAGGATCGTCGGTTCCGAAAAGATCCCTGATATTCTCGTCCGGTTTGATCAACGAAGGCAAATCGTGGGCATGAATGGTGTCCTCGTTTGCAGAGGTGAACAACGCAAACCGGTCTGGCAACTGCGAGACCCACTTCTGCTGCTCGGCCTCGTCTGCGTCCTCACAGGCCTCTGCAGAGGCGTATTTGCGGTATCCTTGGTCGGCATTGTCGCCAGAAGACTCAAACTTGTTGTTTTTGGTGTCAAAGCCCACCACAGGAGACTCTGGCTCGATTCTGTTGTTTTTGGTGTCAAACCCCACGGCAGGAGCCCCGTCCGCGTTTGCGGGGCTTCCGGAGGGAAGCAATTCCGACTTGATGCGTTTGGGAACGTTATTTTCAGAGGAATCCTCGCTGGAAGAGCCTTTGTCGTTGTCCTGGCCGTTTTGCGGCCCATTGGAGTTCCCGTTGGCCGCCTCGAGGTTGTGCAACGAGATGTTGTCGTTTGCACCCCGTGAATGGTGTGGGATCCCGGGGGAGGTCAACCATTTCGGGACGTACTTCAACGCGGCCTTGGTGAGCTTCCGGTTGCCACGGGAGATGAATTTGTAGTTGTGGTGTTTTTTTGAGAAATGCGCCGCCAAATTGTGGTCAGACTCATTGTCCACATTGGAGGAGGCGTTGATGTAGTCGTTCAAGTCGCCATTGTTGATGAAAGGCTGGTTCTGTCTGAGAAGAAACTCATTTTCCTCGCGCTGCTCGTCAATGTAGTGCTGCAACTCGTTGAAGTCGATGCCGTGCAGCCTGTTGTTCTCGGGGTCCAATGGGAAGCAGACATCCTCTTCTGTCTCGTTTGAGGAGTCCGAGTCGTTCGAGTCGTCGTTGGACTCCGAGGGGATGGAGTTAGGGATGGAGGTTCTGGTCACTCTTCGGGTGATTGGGTTGTTGGAGATAGGCGAGAGGGACTCGCCGAAATTGGCGGAGTTATCGTGGTTTGAGGTGGTTTCGATGTTCATTGTGACGGATGAGCGGAAGACAGGTGGCGTGGTTGGATATCAGAAGACAGAGGAGCTGTTTGGGTGAACTTATGAGCCTGATGAGCCTGATTATGCGTAGATAATCAGGTGTGAATCATTGATGGAGGACGTCAAGTGAGGTACCTAAAGCTTTGCAGTTACAAACGAGAAAAGCAGAGTGTGGAATGCGTGGTGGGTCATAATATTGGCAGAAGGCAGTGAAGCTGGGGGGAGATAAGCTGAAGGGTTGGTTGCTGTTGGTCATGAAATATATATGATATGGTGATGGAGAAGGAAAAAGAGGGAATGAAAAAATAATATTGATAAAGATGAGGAAAAATTTGCCCTATCTTTCTTGTTAGGAATTTATATTTTTCGCTAGATTTTCTTCGATTGATGTTAGATTGTTAGGGTAAAAATTTTTCTGGCACGTTTTTGCCGTGCATGGAGTCTTCTGATTGCTGGGTGTAACCCCTGCGAAGGGGATGCGGAGGGGATACTGTAAAGAGGGTGGGGACAGTGTTGTGATGTGATTATCTGATGGGGGTGGTTTTTGGAGTGACAAAATAGGATGGGAGTGACATAATAGGATAGTGGAGATGTAGGGAAATGCTGACAGATGAGTGGGTCTGTACAGAACGGAGAAATTGGTGATGGGAATGAAAAGCAATTATGATGCTTGCTGGGGATATCCAGGGCGATAAATTTCATATTTTATAGTCCAGCCTTGCATGGAAGTCGTTGTAGCAGCGATCCATGGCATCTCAGTTTGTATATTGTTAGGTGCAGCGGTATTGTACTGAATATTTGATAATGCTTGCTAGGTTAGTACGGGAGTACCTCAATTTGGGGTGAATAGTGCCATATTTTTACCATATAATATTTGACCATATAATATTTGGCCATATATATATTTGACTGTATACAGTCAAATGATTGCCAATGCTTACTTTAGACTGCTGGATGGTGTTATATTTTTACCATATAATCAAATATTTGCCAATATTTACTGTCGACTCCTTTATACTGCCATACTCCTAATATAGTCAAATGCTCGCCAATATTTACTGCAGTTCACTAGAAACTCCCATGTAAAATGCCCATCAATGCTCAGAGACTGCCAGATACTGCCATATTCCTTCCATATATGTATGCTATATATAGTCAAAGGCATATCAATGCTCGTGCAAGCTACAAGCAGCAACTTTCTGTACATACCCTACAATATTCACTTTGCTCAATGTAATGTGTATTGCACTGTCTCTTACTACCTACTGATACAATCCTCCATCTACATAATGTAATGTGTATTGTATTGCTTCTTACTACCTACTAACTTCCTACAGTCTTCACTTTGCTCAAGGTAATGTGTATTGTATTGTCTCTTACTACCTACCGATACAATCCTCCATCTACATAATGTAATGTGTATTGTATTGCCTCTTACTACCTACTAACTTCCTACAATCTTCCATTTGCTCAATGTAATGTGTATTGTATTGCCTCTTACTACCTACTAACTTCCTACAATCTTCCATCTACATAATGTAATGTGTATTGTACTGTCTCTTACTACCTACTGATACAATCCTCCATCTACATAAGGTAATGTGTATTGTATTGCCTCTTACTACCGACTAACTTCCTACAATCTTCCATTTGCTCAATGTTATGTGTATTGTATTGTCTCTTACTACCTACTGATTTCCTACATTCCTCCATCTACATAATGTACTGTCTAATTGTATACCACCTACAGTATAACACCCTCAATGCTGCTTTCGGGAACCGAAGGGACCCCCTCGCCCACCTCGCTGGTGCCCACAAGAGCAAGCAGACTCTCCAGAACCCCATACAACTCAGCATCAAACGCAACATCGTTGAGATCCCTAAAGTGCTCCGCCGGCTCCTCCTCCTCCTCGTTGGACTCGTCACAGAACGCACACCGCGAAAGACTGCTGGGCTTTGCCCACCACTCCTGCGTGGTGATGATGTTGCAGTACCGGCACTTTTCGACGCCCGAACAGGCTTTTGTCCCCGAAATAAGCTCGTCCTCGGACTCGCTGGCCATTTCCTCGTCCTCCATGTCCATGTCCACGTCCATGGGCTCGAGGTCAAACGCCGAGGGCGATTCCGGCGCGGTTTCCGCACTGCCCTCGACGCCGCTCTCAAGGCTGCCCGCGCGCCGGGCGGCCACTGCGGCCTGCTGGAAGCGCATTCTGCTTGAGCTGAGCTTCTTCTTGGCACGCGCCTTCTTGTGCTCCTCTTTGATCATCGCGTTCTGGAGATACCGCAAGGCAGGGCCGCGCAGCTTGTGGGTCCACTGCTTGTACCCCTCGACGTAGAGCTGGAGCATGGGCTGCGGCGGGCCGTCCTTGCCGTCCTCGAGCCAGCGCGCCTTCTCGCGCAAGGGCACCACGGTGTAGTTGGCATTGACGTCCGGCTTGTGCGCCGCGCAGATCACCACCGGCTCCGGAATGCCCACAACGTCGGAGGCGGCCAAGCGCACAAGGCGCATGTCCTTCGGGTCTGCGGACCCCGCCTCGTCCTTGTACTCCAACTCGGGGGTGATCTTGAACCCCACAAAGTAGAGCGGGGTGTCCTGGGCGCACGTCATGTGCACGCACGCCAGGCACAACATGCACCCCACCACAAGCCCGGACTTGATGTTGCAGATGTCGCAGAAGCGGTGCTCGTTCTTGACAAGCGGGAGCAGCACGTTGACCACCGACTGCATCGTGCGCACGTCCTCAAACTTGACGTCGCGCGCAAACAACGCGCAGATCACGTGGCACCACTTGAAGTTCAGGGTGCGCTTCAACGCGTCGGGGAAGGCGGTTGGCGCGCCGACAATGGCCAGATCGTGGTCGATTTCCTTGGAGTAGCACAAGGAGCAGCCGTAGTACGTGCTGCAGATCGGGTGCAAGTCGTTGGAGCACGAGTCGCAGCACCACTCCTTGGTGAACATCTTGACCCCCGCAAGCACCCTGACGCCGTAGCAGGATGCGTGGACGTTGAGCCCGCAGTTGGAGCAGATGAGGGTCTCCATGATGTCCTCGTCGAGCAACGAGCGGCACACGCAGCAGGGCCGCTTTGTGGGCGAAAAGAGCCCGTTGGTGCTGATGATGTGTTTGAGCCCTGGCGAGTCCTTTGAGTTGGACGACTTTGTGCGGGGCAGGAGCGGGATGGCTGCGTCGAGCTCCAGGGGCGCCATTTCGAGCTCCATGCGGTCCTTGTCGTAGTTCTCGAAGTTGTAGGAGAACCTGCTGTTGTAGGAGTACTGTATGGCCGAGAGGTGTGGCTGGAGGGGCGTTCCGGGGGTGCGGGGTGTGGCTGGGGTGGGGG
>JAKTZD010000019.1:0-209238 GCA_030564765.1 Saccharomycopsis sp. NRRL Y-5750 | reverse complement strand
TTGTACTTTAATAAATGTTGAGTTGCTAATCTTTTATGATTTCCTTTCGCCCTCACTTTCGTAATTGTTGAGCAGCGTATCGGTTTCCTCCTCGAGACTGACTTCAATACCGTTACATCTGTCATCCAAAAGCGCCATGGCGCAGTGGAAGCGCGCAGGGCTCATAACCCTGATGTCCTACGATCGAAACGTAGTGGCGCTACGTTTTTTTTTTGCTTTTGAAGATTGGTGACACCCGTGCATCAAACATTACTAACGACTACAGGCAGCTGGTACAAGCATATCTACAAAATAGACAAGTTGATTAGTGCTGACTACTAATACATTCATCTATAACTGACGACTCTAAAAAGTAGTTTTTTTGTCTCAATAAACACTTTTTGTGTTGTTGTACCTATTGAAGACCCTACTTCTCAGAAGTCAGTATAATTCAAAATATGTCCGGATGTTTCATGAAAAATTAATCCATTCATCCAAACTAAATTCATTCACCAAAACTCAACCTCAATTAAGTACCGGAAAGTGTTGTACCCCACTAACAGTCACCAAGGGCAAGTTATACAACCACAGTCTCACATATAGCCCAAATGGCAGACGTCGAATCCCTCAAGTGGACCCTTTTCGGCCCCGAAAAGGTCCCCCTTCTCAAAAGTGACGGGTTTGTGTCCAGTATTTACCTGGACATAATAGGGACCTCTGCAACCACTGCGGAGATCGCATCCAATGCCAAACTCTCGGAGTTTTTGTATGAAGTGTTGCTGTTATATCTTGATTTTGATGTTCTAGAGTCTAAAGAGCTTTTACTGTTCATCAATCTGTTTGTGAAACATTCGAGAAATAGCATTATCATCGAGGCTCTTTCTGTCTCTTTATTGAACATGATCAACATGTTCCCCTCTAGCGCAAAACTCGAGATCTTGATAAGAGGACTTACTATACGAACCAACACGATTCTCAAGAACCTCCGTAGTGACTTATTGAGAGATTGTAAGATGATTGACAATTACAGCAAAAAACTCAATGTGTTCAAAATCAACCATACTCTGGTCAAAAACTTCCAGCTTCTCCACGAGTCCTCTGAGGGCTACTCAAAGCTTATAGTGGAGATTCTAGACGCTCTTTTGAGCAAAGACTCCTACTTCATGGTGGAAAGCACCAACAGGGCCGTTTCGCGCATCATTGGGGCCTATAGTTTAGACCCTGTGCGCGCCTTGGACATTATTTTGGACATTTTCATCAACAACCTCTTACGAAATTACCGTTTTTGCATCAACTTTTTGAAACAGTCGCAGTGGTGGCCCAAACAGGACGATTTGGTGGTCTCTGGGCAGCTGAATCTCGTGCTCCAGGGAGCAAATGAAACCGCAGCCCAATTATTGGGGTATAAGCTCCTCAACTACCGTTTTTTGAAGACAACTTCC
This sequence comes from Saccharomycopsis sp. NRRL Y-5750, assembly GCA_030564765.1. Taxonomy (NCBI): domain Eukaryota; kingdom Fungi; phylum Ascomycota; class Saccharomycetes; order Ascoideales; family Saccharomycopsidaceae; genus Saccharomycopsis; species Saccharomycopsis sp. NRRL Y-5750. The sequence continues at coordinate 207,817 of JAKTZD010000019.1, read as the reverse complement.
CCCGAAACGATGAAATGTGTCATTTCTGTGCTTTTGAAGGAACGTTTTATCTCTTTGGGTGCTTTGCTCCCGTTTCTAGGCCCAGAGGACGCCGAAATAGCCACTTTGGACACACAGTACCGAGATCACATGCAGGAACGTATATTCAAGGCCAGCGCGTCCGCCTTGGCCCTTGCGGCGCCCTTGGCGGAAGATGACGCCCCGGGAGGCTCTCTGGGCAGCCAGGGGGCCCCCGGGGCCGATCTGCGGCCGGTTTCGGCTCGAAACGACGTGCTTGTGCCCCTCGGAAAGAAGCCGAACTTGAAGTACGAATTTTTGAAATATTTCCTTCTTTTTGGGCTCTTTGACGAGTCGGTGTTCCTCCTAAACCGGTACCCTGTGCTTGCGCAGATCGGGGGTGAAATCCCGGGGTTGATTGCCCGGCTCGTCGGGGGGTGCATTGACGATTTCTACTACGCGCACTACCACCCCATTGGGTCAGGTGACCGCGAGGAGCTCCAGGCGCGCAAGCGGCTCTGCTTTGGGCGGGACTACGACGGCGTGGACTGCGAGGACCCAAACGTCAAGGACATCGAGATCTTCAAGCTCCACAAGTCGCACACCGACAAGCAGTTCTGGTTCTTCTTCCACGAATGGCGGGGGCGCACCCCCCAGGTCACGTGCGTGGACGAGTTTTTGGGGGTGTGTCACAAGCTTGTTCTGTTCAGCGGGGCCAAGCTCGCCCAGAGTCCCGATTTGCTTTCTAAGTTGGTGCGCATAGGCCGAAAGGAGCTCTCGCAGGCGTCAGCCCCTGCAGAAATCGACCGGTGGTTTGAGTTTTTCCGGAAGTTTATCTTTGTGACCATTCCGCTTTTGGGGGCGAATTTCGCGCTTGTTGAGGAGATTTTCTCCTTCATGAAGCTTTTCCCCGTTGAGCGGCGGTTCAATCTCTACGGAGAGCTTGAAATGAAGCTCCGGAAAAACAACTTGGACGTGGCATTGAAATTCGACCAGGCTGCTAAAGAGACGAAAAACGCCCTCAAGCGGTTGTCCAAGACAAATGCCGAGGAGATTATGAAGCGCTTGTCGCGGATTTCGATTGCCAACCCGCTCCCGTTTTTCCAGGTGGTTGCCACCCAGGTGGAAAGTTACGACAACTTGATAGACTTGCTCATTGAATGTGCGCGTTTTTTCACCAGCTATGCGTGGGACGTTTTGAGTTACGTGGTGCTCAACCGGCTCACTGCACGGCGGAACACTGTGCAGCTGGACGGAATAAACGACCGGCTCTGGCTCCAGAACCTCGCGGCTTTTGTAGGCAAATTGTGTGCCCATTTCTCCGACAAGTTCAACACAGAGGTTCTTGTGGACTTTGTGGTCAAAAAGCTCCACGAGTTTGACTCGCTGACGATTGTCTTGCTACGGGAAATCCTCAACAACGTCTCCGGGATCGCCAGCATCTCCAACCTCACGTTGAAGCAGATCGACGCGCTCAACAGCGGGGGAAGCGTGGCAAGAACCGTCTACGGGGTTATTTCGGACCGCAGGGCCTCCAAGCTTTGCGGGCGGGCCTCCAGGGACCTCCTTGAACGGCTTGCGGCCGGCGGGGAGCAGGTCTCGGAGCTTTTTGTGTTTTTGGCCGCCTACCAGGGTCACGTGACCTTCGAGGACTGCGACTCGCATGCAAAAATCCTTTCCAGCCGCAGCGACGAGCTCAGCTTGTTGCTCCACACATACTGCACGCTTTTGAACCACTTCAAGGCACGCGACACGGGTTTTTTCGCCACCAAGGTCACGGGGCTCGTGCCGTTGATTTTCGAGCATCACGTGGCCTACGAGTGGGCGTTTGAGCTCTGGCGGGGCCCGCTAAGCGCGGAAATCGCCCGCGAGTACCGCGAGGCCGGGGGGCGTGTGAAGCCCGGGCCAAAGAGCCCCTGGCCCGCCGCGTTGGCGCCTGTGATGGAGCAGTTGCCGCGGATTACCGCGGTGGACTGGAAAAACCTCGCTGCGGGTCTTTTTGCGTCGTTCTGGCAGCTTCTGTTGTACGATATCAACTACGCGGCCTCCACATACGACATTGAGGCGTCGCTCAAGCAGGCAATCCACCGGCTTGAGGCGGAAATCGCGGATCCGGACCTTTCCAAGGCCAAAAAGAAGGACAAGTCCGCGGATTTGCACAACAACAGGGCGATTCTCAAGAACTTGGACTCCGACAGGCTTGAACACGAGCAGCACGACTTGTTGGTGCGCGACAGAATCGCAAACGAGAAGAAAATGTGGTTTTCCAACCGCAAAAGCATTCCGAAACAGGCGGAGCAGTTTATGCGGTTCTGTTTGCTTCCGCGGATGGTCCACTCGTCGTATGATGCTGTTTTCTGCGCGCGCTTTGTGCTTTTGTTGCGCGAAATCGGCTACGAAAAGATATATAGCGCTGTAGTGGAGATGTTGTTTGGAAGAGTGGTATACGGGTCGCTTTTTGCCCTGACGCCTCTCGAGGCGGAGAACATGGGGATGTTTTACAGTGTAGTTGTAGGCAGCTTGAATGGGGCAATAAATGAGAACGAGGGCACTGTAGAGGCTGCCAGAGAGGGCGAGGAGGACTCTGACGCTCCGAAAGGCCCGGAAAACGCGGCTTCCAAAGAGGAGACCGCGTTCAAAGCCCAGCTTTTCGAATGGCACAAGTCTCTCACCTTTGAGCTCCTCAAGGCCTTGCGCCACGCGGAATACTCTTTCAGAAGAAACGCCATAACCTTCCTCAAGAACCTTCTTGGCGTTTTCCCTGTTATCGAGGACCAGTGCGAGCTTCTCCTTGCCACTCTTCGCGAAATCTCCGAAAACGACGACCGCGAGGACATCAAGCTTGCTGCCAATGCGTTGGTGGTCCACATGAAGGCCAAAAGCTCGCTGTGGCTCCCTGTGACCGTGTTCTACGATCTAGACAACGAGGAAGCCGCACAGTATCTAGAAAAGCGTGCTGCTGTTGTCAAAGAGCGAAAAGAGCTCGAGGCGCAAATCAGAGAGGCGCAGGAGATCCGGGCCCGGGAGGAGGCCCTTGTGAAGGCGGAGGATGCGCGGTTGGAGGAGCTCAAGAGGGAGGAGGAGAAGGCGGCTTTGCGCAAAAAGGAGCTCGACAGACTTGAAGCAGAGCGGGTGGAGAAGGAGAAACTCGTCAAAGAGCGGCTTGAGAAGGCGGAGGAGCAGCCGGGGGGGCCTGTTGAGCCTTTGGCGGCGTCCAAACCGTCTGAGGAGGCGAAGAAGGTGCCCGAGGGGCCGGCAGCTGAGGAAACGGCCCGCACCCCCGAAATTGCTAAAGACACGCGCGATGTTGCTAAAGACACGCCGCACACTGGCAAGAGCGCGGAATCTGCTAGCGCCACTACAGACGCTCCGCCTAGTCTCCCCACCGGCCCGCGGACCGACAGATCCGGCAGACCGTCGGGCCCTGCGGTGTCCGGCAAAACCGATGCTCCCCAATCAAGAAGACAGAGAGAGTTGGAGAGTCTCAGGCAAAGAGACTTGGAAAGTTCCCAATCAAGAAGACAAAGAGAACTCGAGAATCTTGGCCAGTCAAGGCAAAGAGAGCCAGAAAGCTCTTCCCAAAAAAGACCAAGAGACGCAGATAGCTCCCAAAGAAGAGGCTCGGACTCCCAAAGAAGAGATTCGGACAATTCTGGCAAGAGACAAAGAGACGGCGCGGACCAACGAGGCTTTCCAGAATCCGGGTATCCGGAGGCGAAAAAGAGAAGAACCGAGGGCAAGGATAGAGGCAGAAACGGATATCCTACTGCTCTTCACAGAAGAATCGCCGAGGCCATCAAATCGAACAACTATCTCAATATAGTCGATGCTATTCCAATCATGAAGTACCAGTCGCAGTTGAGAAGCTACAGAAACAACTTCCGGTCGAACCGGAGACTAGTTTCGGAGGTGTTTGAGGATGCGATCTTCAGTCTCAACAGTTTGACGACGACAAGCGCACGCAAGGAGCTTGTGAACGAGTTCAACGGGTTTTTGGGTATATCTGGGAAGTGGAGGAAGTGAGTATCTATATATGGAATACAGTTTGTACTATTGTGATGAGAATTGGGTATAAGAGAAATGTATATGTAGAAATGCATTTTGCCGCTTGTGTACATATCAATGGAGACCATACCTTTTATCAAGACAACAGGGTACCTATGTTTGTTTGCAAATTTGCAAATGAAACCTATGTTTGTTTGCAGATGAAATATTTAGCGATGCTGCCCTATCAATATCATAGGAAATATTTTTGGAAATGGCGAATGGTGATGTTTTTTTGCAAATGTATTGGTACAAACAGAAGATAATCTTTATGTGAAATGCCCCTGATCACTTTTGAAGATTCAGACGAACTCGATAGCTTTTCTGCTGGTCCACCGAGGTAATTCGCGCGTTTATTTGATTTACTTTGCTCAATATTCTAGTCAAGTCTATTGCGGGATGAAAGTTATAAACGGCTCGTAACATGCGTGCTGTAGTAAAGAAGTACTTTGATTAACAGAGTGGTCTTCTGTCTCTCGACTCGCTCCTTTTTATGATTCATGTTCAGTGCGAATGCATACTTTGCATAACGATACATTTTTTAGTGGAAAAGTGCTGCTTCAACGCCTATAGGCGATATATCTGCGCTTGTTATTTTATTCCGAGTGTAGTGCGAATGCAGGATTTTTTAACATGCATTTTCCAGGAAAAAGGCTGCCTATAAGAGAGTCCTCTACTCTGCCTTGCTATCTAAAGCACTACTACTATTACTACAAGCCGCTTACTTATCTCGCTTCGCTTGTTTTGTCTCGCTCCGCTCGACTTTACTCCTACACTGCTTATTTACCTCGCTTCGCTCGTGAACTCGCTCCGCTCGTTTTGCTACGCTCGTCTTAATATCAAATTCTATTCAATACATACTACCTTCAATGAATACTACCTTCTATGAATATAGCTACTATGTTCAGACCGGCTTCCCCCCAATGAACTCACTCCATCTACGAACCTCCTCCGGAATAACAACCTTCCCACCCTTTGCATACTCCACCTTCTTCCCAATGTTCTCCTTCAACGCCTCCGAAAACAGCACGCCTACCCCACTTTACACTTTTTTAAGGAGCTAGCCAAATCATCTATCATAATAAAAAATGCTTCTGTTAAGACAGTCGTCTTTTACGCCTCGCTGCGCTGGTTATTTTATTGCACGGCTAGTGTTAATGCAGGAATCTTCAACATGCATTTTCAATTAAAAAATGCTGCTTAAGACCGTCTTCATGCTTGCCCCGCTTCGCTCGTTATTTGAAAAAAAGTTGCTACTTCTAACAGATTTTCTCGCTTCGCTTGTCTTTATTACTACAGCCACCTGTTTGTCTCGCTTCGCTCGTCTCTACTACTACAAACCGCTTACTCATCTCGCTCCGCTCGTTTTTGCCTCGCTTCGCTCGACTTTTCTACTACACCGCTTATTTACCTCGCTTCGCTCGTAAACTCGCTCCGCTCGTCTTTCTACGCTCGTCTTAATATCAAATTCTATTCAATACATACTACCTTCTATGAATACTACCTTCTATGAATATAGCTACTATTTTCAGACCGGCTTCCCCCCAATGAACTCACTCCATCTACGAACCTCCTCCGGAATAACAACCTTCCCACCCTTTGCATACTCAACCTTCTTCCCAATGTTCGCCAACGCCTCTGAGAATAGCACGCCCACCCCACTATACACTTTTCTGAAAAGCTAGCCAAATTACCTATTGTAATAAAAAATGCTTCTGTCAAGACAGTCCTCTTCTATGCCTCGCTGCGCTAGTTATACTATTGTACGGCTAGTGTTAATGCAGGAACTTTCAACATGCATTTTCAATGAAAAAGTGCTGCTTAAGACCGTCTTCATGCTTGCCCCGCTTCGCTCGTTATTTGAAAAAAAGTTACTACTTCTAACAGATTTTCATACTCGCTTCGCTTGTCTTTATTACTACAGCCACCTGTTTGCCACGCTTCGCTCGACTATATTACTACAATTTACCTGTATGTCTCGCTCCGCTCGACTTTACTCCTAACTGCTTATTTACCTCGCTTCGTCTAATTATCTCGCTCCGCTCGTCTCGCTACGATCGTTTTAATATCAAATTCTATTCAATACACACTACCTTCTATGAATACTACCTTCTATGAATATAGCTACTATGTTCAGACCGGCTTCCCCCCAATGAACTCACTCCATCTACGAACCTCCTCCGGAATAACAACCTTCCCGCCCTTTGCATACTCAACCTTCTTCCCAATGTTCTCCTTCAACGCCTCCAAAAACAGCACGCCCACCCCACTTTACACTTTTTTGAGGAGCTAGCCAAATCATCTATCATAATAAAAAATGCTTCTGTCAAGACAATCCTTTTTACGCCTCGTTGCGCCCGTTACTCATTGCAAGTCTAGTGCGAATGCAGGAATCTTCAACATGCATTTTCAATGAAAAAATGCTGCTCAAGACCGTCCTCATGCTTGCCCCGCTTCGCTCGTTATTTGAAAAAAAGTTACTACTTCTAACAGATTTTCATACTCGTTTCGCTAGTATTTACTACGCCAACGACCTATATGCCTCGCTTCGCTCGTCTTTACTACTAAAAACCGCTTACTCATCTCGCTTCGCTCGTTTTGTCTCGCTTCGCTCGACTTTACTACTACACTGCTTATTTACCTCGCTTCGCTCGTGAACTCGCTCCGCTCGTTTTGCTACGCTCGTCTTAATATCAAATTCTATTCAATACACACTACCTTCTATGAATACTACCTTCTATGAATATAGCTACTCTGGCTAAACCGGCTTCCCCCCAATGAACTCACTCCATCTACGAACCTCCTCCGGAATAACAACCTTCCCACCCTTAGCATACTCAACCTTCTTCCCAATGTTCGCCAACGCCTCTGAGAACAGCACGCCCACCCCACTCTACACTTTTCTAAGGAGCTAGCCAGATCTTTATTTATAATAAAAAATGCTTCTGTCAAGACAGTCCGTTTTTACGCCACGCTGCGCTTGTTATTTTATTACAAGTCTAGTGTTAATGCAGGAATCTTCATCATGCATTTTTTAATGAAAAAATGCTGCTTATAAGACAGTCCTCATGCTTGCCCCGCTTCGCTCATTATTTGAAAAAAAGTTGCTACTTTTAACAGATTTTCTCGCTTCGCTTGTGTTTATTACTACAGCCACCTGTTTGACTCGCTTCGCTCGTCTTTACCACTACAAGCCGCTTATTTATCTCGCTTCGCTCGACTTTACTCCAACTCTGCTTATGTAACTCGCTTCCCCTAATTATCTCGCTCCGCTCGTTTTGCTACGCTCGTCTTAATATCAATTTCTATTCAATACATACTACCTTCTATGAATACTACCTTCTATGAATATAGCTACTATGTTCAGACCGGCTTCCCCCCGATGAATTCACTCCATCTACGAACCTCCTCCGGAATAACAACCTTCCCACCCTTAGCATACTCAACCTTCTTCCCAATGTTCTCCTTCAACGCCTCCGAAAACAACACACTCGTCTGCGGCTCGTTGAACAACGGAATCCCAAAGTCAATCGCATTACGGCGCATCACATAGTCCTCGTCCAACAACGACTCGGCTCTCTGGGCCGCCAAGTTGAACACACACTTGATATCGTACTTCTGGAACATCTCCGCAACGGACGCTTACCCCACTTTACACTTTTATAAGGAGCCAGCCAAATTATATATTATAATAAAAAATGCTTCTGTTAAGACAATCCTTTTTACGCCTCGCTGCGCTGGTTATACTATTGCACGGCTAGTGTTAGTGCACGCTTTTTCAACATGCATTTTCAATTAAAAAATGCTGCTTAAGACCGTCCTTATGCTTGCCCCGCTTCGCTCGTTATTTGAAAAAAAGTTACTACTTCTAACAGATTTTCATACCCGCTTCGCTTGTATTTATTACGCCAACGACATATATGCCTCGCTTCGCTCGTCTTTACTACTACAAACCGCTTACTCATCTCGCTTCGCTCGTTTTGTCTCGCTTCGCTCGACTTTACTACTACACTGCTTATTTACCTCGCTTCGCCTATTTACCTCGCGTCGCCTATTTACCTCGCTTCGCTCGTTTTGTCTCGCTACGCTCGTTTTAATATCAAATTCTATTCAATACTCACTACCTTCTATGAATACTTTGGCTAAACCGGCTTCCCCCCAATAAACTCACTCCATCTACGAACCTCCTCCGGAATAACAACCTTCCCACCCTTTGCATACTCCACCTTCTTCCCAATGTTCGCCAACGCCTCTGAGAACAGCACGCCCACCCCACTTTACACTTTTTTAAGGAGCTAGCCAGATTATTAATTATAATAAAAAATGCTTCTGTCAAGACAATCTTCTTTTACGCCTCGTTGCGCTGGTTATTTTATTGCACGGCTAGTGTTAATGCATGCTTTTTCAACATGCATTTTCAATTAAAAAATGCTGCTTAAGACCGTCCTCATGCTTGCCCTGCTTCGCTCGTTATTTGAAAAAACGTTACTACTTCTAACAGATTTTCATACTCGCTTCGCTTGTATTTATTACGCCAACGACCTATATGCTCGCTTCGCTCAAATTTATTACTACAAAGTGCTGAATTGTCTCGCTTCGCTCGACTTTACTCCAACTCTGCTTATTTACCTCGCTTCGCTCGTGAACTCGCTCCGCTCGTCTCGCTACGATCGTTTTAATATCAAATTCTATTCAATACATACTACCTTCTATGAATACTACCTTCTATGAATACAGCTACTCTGGCTAAACCGGCTTCCCTCCAATAAACTCACTCCATCTACGAACCTCCTCCGGAATAACAACCTTCCCACCCTTTGCATACTCAACCTTCTTCCCAATGTTCGCCAACGCCTCTGAGAACAGCACGCCTACCCCACTTTACACTTTTCTAAAAAGCTAGCCAAATTAGATATTATAATAAAAAATGCTTCTGTCAAGACAGTCCTCTTCTATGCCTCGCTGCGCTAGTTATACTATTGCATGGCTAGTGCGAATGCAGGAATTTTCAGCATGCATTTTCAATGAAAAAAGGCTGCTTAAGACCGTCCTCATGCTTGCCCCACTTCGCTCGTTATTTGAAAAAAAGCTACTACTTCTAACAGATTTTCATACTCGCTTCGCTTGTATTTATTACGCCAACGACCTATATGCTCGCTTCGCTCAACTTTATTACTACAAAGTGCTGAATTGTCTCGCTTCGCTCGACTTTACTCCAACTCTGCTTATTTACCTCGCTTCGCTCGTGAACTCGCTCCGCTCGTCTCGCTACGATCGTTTTAATATCAAATTCTATTCAATACACACCACCTTCTATGAATACTACCTTCTATGAATATAGCTACTATGTTCAGACCGGCTTCCCCCCGATGAATTCACTCCATCTACGAACCTCCTCCGGAATAACAACCTTCCCGCCCTTTGCATACTCCACCTTCTTCCCAATGTTCGCCAACGCCTCTGAGAACAGCACGCCTACCCCACTTTACCTTTCTCTAAAAAGCTAGCCAAATTATATATTTCAATAAAAAATGCTTCTGTCAAGACATTACTCTTCTATGCCTCGTTGCGCCCGTTACTTATTGCAAGTCTAGTGCGAATGCAGGAATCTTCAACATGCATTTTCAATGAAAAAATGCTGCTTATAAGACCGTCCTCATGCTTGCCCTGCTTCGCTCGTTATTTGAAAAAAAGTTACTACTTCTAACAGCTTTTCATACTCGCTTCGCTTGTATTTATTACGCCAACGACATATATGCCTCGCTTCGCTCGTATTTACTACTAAAAACCGCTTATCTCGCTTCGCTCGTTTTGTCTCGCTTCGCTCGACTTTACTACTACACTGCTTATGTAACTCGCTTCGCCTATTTACCTCGCTTCGCTCGTGAACTCGCTCCGCTCGTCTTGCTACGATCGTTTTAATATCAAATTCTATTCAATACACACTACCTTCTATGAATACTACCTTCTATGAATATAGCTACTATGTTCAGACCGGCTTCCCCCCAATGAACTCACTCCATCTACGAACCTCCTCCGGAATAACAACCTTCCCACCCTTTGCATACTCAACCTTCTTCCCAATGTTCTCCTTCAACGCCTCCGAAAACAACACACTCGTCTGCGGCTCGTTAAACAACGAAATCCCAAAGTCAATCGCATTACGGCGCATCACATAGTCCTCGTCCAACAACGACTCTCTCTGGGCCGCCAAATTACTCACAGTTGATATCATACTTCTGGAACATCTCCGCAACGGACGCTTACTCCATTTTTTTAAGGAACTAGCCAAATCATCTATCATAATAAAAAATGCTTCTGTCAAGACAGTCCTCTTCTATGCCTCGCTGCGCTAGTTATACTATTGCACGGCTAGTGCGAATGCAGGAATCTTCAGCATGCATTTTCAATGAAAAAATGCTGCTTAAGACCGTCCTCATGCTTGCCCCACTTTGCTCGTTATTTGAAAAAAAGTTACTACTTTTAACAGATTTTCATACTCACTTCGCTTATATTTATTACGCCAACGACATGTGAGCCTCGCTTCGCTCGTATTTACTACTAAAAACCGCTTACTCATCTCGCTTCGCTCGTTTTGTCTCGCTTCGCTCGACTTTACTCCTAACTGCTTATTTACCTCGCTTCCCCTAATTATCTCGCTCCGCTCGTCTCGCTACGCTCGTTTTAATATCAAATTCTATTCAATACATACTACCTTCTATGAATACTACCTTCTAGAATATAGCTACTATGTTCAGACCGGCTTCCCCCCGATGAATTCACTCCATCTACGAACCTCCTCCGGAATAACAACCTTCCCGCCCTTAGCATACTCCACCTTCTTCCCAATGTTCGCCAACGCCTCTGAGAACAGCACGCCCACCCCACTTTACACTTTTATAAGGAGCTAGCCAAATTATCTATTATCATAAAAAATGCTTCTGTTAAGACAGTCCTTTTTTACGCCCCGCTGCGCTAGTTATTCTATTGCACGGCTAGTGTGAATGCAGGAATTTTCAGCATGCATTTTTAATGAAAAAAGGCTGCTTAAGACCGTCTTCATGCTTGCCCCGCTTCGCTCGTTATTTGAAAAACTATTTCTACTTCTAACAGATTTTCAGCCTCGCTTCGCTCGTCTTTACTACTGAAAAGCACTAACTTGCCTCGCTTCGCTCGTCATTACTACTACAAAGTGCTGAATTGTCTCGCTTCGCTCGACTTTACTCCAACTCTGCTTATTTACCTCGCTTAGCTCGTGAACTCGCTCCGCTCGTTTTGCTACGCTCGTTTTAATATCAAATTCTATTCAAATACTCACTACCTTCTATGAATACTATGGCTAAACCGGCTTCCCCCCAATGAATTCACTCCATCTACGAACCTCCTCCGGAATAACAACCTTCCCACCCTTGGCATACTCAACCTTCTTCCCAATGTTCTCCTTCAACGCCTCCGAAAACAACACACTCGTCTGCGGCTCGTTAAACAACGGAATCCCAAAGTCAATCGCATTACGGCGCATCACATAGTCCTCGTCCAACAAGGACGCTCTCTGGGCCGCCAAATTACTCACAGTTGATATCATACTTCTGGAACTCCGCAACGGACGCTTACACCACTTTGCAGTTTTCTAAGGAACTAGCCAGAATACTTATTATAATAGAAAATGCTTCTGCTAAGACAGTCCTCTTCTATGCCTCGCTGCGCTGGTTATTTTATTGCACGGCTAGTGCGAATGCAGGAATCTTCAACATGCATTTTTAATGAAAAAATGCTGCTTAAGACCGTCCTCATGTTTGCCCCGCTTCGCTCATTATTTGAAAAAAAGCTACTACTTCTAACAGATTTTCATACTCGCTTCGCTTGTCCTTATTACTACAGTCACCTGTTTGACTCGCTTCGCTCGTCTTTACTACTACAAAGTGCTGATTTGTCTCGCTCCGCTCGACTTTACTCCTAACTGCTTATTTACCTCGCTTCCCCTAATTATCTCGCTCCGCTCGTGTACGCTCCGCTCGTCTCGCTACGCTCGTTTTAATATCAATTTCTATTCAATACATACTACCTTCTATGAATACTACCTTCTATGAATATAGCTACTCTGGCTAAACCGGCTTCCCCCCAATGAACTCACTCCATCTACGAACCTCCTCCGGAATAACAACCTTCCCACCCTTTGCATACTCCACCTTCTTCCCAATGTTCGCCAACGCCTCTGAGAACAGCACGCCCACCCCACTTTACACTTTTATAAGGAGCTAGCCAAATTATATATTATAATAAAAAATGCTTCTGTCAAGACAGTCCTCTTCTATGCCTCGCTGCGCTAGTTATACTATTGCACGGCTAGTGTGAATGCAGGAATCTTCAGCATGCATTTTTTAATGAAAAAATGCTGTTTATAAGACCGTCCTCATGCTTGCCCTGCTTCGCTCGTTATTTGAAAAAAAGTTACTACTTCTAACAGATTTTCATACTCGCTTCGCTTGTCTTTATAACTACAGCCACCTGTTTGCCTCGCTTCGCTCGACTATATTACTACAATTTACCTGTATGTCTCGCTCCGCTCGACTTTACTCCTAACTGCTTATTTACCTCGCTTCGTCTAATTATCTCGCTCCGCTCGTCTCGCTACGATCGTTTTAATATCAAATTCTATTCAATACACACTACCTTCTATGAATACTACCTTCTATGAATATAGCTACTATGTTCAGACCGGCTTCCCCCCAATGAACTCACTCCATCTACGAACCTCCTCCGGAATAACAACCTTCCCACCCTTTGCATACTCAACCTTCTTCCCAATGTTCTCCTTCAACGCCTCCGAAAACAACACACTCGTCTGCGGCTCGTTAAACAACGGAATCCCAAAGTCAATCGCATTACGGCGCATCACATAGTCCTCGTCCAACAAGGACTCGGCTCTCTGGGCCGCCAAGTTGAACACACACTTGATATCGTACTTCTGGAACACCTCGCGCAAGGCACGCTTGTCCTCCTTCGGGAACTCGATCACCGTGATCTCCTGGCCCACGTGGTTCTCCAAATAGGCGGCCACCTCGCTGGAGGCGGTGTAGAAGCGGTATCCGAGCCCCTCGAGGTTGTGGGCGACCTTTCCAAGGAAGTCCTTGCTGACATCGCCCCCGAAAAGGAGCCCGCAGCCCGGCATAGGAAGATGGAAGTTCATGGTGGCCTGGATGGCCGTCCAGTATGCGGAGAGCTTGTCCTTGCCAAACGCGGCGATTTCGCCCGTGGAGGCCATTTCGACGCCCAAAAACGGGTCTGCGCCGGCCAAACGCGTGAACGAGAACTGCGGGACCTTTGTGGCGACGTAGCTGCGCGGCTGGGCCATCAAGTCGACCGGGGAAGGCACGTTTTTGCCCACAAGGGCCCTGGTGGCCACGTCGATGAAATTTGTGCCCAAAACCTTGGAAACAAAGGGGAACGAGCGCAGGGCACGGATGTTGCACTCGATGACCTTGAGCTGCGGCTCGCCGGCGCCGGCGTCGTTTTTGATGATCTGCATGTTGAACGGGCCGGTGATCTTCCAGGCGGCGGCCACGCGGTCCGCAATGTCCTTCAAGCGCCGCATGACGGCTGCGTCCAAGCCCTGCGGCGGAAGAACCAACAGGGCGTCTCCGGAGTGGATTCCGGCGTTTTCCACGTGCTCGGAAACCGCATGCACCAACACAGTGCCCCCACAGGCCACCGCGTCGATGTCGATCTCCTGTGCGCCCTCTATGAACTTCGAGATCACCACAGGGTGGTCTGGCGAGACCCTGGCGGCGTTTCCGAGCTTCTGCTGCAACTCTGCGTGGCTGCGGATGACCGCCATGGCCGCGCCGGACAACACGTAGGACGGACGCACCAACACAGGGTACCCGACGGCCGCAGCGAACTTTTCCGCATCCGCCACAGACGTGAGCTCCTCCCACGCCGGCTGGTCCACGCCTATGGCGTCCAACATCGACGAAAACTTGTGGCGGTCCTCCGCCTTGTCGATATCCTCCGGACTGGTCCCTAGGACGGCCGCGCCGTGCTGCTGCAACGCAAGCGCAATGTTCTGCGGCAACTGGCCGCCCACGGACACCACCACGCCCGCAGAACGCTCGATTTCGTAGATGTCCATGACCCGCTCGAAGCTGAGCTCCTCAAAGTACAAGCGGTCGACCTCGTCGAAGTCGGTCGACACGGTTTCGGGGTTGTAGTTGATCATGATGGTTTTGAGGCCGTTTTCGCGCAACGAGCGTGCTGCAGACACCGCACACCAGTCAAACTCCACAGACGACCCTATGCGGTACACTCCGGACCCAAGGACGGTGATTCCGTGGTCCTCGAAGGCCACGTCGCTCGCAGACGCGTTGTACGTCGTGTAGAGGTAGTTTGTGCTGGCAGGGAACTCTGCGGCCAAAGTGTCGATTTTTTTGACAAACGGGACGATTCCGAACGCCTGCCGTCTGCGCCGGACGTCCATCTCGCCGCACTGCACCGCGTGGGCGATCTGCTTGTCCGAAAAGCCGAGTTTTTTGGCCCGCGCCATTGCGTCACGTGTCACGGCTTTGAGGCCGCCTAGGGCCTCGAGTTCGCGCTGCATGTCGACGATGTTCATCAATTTGTAGAGGAACCAGCGGTCGATCTTCGTGAGCGCATGCACGCGTTCCACAGAGTAGTTTTCGTGGAGCAACGCCTGGCCCACTGCCATCCACCGTCTGTCGGTAGGATTGGCCAAAGCGTCGTCCAAGTCCGCGAAAACCCCGCCCTGGAAGCCCACAAACGAGGGGTCCACCTGGCGCACCGCCTTCTGGAAGCTCTCCTCAAAAGTCCGCCCGATGGCCATCACCTCGCCCACAGACTTCATCGACAGCCCGATGTCGCGTTTCACGTGCTGGAACTTCGCAAGGTCCCAGCGGGGGATCTTTGTGACCACGTAGTCGAGCGAGGGCTCGAAATTCGCGGTTGTTGTCTTCGTTACGGGGTTAGGAAGCTCCGGCAAGGTGTATCCCAAGGCGATTTTCGCCGCAGTGTACGCCAACGGGTACCCCGTGGCCTTGGAGGCCAACGCAGAGGACCGCGACAACCGCGCATTGACCTCGATCACCCGGAAGTCCAAGCCGTCGGGCTGCAACGCGTACTGCACGTTGCACTCGCCCACAACGCCCAAATGGCGGATGATTTTGATCGCCGCGGACCGCAACATGTGGTATTCCTCGTCCGAGAGCGTCTGCGAGGGTGCTACAACAATAGAGTCCCCCGTGTGGATCCCTAGCGGGTCAAAGTTCTCCATGTTGCACACCGTAATGCAGTTTCCCACGCGGTCCCGCACAACCTCGTACTCGACCTCCTTCCAGCCCTTGAGCGACTTCTCGACCAAGATCTGCGGCGCCAAGGACAACGACTGCGACGCAAGGTTCTTGAGCTCCTCAGGGCTGCTGGCAAAGCCGGACCCGAGGCCCCCAAGGGCGTATGCAGAACGGACAATAATCGGATAGCCTACGGATTCCGCCGCCTTAAGGGCGTCGTCTACAGTGTCTACAGCTATGGACTCGGCGATCGGAATGTCGATCTCCTTGAGCGCGTTGGCGAACAACTCGCGGTCCTCGGACGTTTCCAACGTTTTGATGGGCGTGCCGAGCACCTTGATGCCGTACCGGTCGAAAATCCCCATTTTGTCCATCTGCACCCCCACGTTCAACCCCGTTTGGCCGCCAAACGTGAGGAGAATGCCGTCGGGGTTTTCGCGCTCGATGATGTAGGTGATGTACTCAGGGGTCACAGGGAGATAGTAGACCTCGTCCGCAAGGGCGTGCGAGGTTTGGTTGGTAGCAATGTTGGGGTTGATCAAAATGGACTTTTTGTTGGCCTCCTTGAGCGCCTTGATGGCCTGCGACCCGGAGTAGTCGAATTCTCCGGCCTGGCCGATCGAGAGCCCCCCGGAGCCAATGACAAGCACCTTGGAGACGTCGACCAAGCTGTGGGCGTTTTCGTCCTTGAAGTGCTTGAGGATGTTCAGTCCGTTGTAGGCGGTGGCAAATCCATGGCGAAGGGTGGCGCGGCTGGCGACGCCTGTGGCAGAGCCATGGCGAAGGGTGGCGCCTCGAAAGACAGGCGCAAGGCCGCCTCGAAAGGTGGCGCCTCGAAAGGTGGCGCCTCGAAAGCTGGCGATCAGCGATTTCAACAACATTTTGTGCCTGGATTTCTGGCTGGTTGCTGGTTGCTTACTGAAGGTTTGCTTACTGGCGTGGCTGCTTAGGAGATGGAGGTGGGGGCGGAAGGTTATATATAGTGTGTATTATATTGCATGGTTTGGGACTAAAAGGTTTGAAAATTCAGGATGAGTCAACCCGATAGTGAAAAATTTTTAGTCACGTGGTCGATAACGAGTTTAATTTGGGGGTAATTAGGCTGGGACTTGAGGGTGGGGTTATGAGAATGTATGAAATCATGGGGGATCATGCATGATCCCCGATGATACCTACTTGCCTAACGCATGCAAGTTGTAGGCAATGACATTAATTACGGTTTGCAGTATTCATTTTGGCGGTGTAGTGCAGTTGGCAATGGCAATGCAATTCTACAATGATGGCAATGGTAATGCATTGGCAATGGCAATGCAATTCTACAATTAATGGCAATGGCAATGGCAATGCAATGGCAATGCAATGGCAAGGGCAATTACAATCTGTTGTGAGCCTGCAAAGTTTATGCAGGCCTGACTCATGTTAGAGGTTACACAGTTTGCCTGACTCACCTAATACGAAGCTTATATAAGCGTGCCATAGTTGACTCATGCATGAGTGCACCAACAATGCCCTGCCCTGCCATTGCACCCATGATGGTTGACTCATGCGCAACACAATAGACAAACGGGCTTTTTTGATCCGTCGTTCGAGGTTTTTCGAGGATTTTTCGAGGATTTTTCGAGGAATTTTTCAGCGATGCGAGATAATGCAGCAAGGTGCAAGTAATACAGGACCCCGTTTGTATCCGTCCTGGGGGTATACCCGGGATCCACCATTGTGGTACATGGACAAGTAGCCCGACATACATACTTCATAGAGAATCATGACACGCTCTAGTGCTGTCTACAGATTTCTTCAGCCGTCTGACAGGGCATCTGCGTACGGCTCTGCTACAAGCAGCAACAAATACGACGGAATAGACATGTGTCGGGATACACAGACGGCTGACAATTGGCAATACCAAACAGAAGGCATGTTCTTTGACAGTCCATGATTGCTTATCCTGTGGGGACCAATAAAATACCAAAGCATACATCCTTGGGTTTTAGATTGAATATATGCTGTCCATCTTTATACCTGGCTTCAAGCTGGTGCAACGATGTATCTCTTACAAAACAGCCTTTTCCATTCAGTGGCATTTGCCCGTCTCCAAATCTAGTGCGTAATAATAAAAAGATATTCTTTCTGATTTACTGAGTGATCACCTAAAAAACCTGTCAATTCAAGCTCAATTGTCAGAAAACGTGCGTAATAATAAAAACATCTTCTTTCTGATTTACTGAGTGATCACCTAAAAAACCTGTCATTTCAAGATCAATTGTCAGAAAACGTACACCCTTGAGTTTTAGATTGAATATATGCTGTCCATCTTTATACCTGGCTTCAAGCTGGTGCAACGATGTATCTCTTACAAAACAGCCTTTTCCATTCAGTGGCATTTGCCCATCTCCAAATCTAGTGCGTAATAATAAAAACATCTTCTTTCTGATTACTGAGTGATCACCCAAAAAACTGTCATCTCAAGATCAATTGTCAGAAAACGTGCGTAATAATAAAAACATCTTCTTTCTGATTTACTGAGTGATCACCCAAAAAACTGTCATCTCAAGATCAATTGTCAGAAAACGTGCGTAATAATAAAAACATCTTCTTTTTGATTGACTGAGTGATCACCAAAAAAACCTGTCATTTCAAGATCAATTGTCAGAAAACGTGCGTAATAATAAAAACATCTTCTTTTTGATTGACTGAGTGATCACCAAAAAAACCTGTCATTTCAAGATCAATTGTCAGAAAACGTGCGTAATAATAAAAACATCTTCTTTTTGATTGACTGAGTGATCACCAAAAAAACCTGTCATTTCAAGATCAATTGTCAGAAAACGTGCGTAATAATAAAAACATCTTCTTTCTGATTTACTGAGTGATCACCTAAAAAACCTGTCATTTCAAGATCAGTCGTCAGAAAACGAATTAAAAAAAAAAAAATAAAAGATGGGGAGCATTTGACGATATTGGGTGAGAATTCACTTGGAATTATAAGCCTTCTATGTGAATTTTGGAGTGAATTTTGTATTGCGGCCGCATTCTAGAATTGGAACAGTGTGGTTTTGAATCCATGAAAATGGATTATGATAAAACAAATGCATTGAATATTAAATAAAAGCTCAAGGCGAGGATCGAACTCGCCTCCGCAAGAGAAAGCAGTGACCAGCGCTGCTATGCTCCCCACCAGCCGTCAGGCCATGGTCCAGACGGCCAAAATTGTTGCTTTCTGGCCGGTTTTGTGCAATTTTACACGCATTATGTATGCTGTGAAGGAAAACGCAACCCGACGCAAGAAGCAGTGGGCTGGCGAAAAAAAAAAAAAAAAAATCACAAAATTACTAACGGCACGCGAGCGTGGAAAACTCGATCGAGAAAAAAGCGGCACTTACGTTGTGTTACCATGTGACCATTTTTTAGCGAGTAGCTTCCATTATCAGGGGGTGACTGTATATTAGCGAGTAGCTTCCATTATCAGGGGGTGACTGTATATTGGCGAGCTATCGCTTACATAGTGACTATATGAGGATTTTCACTCTAGATGAAAAGTTTGCTAGCAGAGTTAGGATAGGCGTGATCTGTAGGCTCAATCTGTAGGCTTTAATCAGGTCCAATTGGATGTTGTAGATTCTTAACATGCATTGCAGAACTGGGTAGTTCATTGGCACAATCAATGTATCTATTTGCTTAGGCGAAGGTATAATGTAAACAGTCTGACTGATATCTTTTTATGATGTTGCTAGTTTATGTCAGCTGGTTGTATAATGATTTATTCACGGCTGTCTGAACTTATTTCGACTCACCACCTCATGCCTCAACCAGTTCATCTTCGCGAATCGGCCACAAACTCAATATCCTATCCACTAGGGGCTGGCCCTGCCAACTTACGAATTATACAATATTTCAATAAATTTGTCTATTGGGGTATAAATCCATGTATATACAACACTCAACAACATGACACAGTCCCTTATCTATGTAAGCTGATCATACAATATCTTCACCCACGGCTGCCTAAACTTATTCCGACTCACTACCTCATCCAACGCCTTCAACCAGTTCATCTTCTCCTCGTGCGAATCGGCCACAAACTCAATAATCTCCCCGTTCATAAACTTCACCTTGAACCCCTGGTGCATAATAATCTCGTCACTCAACCGTCTGCCCAAAGAACCCCCTCCGCCCTCATAGTCGCGCTTCACGTTCGACGACATCAAGCCTATCGCCTTGATCAAGTTGATTTTCGCCCTGGTCTTCTTGCTGAACTCGTTGTGGGCAATCATGTCTGTGCCGTTCATGGTGAACCACCTGCGCTTCAAATAGTTGCAGTCGCCGCCCTCCTGGGACAAATAGCCCTCGTAGTGCACGAGGATCTGCTTCTGGTACTCCTTGACCGCCTCGTAGGCTATGTGGATGCTTGGGGGGAAGATTTCCGAGCTTTTGGTGCGGGGAATGTACAACATCTGCAACTCAAGCTTGCCTATGCGGTACGGCTGTTTCTTTGTGGCCACGCCCTTCTCCACCACCGACTCCCACTCGTTGAAGCACGTGACGTCGAAATTGCAGGCCCTGCCGGTGATAAGCGGCTCGTACTGGGCAAAATCGACGTACGCACGGGCAAAGGAGCCGTCCTTGGCGAGCTTTGTGTCCCAGGGATCTGTTTTGTCGATCTTTGTGACCAATCTCTGGCGGGTTTTGTATATTGTGCGGTGTCCAAGCAACCCCCCAAGCACCCGTTTGCGGATCGGGTACTTTTCGGTGACCTCGATCAACTTCTCCTGCCCCTCGTAGGAATACGACGCCTTGAGGGTCAAAATAAACTCGAGGTTGTCGGAAACCGTGAGCTCGAACTCCTGGTTGATGGAGGTGTTTGTTTCGAGGGCCACTTCGGGGGTGGAGATGCAGTGGATGCCGTTGTCCAAGATGAGGGAGAATTTTGCGTTGTGGCTGTCGATCTGGGGGAGTGCGAGGTTTTTGAGGCCGACAATGCGGACGTAGAGGCGGCCCTGGTCGTCCATGGGGAGGTTTACGGGTGGATTGTGCTCCAGGAACGCATTTTGGGGGCTGCCTTGGGCGGGGCCATTTTGGGGGCTATCTTGGTCCAGGTACCCATTTTGTGGGTCCAGGTACCCATTTTGGGATGGGTCTGGGTACCCATTTTGGGGTGGGTCCAGGTACCCATTTTGGGCCCCCACGTGCCCATTTCTAATGCTTTGGCCACTGCCGTGGCCATTATGGCCAATGCCACGGCCCCGGCCATTGCCCCGGCCGCTTCCGACGCTCAGATTGCCGTCGTGGAGCGACCCCTGCATGCTCCGCGGCCGTCTGGACACATTGGACACCCTGTGCGGCTTTGGGGCGGAAATATGCCGCTCGTGGATCGACGCCGTCCGCAAAGACGCCCCCAGGGCCCCCAGGGCCTCCCGGAGCGCCCCAGACTTCCTCTTGCGCGAGTCTAGGCCCCTCTGGGCCCCTCCAGGCCCTCCCCGGGCCCCTCCAGCCCCCTCAGCCCCCCGGCTGGCCTTTCTGTTGAACGAATGGCGCCGTTCGTCGCCCTGGCGCACCACAAGCTCCTTTTGCCGCGGCATGTTGACGATTCCCTGGTACCGGTGCTGCTTTTTGCTGTTGAAAACCTCGCGCGGCCCCTCGGCGGCCTTTGCAACAATAAGCTCGTTTCTGCTGCGGGCCCTGTAGCCCCGCAGGTGGGCCTCTTCGACCCGCAGGAACTCCTGCGAGAGTTCCTCCTCCAAACTGTCGAAATGCTGCTCGGGAAGCAACGGTTCGGGGACCCGCGAAAGCTCTTTGGCGATGTGTGCGGCAAAACTGCGGTTTTCGGGGGCGAAATCGTCGTCGTCGATTTCGAGATCGTCGTCGCTGCGGCCTCTGTCGAACGTGTCGTTGATGAAGTTCCCGCCGAGGGAGTTTTGGATGTCCTGGGTGTTTTGGATGTCCTGGGGGCCGTTTTGGCCATTTTGGCCATTTTGGCCCCCATTTTGAATATCCTGGCCATGGTGGCCATTCTGGCCACCATTCAGAGTGCTCTGCCCCCCCCGCACCTTGCTGAGCTTCCGTTTCGCCTTCAACATCTTTTTGATCTCCAACGAGTTCATGCTCGGCGAGCTTTTCATGCTCTGGCTGCGGATTGTCGTCTCCTGCCGGCCCATATTGGCCCATATGTGGTGCACCTCCTCTGTGGACAGGAGAGAGTCCAGCGTGGACGACCGGGGGAACCCAGGCTGCTCAAAAACCGGTCTTGGGGCGGAAATCCCGCTTTTGGAGACGTATTCGTTTGTTTTGACCAAAAGCGTGTCGAGCACGCTGCTGGAAAACCGCACAGGGTCCCCAGGGCCCTCCAGGCGGCCCTCCAGGCGGCCCTCCAGGCGGCCTAGCTCCTTGTCGCGCTTCATCTGCATGAGTTTCACGGTGAAATTGCTGGAGTTTGAGTCGTTTGGCTCTGCGGTGGAGTTGAAAATAGAGTCCGAAAGCGGCTTGAATGCGTCGTCCAGCGCATTCCCCGCGGCCTCCCGAGCCTCGTTTTTGGCTTCTGTGTCCATCGGGGCGTCCTCCGGCTCTTCTTTGATCGGACTGGCGTACGCAGGGTGTTTGCTGGGGTTTGTGAGGGACTGGTAGAGCGCAGACTGGTCCATTGTGGACTCTCCAAGGGGCTGCGAGGACGCAGAGCTTGCGCGGCTGGAGATGTTTTGCATTGCGCCGGTTGCGGTCTTTTTTTCGTCCTTACAGTCCAGCTCGTTGTAGTTCGACGCCCGTTCCATTTCCAGCCCGGAAACATACGAATCCTTGATTTCCGACGCATTTGAGGCAGACGTCGGGTTTGTCGAGTCCATAGACACCTTTCTGGAGCTTTTGCGCTTGTCCTCGTCGCTCGTGTGCATGTAGTCTGCAATGGTAAACTCCTCTTTTACGCTGTCCTTGTCCGTCGACTCGTTTTCAAGCTCGGGGATTTCTGCAAAATCAAGCTTTTTGACCTTGATGCTGTCCTGCGAAAACGCATGGTCGACGTCCTGTCTGACTCTGTCGAGAACCACGTCTTCGTAGTACGCGTCGCTGCTACTGGAGGGATTTCTGTTTCTGAACTTGTCGTACAACCGGTCGTTTTCCCTGATGATTGTCGAGGGCGTTCTGTCGGGGGGCAAGGCGGAATTGAGCGCCGATTCGAAGTTCTGGTGGTTTTTGATTTTTCTTGCCTGGATTTTCGAGGGGGAGTCTATGGAAGTGGATACAGAAGCGGCTTTATCCCCTGAAGATTTCTCATTCGGAGAGTCGAAATTGAAGCGAGTCACCGACGATTTCGAGTTGTTGATGAAATCTCCTATTGAAAAGTCCTCTTTTGCGCCATACTCATTCGAATTGCCTATGGCATCATTCGAATTGCCTATGGCATCATTCGAATTGCCTATGGCATCATTCGAAATGTCTACGGCCTCACCCATCTCTTTAGGACCCCTGCCCTTTTCCCCAATATGCAAATCCCGCATCTGCGCATCGATTTCCATTTCTCCGTCGTCGTCCCCAAAACTGCCCTCCGGCATGAGCTCGTTGTCGCGCTTTCCGGGCCGCAACTTCGGAATGTGGATCGTCTGCGGCTCGTAGACCCCCGTGACGTTCCCCGCATCGCTCATGCTGGTGTTGCTCCCCACGTTGTATTTGTTCAAGTCCTGCTGGAGCGACGCAGACTGGGGGAAATTCGCAGGCATAGGCGGCAAGGGCTTTGGGTTTTCCGAATGGGTTATTGGGAGGTCTTCGCTGGGCTCTCTGGACACCTTGTTGCTGAGGTTGGGCTTCCAGTTTAGCTGGAAGTTTGTGGAAAACGCAGTGGCGGAGTTTTCGTTTTCGTCGTACAGGGGCTCGCCGCGGTTCTCCTTGTCCTCGTTGGGGCTGTAGATGTTGTCCTCGGGGATGGACTCGAACAAAAGCGATGTTGTTTTAGTCATCATGGGGCTGTCTGTGTGGTGTTAGTAGGGTATTTGTAACTACTGGGAGAGTATGGACTACTGGAAGAGTATTGAAGTGTGGAAGAGTTTTGGACTACTGTGAGAGTTTTGAAGTGTAGTTTTGGAAACAGAGGTGTAAAGTGAAATGTAAACAAACTTACCAGAAGCCTCGTTGTGCGTCGACATCGTGGCAGCACTTTGTGTATACACAATAAATGATTCGCCCAATGGGGAAAGTTGGAATAGAGTGAATAGGACCAGAATAAGCACTACAAGAAAGTTAACGCTGCACGGTGTGTTTTGACTGGTTCTGCCTGGTGATGGAGCAGCCAGACTAGAGGCGAGGATGAAAAGGTAGGCAGATTTGCGAATGATTTTGCTGTTGTGTTTGTTTATTTGGGTTAAAAATTTGCGGTGAAAAATAAACAAAGAGGTAAACATGGTCATGTGATGGGGGCATAGGTTAGGATATGCCTATGCCACAGGCATGCCAATGGTATCATTCCATAATTATATGGAATGGAAGGATATATATATGGATGTATTCCTTTTATACATGTGCTGTGCGTTGGATGCCTGCTGGAGAGTACTGTTTGCAATTGCATTGGAATTGGGTGACAAATGGTATGCAATGTGGCAATTTGCAGTTACATTAAATAGTATCATTACATAATTATATGGAATGGAATGATATATATATGGATGTATTCCTTTTATACATGGGCTGTGCGTTGGATGCCTGCTGGAGAGTACTGTTTGCAATTGCATTGCAATTGGGTGACAAATGGTATGCAATGTGGCAATTTGCAGTTACATTAAATAGCAGTTGATTGATGGTAAATAGGAACTCACGTACGGAGGGGCTATTAACTGTCTGTCAAACCTGATCAATTGCGAGGCTGAAAAGTATATGATAATACAAAATAGTAACGGTTTTGCTTGCAGGGAAGCGCCTACAGTCTGGGTTTACAATTGGATAACCAAATGCAACCGGCCACACTGGCCATAGCCAAATGCTTATTCAATTACTAGAAATACATGCTAATGCTACATAAGCAGCTTTTTCGCCCGGCGAAGCTCAAATATATAGCCAAATGACAGTTCATGCAGCCATGATAGTACATATTAGCCAGCTTTCTCGCCTGGCGTAGCCAGGCATTCAAAGGTCCATTAAAATAGCCAATACTACATAACTAGCTTTCTCGCCTGGCTGCGCCAGGAATAGCCAATACTACTTGACCGCCTTTCTCGCCCGGCAAAGCTCAAATACATAGCCAAATGTCTAATCCATACAACCATAATACTGTAAAGAGCCAGATTTCTCAGGCACAGCCAAATGCTTCAATTACTAGAAAATACACGCTAATATTACATACCCACCTTTCTTGCCTGGCGCTGCCAGACATTCAAAGCACAATTAAATAGCCGATTTTACATACCCACCTTTCCCGCCTGGCTGCGCCAGGAATAGCTAATATTACATACCCAGCTTTCTTGCCTGGCTGCGCCAGGAATAGCCTAAACTACATAACCACCTTTCTCGCCTGGCTGCGCCAGCCGAGGGCTTCGCCAGCCGAGGGCCACCTTTCTCGCCTGGCTTCGCCAGCCGAGGAAAGGCCTACTCCGACTTTATCGTATTATCTATCGTACAATAACAATCACACTCCGGAACTGGACACACATAATGGTTCCGAAACCAGTCATCCGCATGCTTCGCATGCATCCCATGGTTGCAGTTCAAACAAAACGTCGCCCAGTCGTGAAAGTAATTCTCAAGCTTCTCGTCCGCGTCCGACACGTACCGGATCGGGGCTCCTAACGAGTAGAGGCAGATCGAGCACTTTGGCAACGAAGCCCCGCACACGCACGTGACCGTGCTCTTGTGGGTGTACCGCCCCGAGGGGGTGAGCGTCACCTGACTGGCCCCGGGCACGTGACCGGCGCCGCGGCCCGCCGGCTTGGTGCCCATGAGCTTGGTGTACGGGGCGAATTGCGGCTTGCTCTGCTTGCTGGGCAACAAGCGCGAGATGTCGGTGCTGCACTGGATGCATTTGAGGTACAACTGCTTGGGCTGCGGCGCGAGAAAGTATTCCGCCGCCGGATGCGGTGCCGGATCGTGGTTTGCCGCCGCGCCGGAGGGGGTGCCCCCCGGGGCGGCACCCCCCGGGGCGTCCGGCGGCGGATTTCCGGCGCAAAGCCAGTTCCGGGACATTTTGCGGCGGCTGATGTCGAGTTTTGCGCGGTATTTGAAGAGCCGCCAGCTGTTGAGGAGGTCGCGGTACGCGTAGACCCAGTTTTCGACCCGGCGGTCGTCGAAAAAGCGCGGACAGGCAAACGCGCTGATAAGGGCCACGGTCTGGACGTCCGTGTACTTGTTGTTGTAGTTTTGGAGCAACGTCATGCCCTTGCGGGTGAGCCCGGTCAACATGATGCCCTCCGGATTTCCGGCCTTGATTACGTCGTCGGTGATGCGGCGGAGATAAAGCGTGAGTTTGTCGTCCGGAAGAAACTTGAGGGCAATGAGAAGCTTGTCTTTTAGGGGCAAACTGGGCTCGTCGAGCACGTCCTGCCAGTTGAAGTCCGTAAGATACTCGAAAATCGCCCTGTAGTACGGCGAGGTCAACGAACTGGCGAGTTTCGAGCACTGCTCGCGCCAGGGCGGCTCCTTGCTGCTGCGGCCGTTGTAGAAGCCCAGCATGGCGGCGGCGATCAAGGAGCACGTGGGGTCCACGGCGATGGGCACGCCTGCGAGGATCTCGATGGCGTTGGCGATTTTCCCGTGGAAAACACACAATCCGGCGGCCTTGTCGTAGTACCGAAGGCGCAAAAGCGTGCGGATTTTGCTGTCGAACTCCGCGCCGGAGATGTACCATCCGCAGCTGAACAAGCAGTACCGGCGCTGCACCGCCTTGGCGGTTTCCACGCGCAGTTTGCTTGTGCTGGCGTAGAACGAGGCCGCCTGGGTCATGGGCTTCAAAATCTGCTCAAGCAGGGCCACAAACCGGTCCCTGGGCGCCTTGGCGGCCCGCGCGAGGTACGCACGGCTCACACGGCGCGGCTCGTTGGCTAGGATCTCCTCTAGGCCGTGCCAGATGTTGTAGATGCCCTCAAAACTGATGTCGAGCCCGTGGGCCACAGTGCGCTCTGCGGCGCAGTTTTCGCTCGCGTAGAACAACCATTTCCAGCAGATGCGGAGCTGCTCGTAGTATGTTTCGTAGACGGAGACGTCTGTGCGCTTCATGGCCGAAAAAAGCTGCGAGTTCTGCTTGAGGTCTGCAAGCCCGTAGTTGTGTTTTACGCGGTGGTGCATGACTGCGGCGATGTCGTCGGCAAGCATTTCGCTGAGCGACTTGAGGGGAGGGGCGGGGGGGCCCAGGAGGGCCTCTGGCTTTATTTCGGGCGTGGGAGGGGCTACGGGGGGCAGGTGGCCCTCTACGTTTAAAAGGACCTTCCCCAGGCCCGTCCGGACCTCTCTGCTGTCTCTACTGGACCCCCCTGCGTAGTTTACCTCTCTACTGTCTCTACTAGCCCCCCCAGCGTAGTTTACCGTTTCAATCACCATCACGCGGTCCCGCAAATGCACCCCCGAATTGAAGTTGTTAAAGCGAAATATCGAGTCTCCGTCCACAATGGGCACCCGCATCACGCCCCCCGAGAGCGACAACGTCACCAAGGACCCCAGGGACCCGTCTGCGGGCGCCTTCATGTAGTCGAACGAAATTGTGTGCTTGGACATCCCCGCGCCGCTCAAACAGGCGTCCTTGACCTTTGCCACAAACAACGAGGCTATGTTGGCAAACTCGCCGCGGAAAAGGCTCTTTTTGGCCGCGCTTTCCACCACCATCGGCCTTGCCAAGGCGCCGGCATCCTCCGGCACAAACGGCGTCGCAGTGGACCCGTCGGAGTCCTCGTCCGCGTCCGTGTCGCCGTCGTCGCTGAAATCGTCCTCGTCGTCCTCGTCGTCCTCGTCGTCGCCGTCCAGGGCCACGTGCGGGTCCCTGGCGGCCTTGCTGCTCTTTTTGCGGCCCCTGGGCGCCTTGGCGACCGCCACAGCCCGCATTTCGTTGTCTACAAAGTACAAGTCGTGGCACACCTTCACGTCGTAGCCAAAGCACCACCGCTTGGCCTGCGGGTCCGTCATCGGCGCCTGGAGCACCGTGAGCTCCCCGCTGCGGAAGGGGCTGAACCGGTAGCACGGCACCGTGCTGACCTTGTCGTAGGAGCTCCCGTGGAACATGTTTGCGAGCTCAAGGACGGGCCGGGCCGCCTCCGGCAGCGCATAGAGCATTCTACGGTCCCAGATCGCGATCTTGCCCGCCTTGTCGTTGCTTACGGACGAGAAAAAAAGGTCGCTGTACGGGCCTACTTCTATATAGTTGGTATATACCGTGGGCACGTGGAACACGCACGCCGACGAGGGCGCCCGCGTGTCGATTTCCCGGATCCCCGTGCTTGTCCCGGCTAGCAACAGGCACGGGCTGGTGGGAATGAACTTCAACGAGTGGATTGTGCTGTCGAGCCGGAATCCCGCGTAGCTGCTGGTGTTTTCAAAGCTGGTGTACACGTGGAGCTCCTGGTGCCCCCGGAGCTTCGAGAACCCCACGGCAAGCGCGTCGGTGCTGTTGAACGCAAGCGCCCTGCACTCGCGCGACGCCTCGATCACCGTGGGGGTTTCCCCGGGCTTTGTGACGTCCACAAGCTTGGCCCTCTTCTTGTCCGCAGAGACCCCGTCGCACACGGCAACCATGCCAAACTTTGTGGGCAGGTAGTCGAAGAAGTTGATCACATGGCCGAACTCCACCTTGTACTTTTCGGTGAACTTGCTGGTCAAAGCGCTGTACGTGTGCACCCGGAGCTCCTGCTCGTTGTTGGAGATGAAATAGCTGTCGTCGGAGGAGCTCCATTGGTGGGCATTGATGATTTTCGCCATTGTCCGGTGGCGGGTTGCAGGTTGCAGGTTGCAGATATCCGGATATACAGGTGGATGGGAGAAAGAGGTAGCCTGGGGCTGTATGGGGCTGTATGGAGTTGGTGTGGCACTATGGGGCAATTAATTTTGGGGAGTTGGATTTGGTTGATTTTTTCGAGAGTGAGTGGTCACGTGGGGTCCAAAGGAGTGGGGTGGCTGTATACTACGTGTGCAATAAGTGGCCGGCATTAATGGTGCATGCAGGCTGCATGATGCGGGCAACAGCATGCTGTTGGTTGCAAAACCCCGAGGCAGGGTTATTGAGAGAAAAGCCGTTCACCGGGAACCACGACGCCTGCTAAGCGACCCAATGCCCAGTACAATAATGCTATGATTTACGCGCATCCCCTGTAAGTGTCCAGCTATACAATACTCCTATAATGTTCAGCTATTCAATGCGGGCATCCCCTGTAAGTGCCCAGATATGAAATACGCCTATAATGTTCAGCTTTACACTGCGGGCATCCCCTGTAAGTGCCCAAATGTGCAATACTCCTATAGCGTTCAGCTTTACAATGCGGGCATGCCCTATAAGTGCCCAGATATGAAATACTCCCATAACGTCCAGCTATACAATACTTCTAATTGCTTTGCAATGCGGGCATCCCCTGTAAGTGCCCAGATATGATTTACGCCTATTGCTCTGCGCTGCGCGCATCTTCTGAAAGTGCCAGATACCTAATACTCCCATAATTGCTCTGCGCACCTCTATGTACCATCTATACAAAAGGCTCGCCACGCCTCAAGTTAACCTTCCAAAATCTATCCAAAAATAGTGCGAACCCTGTAGAATCCCATGGAACCGGGGGCCGCGGATGACACCCTCACGTGACCTGTCATCTGCCCACTACCGCACCCCACGTGACCTGCGCCCAGAAGCTTCGCTCAGAACCTTCGCTCAGAACCTTCGCCCAGAACCTTCTCGAACAGCAACCCACATCCCATCTCTTCCGCATCCCCACAATCCACCCGCATCTATGCGGATCCCCTGGAATGTTCGAGCAATTTCGGCGGCTAACTTTGCTTTCCCCTTTTGCCCCTTATTGCTCTCCCTTGTCTCCCAAATTAATATAAATAGCCGCTGCTGCACTCTCCCTCTGCATTTACCAAACTTGCTGCATTACAAACATCAAACACCAGATATTAACCACTACTAAATCACAAAATCGAATACCAAATACAATTTCCAAATACAACTTCCAAACACTAAATACAACCAATAATGTCCAAAGCAATCGGAATTGACTTGGGAACCACATACTCGTGTGTGGCCCACTACACAAACGACAGGGTCGAAATCATCGCAAACGACCAGGGAAACAGAACAACGCCTTCCTATGTTGCCTTTACGGACAGCGAGCGTCTTGTGGGCGACGCAGCAAAGAACCAGGCCGCTATGAACCCTAAAAACACCGTTTTCGACGCTAAACGTTTGATTGGCCGCAAATTCGACGACCCAGAGGTCCAGGCGGACATCAAACACTATCCATTCAAGGTGGTCAACGACGGAGGCAAGCCAAAGATCCAGGTCGAGTACAAAGGCGAAAACAAGACGTTTACGCCGGAGGAGATCTCCTCGATGATTCTCAACAAAATGAGAGAGATTGCCGAGGCGTATCTTGGCACAGACGTCAAAGACGCGGTTATTACGGTTCCTGCCTACTTCAACGACTCGCAGAGACAGGCAACAAAGGACGCCGGGCTCATTGCCGGCTTGAACGTGTTGCGGATCATCAACGAGCCTACTGCGGCAGCCATTGCCTACGGATTGGACAAAAAGGCCTCTGCGGGCGAGCACAACGTGCTTATCTTCGACTTGGGCGGTGGGACCTTCGATGTGTCGCTTTTGTCGATCGACGAGGGCATTTTCGAGGTGAAGGCCACCGCAGGGGACACCCACTTGGGCGGTGAGGACTTTGACAACCGCTTGGTGAACTTTTTCATCCAGGACTTCAAGAGAAAGAACAAAAAGGACCTCTCGACCAACCAGAGATCGCTCAGAAGACTCAGAACCGCCGCAGAACGCGCCAAGAGAACGCTTTCGTCGTCCACGCAGACCAGCATTGAAATCGACTCGCTTTTCGAGGGCGTGGACTACTACACGTCCATCACACGTGCCAGATTCGAGGAGCTCTGCGGAGACCTCTTCAGATCGACCTTGGACCCTGTGGAGTCGGTTCTTAAAGACGCAAAGCTCGACAAGTCGCAGATCCACGAAATCGTGCTTGTTGGGGGATCCACAAGAATCCCTAAGGTGCAGAAGTTGGTCAGCGACTTCTTCAACGGCAAGGAGCCTAACAAATCCATCAATCCGGACGAGGCTGTGGCCTACGGAGCCGCCGTCCAGGCCGCCATTTTGACCGGCGACACCTCCTCCAAGACGCAGGACTTGTTGCTTCTTGATGTGGCCCCATTGTCGCTCGGAATCGAGACTGCCGGCGGGGTTATGACCAAATTGATCCCTAGAAACTCGACTATCCCTACAAAGAAGTCGGAGATCTTCTCGACGTACGCAGACAACCAGCCAGGCGTGCTTATCCAGGTCTTTGAGGGCGAGAGAGCCAAGACCAAGGACAACAACCTTTTGGGCAAGTTTGAGCTTTCGGGCATCCCTCCAGCCCCTCGTGGAACCCCTCAGATCGAGGTCACCTTCGATATCGACGCCAACGGGATTTTGAACGTGTCGGCCGTCGAAAAAGGCACCGGAAAGAGCTCTAAGATCACCATCACCAACGACAAAGGCAGATTGAGCAAGGAGGAGATCGAGCGCATGGTCAGCGACGCCGAGAAGTTCAAGGAAGAAGACGCACGTGAGTCGGAGCGTATTGCGGCCAAGAACGGGCTTGAATCGTACGCATACTCGTTGAAGAACACCTTGGGCGAGAAGGGCTTCAAGGAGAAGGTTGACGAGGCAGACCGCACCAAGTTAGAGAAGGAGGTTAGCGATGTTATTAGCTGGTTGGACGACAGCCAGTCCGCAAGCACGGACGAGTACAAGTCGAGACAAAAGGAGTTGGAGGAGATTGCCAATCCTATCATGACGAAGTTCTACCAGGGTGGAGCTCCGGGGGCAGGAGCAGCTCCAGGCGGCTTCCCTGCAGGCGGCAGTGCACCTTCGGGGGCCGAAGGGCCAACCGTTGAGGAGGTTGATTAAGCGCGTGAGGCTAGCTGATTGAAGGGGCCAGGCCCCATTATGAGAAGATGTTTTTATTATATAGTGAATAAATTTATTGAATATAGTTGTTTATAATTGATGTAGTCCCTAGGGCCTAGTTGATGTAGACCCTAGGGCCTAGTTGATGAGAAGATGGGCCAGGCCTTAGTTGATTGAAAAGATGGGCCCAGGTCCTAGTTGATGGAGCAGATTTTCTTTTTTTTGTAGTGTATAAATTTATTGAAAAACATATTTGGATGTACATATTGTTGATCCAGGATGGCCATCCCATCCTGTTGGATGGGCCCTAGGCCAGGCCCTAGTTGATTGAGCAGATTCTTATCTAGTATAGTGTATATATATTGAAAGACGTAAGTGATGTAGATATTCATTTATGAGAAGATGGGCCCAGGCCTTGACCATATTCTTATTTGTTTAGTGAATAAATATCTACGATGCAGATGTTGATCCCGGCTGAATTTCTAACAAGTGCTGGGGAGATTAAGAGTGATTTGTCGTGTATATTTGACGTATGTTTTGGCTGAAAATTGGCAAGGTGTATAGACAGATAGATAGCATGTATTTCAATCTGACATTCAGGGTGATTATAGACAGACGGTACTCTACTTAATAATATTCAATTTGCTGATATATTCTCATTAAGAGGCAGGCCTGGCCCCTTCAATCAGCTAAAGGCCTGGCCCCTTCAATCAGCTAGGGGCTACAGACTTGCCTACAGACTTGCCTACAGACTTGTCTACAGAACTGATTTTTCATTTATTACCTCCCCTACTTGCTCGACTTCGTGTACTTCGTCTTCCCGATATCCATAGGTATGTAATGGTACTTCACCATGTGCTGGATCTGCTTCTTCATGCTCAACGAAAACAAAATAACAAAGTAAAGCACAAGGATCGGCCAGAACACCGGCAAGTTGAAAATATCAAAAAAACTCGTAAAGATAGAAATCACCGTGGCCACCACCGCCTTATGCCAGAACTTGAACTCAGGAAGTCTTCGGATAAATGGACGGAACTCGTCGTCCGTGCCTCCCGTGTTGGTGGTCTCCTCTCCACTGATCCCCTCCTCTATCGACTCGTCGCGGAGTTCCTGCTGCATCGACACGTCAAACTTAGGCTGCAAAAACTGGATAAACAACGACAACAAGTAGATGCTGAGCGTGTAGCACACAATGTACCATCCCTGACTAAGAAATATTCTCAACATAAACACAGCTAGCAACACCCCAAACCCAATCCATCTGTACGTCACATATGGAGTCACCTTGTCCAACTGCATCTGGTACAACTTGTGGGCAACTTTGTAGTACTCTGCGACCGGATTGGTCTCTTCTGCTGAAAATCCCGCCATTTTTGTATTCTGTTGGTCTGTGGCTGCTTACTGATACAATCCCGAGGAGCAGACACCATCACAAACCACAGTGAAGATCAAATATTTTTTTTTCAATGCTGGCAAACGCCAAATTAGTGCGCCCGAAACCGAGTTCCGCGTGGTGTCACCCGGACATAAGTAGGGGGTGCCCTCACCCCTCTCAAACACACTGCGAAAAAGAAAATATGAGATTCTTTCAATTGAAAGCTGGTAGATAGCTGCCTCTAAGATAAGATACAGGTAGATAAGAAACAGGCAATAGAAAAATATACATCATGAGCGGGTACGTATTTGACACGCGCTGCCGTATGCAAGCAGGTTACTAACAGAGTCCCTAGTTGGTTAGTTATTTTCAACCTTTTCGTGGTTGTGGCACTTTCGTTTGTTGTATGGCACTTCGCTCCAAAGAAAGACAGAACGTGAGTATATCGTTGACAGTGAAAAGTCAAAGTGTGGAGACATTACTAACATTCTGCAGTGTGTGGAGAAGCAGTGTCATTTTGTTTTTAGCAATGTCGTATTTGATGTGGGCCATCACTTATCTTTGCCAGCTTCATCCGCTTGTTGTTCCCCGTCGTTCAGATTTGAGACCGGAGTATGCGGAGTAGATTCGATCCAAGTGGCAGCTATTGACCTGCTGATGGCCTGTATGTCCTGGTGGCTGGAGATTTGATTAATGACTCAAGTCAATGCAATTGTATCTTTAATTAGTTTTTATCAGTGCATGAAGTATATCTTCAATAATGCAATGGTTTGTTATTTTTTTGGCTAGCCGTAAGCAGGTAACAATATTTAGCGTATTCATTATTAACACATTCTAAATGTCATACCTTTTGTCAATGTATCTTTAGTACAAGTATTGCCCTTAGCAGAGCATCTCCAATTTCAGCCAGCATTGCTCATATTCTCCTGGCAGCACATCACAAACAATGGCCAACTCAGTCACTAAACTTTCCTGATCAGAGAAATTCAATCAATCAAAACAACGAAAGACTTCACCGATGATAAGACGTCGCCCTTTGAAAATTCCCTGGGTCAGAAAAATATTAGGCGAATAATCTATGGGATTCATGCAGCATTCTTTGGGTCTCTCAATTCCCGCTATTTCAACATTTCTGGAGCATTTTTTTTTGCCTGCGCACCCTTTCCACAGTACATTTATCAAAGTGCCTACAATGGCCCTGGAAAATAAATACTTACCAGTTTCCTGTTTCCCTCTCTCCTCTGGGTATTTGCCTTTCAACATCTCGCGTCTTCTCTATCTCAGGTTGCCCAACTATACAGCCAATACTAACGACAATGCTTTCCACTCACTTTCTCTATGCTCTTTCGTTTGTCGCCTTGATCAGTGCACTTCCAATAGCAGAAACCTTGGACGGTGCTTTGACCTCTTCACCATCTATAAGCATTGCTCTGTCAACTTCTGCCCCAACCACGGCCCCAACCTCGGTCACGGGATCCGCTACAGACTCATCTTTCAGTTCTACCGTTACATTTCTTACTCAAACTTTGGATTCCGTAATTGACACCAATACAGCCGACAATTCTGCTCTTACTACTGCTACACAAACCTCGGCAGGATACATGTTCATAAATGTTGCTGTTGATGAGAACGGGGACGGAACTGCAGATGAGGTGGTGCAAACCGTTGTCCAAGTCAAAAAAGACGCAATCCTCAGCAAGATTCAAAACGCACGTCCAAACTATGTTGATCCTGTACTTGAAGCCATTATGTCTGGCCTTTGATGCTTGCTCTGCTCTTTATAACAATTATTTTTCCTTTTCGCTATAGATGAACATTTAGTTCCAAGTTCCAATATAAACATAGATTAAAACTACTCTAGGCTGTTGTACAAAATATTTTCTTGTTGGTGCTTGGTGTTTGTCGCGAGAAAAGTCACCTTGATTTAACTCAATGGTACTGTGTTTTCTTCTCAATAGCATATCGTACTATTTAAATTGATCATGTTAACAATAGGTCATTTAGAATCAAAACTTCCAAAATTTTCAATTTCTTACGCAAAATTGTGTTGTTGGTACCTTTTTGCCATTTTGGTGATTCCCAAGAATTCATAAGGGTACATACTTTCAGCTGGATATCAAACGGATCATGATTACCTGCAACTCTGCAAGCAGGCATGTGTGCATGTGAATGTACTCATTGGCAAAAAATACGAAATCAAAAACTCAGACAATCGTGATCACAACTTTGCGGCGCCATTACCAACAATCAGTTGCAACGACAATAGGAGACTGCCACCAATACAAGGATAAGTCTCCACTTGATGAAATCCCGAAGTTCTTTGGTTTTTCCAACACCGTAACTAGATGTGGGCCGAATTTGAAGGTGCGGTACAATGTTGAAGCATGATGTTCCCATTGAAGGGTGGAATTTACTTAATAGTGCTTTGACATAAGCCATCTTTTGCCACAAGCTGTGAAAATTTTTCAAGCAACAATTAGAATACCCCATTTCGCTTCTGGATAGTTCCCATGACTTTAGCATCAGTGTTCACAAAATTCCACTTTGAGGTTCCTTTTCGCTGTTATATGAGGCATGGATATACATAGTGTCTTTCAACTTGCAAATCAAAATCCACTAACCTCTGCAGCTTGCATTCCGAACTTCACAGTGGGTTTGTATATGTCATGTTTGGATATGGATTCATGCACAAAGTCAGGCACGTGCGGTGCCGCAAGTAAATAAAGCACATTTTACACTTTATCAATCCGGAAACTTATAACAAATTTGAAACACCAGGCTAAACCAAAGTATGGATCATGCTCTGCTAAGTATCCTTACGTAGCCAACTGGATGACGGGTATTCAATTTGTCGGGTTTTTTCTACACACCAGCTTGCCTTTTCTCTGCATATTGCGGGACATAAGCACCGTACTAGACCGCGTGCACGTATACTATTGGCTCACTGTTTAAGCTCGTCTGCAGACCTACTCCTATTACTCCACGATGATCTCGTATTGAATTTGTAATTCCCACTTAGATTTGTCCCACTCATTACTTCATTCTTACCAAACAAGTTACTTACCAAACAAGTTACGGACCCCTGATCTTTTTCAACGTGGTTAATAGACTTGATGATGGCCGTTTTCGTTCGTGATGCCCAGCACACATGAATGGCTCTGGACATTACTGGCAGTCTACACGCATCTAGCAGCTTAGAGGTGATAGTTAGCTGTGAGGTTCCAGGATTCCTTAAATTCCTATTGCCCTAGCTGGCCCCTCTTTTCCATCTACCATGGATTGTAGCCTCTACGTTTTTGCGTAGAAAAAAATTCGAAACCTGATCCATAGAAGTTCATTTCCCATGGCACAGTTTTCAAGCTTGCAATCCGGATTCTTACAGACCATAAACCTAATAATAGAAGCCCCTCAATTACCGGCGATTGATATTTTGTGCCCGGCTGTAATTAAGATCAGCTCGCTTGAGCATAGTTTGACTTTCGTCCTATTACACCGTTGATACAAAAATTTTGGCGTTCCTCTATGGAACCTGCATAGACCCGCATATAAGACTAATTGCTGGATGTACCAGAGATAGATCGTGCTTCGCTTGATTATAAGGTTAAGGCAGCTATGAGGTTTACAAAATAAAGTGCAGCTCAGAGTGCTTTGTTACGGTACCCTCACTTTATTCAAAAGAGCTCCACGTCGTAAGTCACTAGTAATTCCATGGGTACTATTCCTGATAGGGATATATAGTTCGTGATAGACGGATGTTGAAATAAATATAAATACACATCCGTTTCCAGCTTTGGACATACCTGGTTGTATTTTGATCTTCTCACGCCCCTATTCTCTCTGTACACTTGCACGAACATTCACATTCTTTGGCACCAGAATAAAAATTTGCATCATCCATTCGCTTCAAACATTCATTCATTACTATAGACAAACACAATGGCTTCCCATATTCAGCAAATGAGTTTGTATCAGGCTACTCCAAGAGACAATGGCTCTGACAGCACTGCGTACAGCCAGTATGTCACAGACTCCACTCCAAAAAGATTGCCATACATGGAAAACGATAACATGTCTCCAGCATCAACCTCTCCTACTTCCTTGCCATTAACCTCAAACTACACATACAACAGCAGCACCAGTGGGAGTAGTTCAGGTTCTAACTACAGCTCTGATTCAGAGTCTCCAATTAAAAGACAGGCTACTGAATCCGAAGTTAGTTCAGTTAAATTACCATCATTCAAATCCTTATTGAAATCCATCAATGGCCCTGAAACGCTCGCTGCTGCGCATGCGGCTCAACAACAGCAGTCAACAGCATCCGTTGCACATGCCGCTAGTAATGTTCAAGAATCGTCAATCAGCAACAACCAAACTACTTTAAACTTTGACACTCCACTAATCAACTCTTTGCATTTGGAAAACGCCCGTTATACCCCACCTTTGAGAACCACTAGTGCCCAATCTTCTCCTTTAAATAGAGATGTTGAAAACAGCGGAATTTTCTCCAACGGGTACAACTACTCCAAATTCTCTTTCGATGATCCATACGGGACCAAGCAACAACTTCAGATTCAACAACATCATTTCCAGCAACAGCAACAGCAATTATATGCTCCTGTGCCTCAACAGCAACTTTCTCCACTCCTGTTCCAGAGAGAAAGATTCTCTTCATTCAACCACTCTCCAAGATTGTCACAGCGCTCTATTACTCCTCCAATTTACCAAACTGTTCCAACTCATCAACAAAGTGTCCAGATACCGCAAGGTGTTCAAACCCTGCAGCAGCAACAATTCCAGATTTTGGCGAATGTAGCTAGAAAGGAGTTTTTGAAAGTCAAGCAAGTCACAGGTGCTTCTGAAAATGGAAATGAGAAGAGATTCAAGTGCAGAATCTGTTCAAGAGGTTTCAACACTGCCGGGAACTTGTCTAGACACAAAAAGGTTCACACTGGTGAAAAGAAATACAAATGCCAATACCAGGGTTGCGAGTCTAGATTTGCTAGAAGTGATAGCTGTATGCAGCATTACAGAACTCATGCCAATGAGAATGGTTACACGTCCAGAAGATTCAAGAGATTGAATGCCTCCGGAGAGGAGGAGATGGTTGAAGAAGAGCAGGCTAAAGTAAACGTCAATGCTGTGATAAGCTGATGCCTCAACCATGAAGATGTTATGACTTTCATTTCCTGAACATACTGGCCCCTTTGCATTGCATCCATTCATTGATTGATTGATTCATTCATTGTGATCCTTATAATTTTCTACCATTCAGTTCTTCTAGCCTTCTGGCTACTTATTTATCCACCATCATTCTTTGCTAACCTGTTTTGCTGTGCGTGTTTCATCATATCCTTGCTTGTCATGGTCATTATCGTCATCTTCATCTTCACTAATTCTTCAAAGCATTTATTATCCCTAGAAAGACAACAGTTGACCTGTTGCCAATCCCTGTCATCGACTTTTCAGTTCTTTATACTTTTTGATGCAATTCATAGAATCATTCATTTATTTCAAAAAATTTATAAACTAGAGCATAAATTTATTCAGCGTAAGTTACAAATGTCATGTTGATGCGACATGCAAGACTTAATCAATGGAGCAAAAGGTGAAAAATGAAAAATTTCATAAATTTTTTTTTTTGATGCTTATGACTGATCTATCGAAGCATAATGGGAAGACCAAGTGTGAGATATACAAAGTATATAGAGTTGTTCAAAGGTTCTGGAATATGACAGGTATTGGTACGAAGGTAGCGTACTTGGGTCCCGAAGGGACCTTCTCGAATAAGGTATGTGACTATATAATTGCTCAAATAAAAAATGAAAATTATGTGATACTAACCGACGAGGTAGGCAGCTATCCAACAATTTAAGGGTGATGTGGATATTCAGTATCGGCCACAGCTGACAATAGATGACTGTTTTCAACAATTAGACCAAGGAAATGTTGATTTTGCGGTAGTGCCGTTTGAAAATTCGACAAACGGGCAGGTCACCTTCACTTATGACTTATTCAGAGACTACTATTTCGGAGAGTCTCAAAAACCCACGAGGATAAGAACGCATAAGCCTCATTTCAAGGTAGTTGGAGAGCAATATGTATCCATCCATCATAACCTCATAACGAGTTGTGATTCAATAAATTCGATATCTAAAATATACTCGCATCCACAGGTGTGGTCACAATGCACCAAATTCTTCGAGGGAGTTAAGACTGCTGGACTCAAAATTGATAAAATCGATACAAGCTCGACATCAAAGGCTAGTGAATTGGTGGC
This sequence comes from Saccharomycopsis sp. NRRL Y-5750, assembly GCA_030564765.1. Lineage (NCBI taxonomy): Eukaryota > Fungi > Ascomycota > Saccharomycetes > Ascoideales > Saccharomycopsidaceae > Saccharomycopsis > Saccharomycopsis sp. NRRL Y-5750. The sequence continues at coordinate 168,761 of JAKTZD010000019.1, read as the reverse complement.
TAAAGACGTCAAGTTGGGTATTAAGAATACTGCAGCAATCTCAAGTTCCATTGCCTCAGAAATATATGGGGTTCCTATTTTACAATCAACCATTGAGGACGATAAAAATAATACGACAAGATTTTTGGTTCTCCAAAAGACATCCGGAGACAACCAAGGTTTGCGTTGGGAATTGGCCAAGGATACAAAATATATCACCTTCATTGCATTCAGAGTGTCACATGAACATGCGGGGAGTCTTTGCGAGGCTTTAAACGTTTTCAACAAGTTTGGTTTGGGGTTGGTTTCGATAACAACTAGGCCATCGAAGGTTTTGAAGTGGCAGTATGTTTTCTTTGTTGAATTTTGGGGCAACGCAGATGCTGATCCCGCAGTTGGCGAATGCTTGGAGGAATTGAAAGGCACAGTTATTGAGCTCCAGTATATTGGCTGCTTTCCAAGACAGAAGGAGTATTATAATAACAAGATCGTTGAGAATAGGGAGGTATAGTGGGTATACCTATATAATTGAAGAGCATATTTTTTGACATAAGGTAACATGACTAATATACAATGATCACAATCAAACTAGATTTCTATTTGGGACTAGAACCCACAACTGCGAAAGAAGGTAGTAGTGAGCCACACACGTTACCTATATGTGTTCAGATATAGTCCTTCTGATAGATCTTCAACTTGGCTACCCAAGTTTGAATGTAGAAATCAATGAAAATTCATAAGTCGCTCTTGACTGGTGACTTAGCTGTAACTATTTTATAGACGCAACAGTGATTCTTCTTAGACAGAAAAGGGGCTACGCAGTATGTATATTGAAGTGACTGATAATGATTTCACGGCTTCATCAATTATAGTACTAAGCTACATTCCAGGGTGGCTTTGACGTAGATATGAATGAGTCTGCATCCAGGTAGCTTTTCTTAAATTTACTAACAGTCGCATTTTTACACTGATAAAAGTACCATCTCCGAATGTGAGTCGTCGTGGCATCGAAGGCCAGACGAAGCACACTACATTTGTAAACGTGATTGTGTTAATCATATATCAGTCTTGTAGCGCATAAAAACAAAGAGCCAATGTTTATTGATAGAACCCGTCTATTTACCGTATTTTTGGAAAGACCATTCCTTGTTGTCCATAGGACAGACGTTACGAGTCTTCAACCACCGAGATATACAGTGCATATGGAAAACATGGTTGCAAGAACCCCAAACCGTTATACATTCCTCATCTGAAGTATTCATGCTATTAGGCTGGCATTCAATGCAAGGTTCCATCAAATGGTTTCTGCAAATGGCACATGTATCAACCACAATGTCCCAGGACCAAAAAGCTACTGCCGTCCATTTCTTTACTTCAAAGCGAGGTTTCTTTGTGACTTTCTTTTCGTTTGATTCAGTGGCAGGTGTATTCTGTGCTTCAGTAGTTGCTGGACCAACAGGCTCCTCGCGGGGGTCTATTTATAGTTAGTTATTTTGCCTCTTTTTGTATTACGGTTGACAATAAGGATTTGAGTATGAAAAACTTACTACTATCTATATCCATAGGCTCGCCGGACATGTTTAGGTAGATTATTGATAAGTGAAAGTGGCCTTTATGGACTGTAGGTTTTACTCAGGCCTGAATAAGTTTAAATAGGCAATAACGAAGTATAAGTAAGCATGGTATGAAGTTCTTGGATCGATGTGGGATTTCAAATTTCGCTTTTTTGCTGCACAGAGATTTTGAGGGGGGAGGAGGCACCAGCAGGGTGGATGTCTCATGAAAGTGATATCTTAAGCTTGTCAAATTAAGGCATCAGTAAAGGTTATGAATGCAAAGGATTAAATCAGGACATACAATACGGATAAACTCAAATAGCGTAGGCAAAACAGAGAAAGACTTTCAAGTCTCAAAAAATTTATATGCTCGCTGCCTCAAAAGAGGGAGTAGTGGCCAGCATTCATTTACAATTAGTACCTCTAATCAGGCTTGCGAGACACATACATTGATCTTGTTACTTCTATATATCAACCACCCAAGATTGCTACCTATGAACTTACTCCTTGAATATAAAATCCTTCAATTCCTTGTAGGCCTTGTCCAAGTCATCGTTAACAATAACAATGTCATGGATACCCTCTTTGGCTGCTTCCATCTCCTTGGAGGCTGCGTCAATTCTCTTCTGCAAGCTCTCTGGGGTCTCGGTTCCTCTCCCGGTCAATCTGGCACGGAGCTCTTCAATTGAAGGAGGGCTCAAGAAAATGTATCTAGCGTTCAAGTCGGTTTTCTTGACAGACAAAACACCCTGCAAATCGATATCCAAAATTGGGGTTTTGGTTCCGTTGTCCTCCTCCTGGACCTTCTTGACAGCGGCAATGGAGGTCCCGTAGTAGTTCCCGGAGAACTTGGCCCATTCGATGAATTTACCCTCGCTGATCAACTTCTCGAAGTCCTCGACTTTGGTGAAGTAGTAGTCCTTTCCATCGACTTCGCCAGGTCTTGGCTTACGGGTGGTGTTGGAGATCGAAAACCCAAACTTTCCTGGGTATTCGGCGAACAACTTCTTCAACAAGGTGGACTTTCCTGCGCCTGAAGGGCCGGAGATGACAATAGGACGATCTGGACTGGTTAGTTGGGGGCGTTTTCTCGCAAAACAAAGTGGGGCTAGTACTTACTGGCAACCATTTTGAGAACACGTAGAGCGGAGGACATGCACAGTGCGGTAGGGATACAAAAGGCCAACTTCTCGCCATTCAAGAGGTCTAATGAACAGGTAACGAACACGCAGCATTATTGTTGATTTGAAAAATTTTTACCCTAAACGTAACAGATCGCCAGATCACGCCTATAGTGCAGCAACACAGGGTGCGCCGCGCCGCTGGAGCAGCCTGACGGGAGATAGGGGGTGTCTGCGAGGGTCACATGCGCGGTGCGACGAAAAACAATTTGTCTGCTTTGAAAGCCAAAGTTGGCACTGTTGAATGTACAGCTTGGGCGGAAGCACGATAAGAGAGCTGCTGGAAGAAGTGTTTGCATATAGGCGAGAGAATGATAACAGCGGCACACAGTCCACGGAAACTTTAGCAACATACAGAGGGTGTCAAAAAGCCAGAAACAAAAAACGAAAAGGACCGATCAGAAAAAATAATTGTGTGACTTCAGCTGTGTCAACTGGTTCCTCATATATTCACATCGTCATATCCATATCAGTACATCCACAACTACTAGACAGAAAAGCCCCATTCTCTCACAAAATCCTTCCGCTTTAGCCGCTGATTCTTCCCATCAACCTCTCCCCATGTCTCTTGTCAATCTTGTCACACAGGCCTCGGTGCTCTTGGTCAAACGGGGCCTTGATCTAGACGACGATATCGACCCTTCAGTGCCAGCAATTCCCGGAGAAGACGACGCAGACGACTCAAATCCGGTCACAGAGGAGATCTTCTCCTCCTGGGCCTTGTTCATCTTGCTATTTCTCCTAGGATCCGCCCTTTGGACGTCCTACTATCTCCAGCAGCGTCGCATCAACAGTGTGCACGAAACCGTGCTCTCTATCTTCTACGGGATGATAGTGGGGCTCATAATCCGGATCTCGCCCGGCCATTACATCCAGGACACCGTGACGTTCAACTCTTCGTATTTCTTCAACGTGTTGTTGCCTCCAATCATTCTCAACTCGGGGTACGAGCTCAACCAGGCGAATTTTTTCAAGAACATCGGCTCGATTTTGGTGTTTGCCATTCCGGGAACGTTTATATCTGCGTGTGTTTTGGGGATCATTCTCTTCATATGGACCTCTTTGGGCCTTGAGGGGATCAATATCTCGTTCGTAGATGCGCTTTCTGTAGGGGCCACGTTGTCGGCCACCGATCCGGTGACTATTCTTTCTATTTTCAACGCATATAAAGTTGACCCGAAATTGTACACAATCATCTTGGGCGAGTCGCTTTTGAACGACGCCATTTCTATTGTGATGTTTGAAACCTGCCAGAAGTTCCACGGCAAATCGGCGGAGTTTTCGTCCTTTTTCCAGGGTATTGGCCTTTTCTTGATGACGTTCACGATCTCCTTGATCATAGGGCTCGTGATCGGGATTATTGTTGCCCTTATTTTGAAACACTCGCACATCAGACGGTATCCGCAGACGGAAACCTGTCTTATCTTGTTGTTCGCGTACGAGTCGTACTTTTTCTCCAACGGCTGCCACATGTCTGGGATCGTCAGTTTGTTGTTTTTCGGCATAACCCTCAAGCATTACGCGTACTACAACATGAGCAGACGCACGCAGATTGCCACAAAGTATATATTCCAGTTTTTGGCGCAGCTATCGGAGAATTTCATCTTTATCTACCTCGGCTTGTCGTTGTTCACCGAGGTGGAGCTTGTGTACAAGCCGCTTTTGATTATAGTGACTGTGATATCTATTTGTATTGCCCGGTGGTGTGCGGTCTTCCCCTTGTCGCGCTTTGTGAACTTCATGAACCGCACAAGATTGAAGGCTTCGGGAGTCAATCCCAACACCATTCCGGACGAGTTTCCTTATCCGTACCAAATGATGACCTTCTGGGCCGGTTTGCGTGGTGCTGTTGGCGTGGCTTTAGCAATGGGCATCCAGGGCGAGTTCAAGAGCACTTTGCTTGCCACAGTGCTTGTTGTAGTCGTCCTTACTGTCATTATCTTTGGGGGAACCACTGCTGGTATGTTGGAGATCTTGGGGATCCAAACAGGGGTCATCGAGGACAATATATCCGACGACGAGTTCGAAATCGAGGCCAATAACAGACGTTCTAGCTTGCTTCCCTTGAATGCCAGCAATACTGCAGCAGGGGCCGCCTTGGGCCACCGAAGATACAAAAGCGGGGTCTCCTTCAGCGACAGCAGCAAAAAGAACGACGACAACCCGGGCTACAGTAACACCAATGTTGGCGCCAGTTATAGCAATAGCCCCGTAGACGACAGTAGTAACAACAAAACGGGGGTGAATCCCTATTTGGACCATGTTGTGAGATCCAGAAACTCCTCGTTGTCTTCAGGACTCAACGACAACTTCACGCTTGACGATTTGTCCCTGAAACAGTTGTACTCGCACCAAACCACCCCTGCTGCCAACTTCATGGACGACGACGAAGTTCCCAGCGAAATAGGGGACATTCCGCCTTTGACCTCGTCCTCGGCCTCAAAGGCAAACGTTTTTGGGGGAAAATCCATCGATGGCTCGCCCTCGTTGCTATCCATGACTGGAGACTCGCAGCATAAGAAAATGAACAGCGAGGGAAGTTTTGCCGGCAATATCTCTAATCTTTTGCACTCTGGAGCTAATTCTAGTACGTGGTTCCATGAAATTGACGAGCAGATTTTGAAGCCGGTGTTTTTGGACAATAATGGCAGTGGCGAGAACAAGGGGTGATCGTTGTGCTGTGTGTGTGCGTCTTTCCTATGTTCTGAAAATTTAATTCATGTCTCCCTCATTCATTTCTTGCCTCATATATAAACATATCTCTAGGGTGGATCGGGTCTTTGCACTCCAATTCAAATTCATATTTCATTATGGGTTGATTAATATACTTTGATTTTACATTGGCGTAGGTGCGATTGATAAATTCATTTGAGTCGGTGCTCGACTTCTGGGGCTGTGTTTGATAAAGCCGACTGTTTCTCAATATTCATGGTTATTTGTGTCTGTATTTGGTTTTACGCTGTTGGAGTATGTTCTTTGTTCACGTTCATCTTTCATCTGTACTTTGTTTTACATTGCCGAAGAAGGTGTGAGTTGATATACTCCTCTACAACACGATATACTCCTTTACAGCACGATATACACCTCTACAACACGTAATGAATCACATCAGCTCTTCACTTTTGATTCCTTATTTGCTAAAGTCCACCATTCCTTCAAAGCTATGTTCTATCTGTGCTTTACCAAAAAAGACTGACTCCTAGATAGACTTCAGCGCAAAATGACATTCTGCACACACATTCTCAAATACATACATATGTTGATATTTCAATCAGAGCTGACAATTCTTACTTCTCTTCAAAAGTATAGACTCGCTCAATGTCCACCGAATGTCCACCGAATGTCCATCAATGTCCACCAATGTCCCCCGTTTTTGACAGCTTCCTCTTTGGTACTCGCAAAAAATAAAAAGCCAAAATTAATACATCTCCCAACGGCTCTGCCATTTCCAATTTCAATTCCGTATCTGTAAAGCCCCAAACAAACTCGTATTAATGCACACATAAACCAAATACCACACCCCCTCTCCATACCATGGCCAAAGACCAGCTGATTGACACCGTAGCGCTAACCATGGTGGTTGCTGTGGTTTTAATAATCGCAATCAGACTCCTAAGTGATTTGACAGAGACAAATTCATTGATGACTGAGTACTCGCAATTCAAGAGATACCACCAACGATTCCGGGGTGCTTCTAGAGAACAAATAGTCTACACTTTGATGGTCGAGTTCAACGAAATGGTGCCCACAACCAGATATATCGCTTCAACTCCAGATCAACCCACAGGGGCGGAAAACAAGACGTCATCTTCAAACTTACGACAGAGGAGAGCATCAGTATTCAAGTACCTCAAAAATGCCTTTGAGACCATTACAGCCAATAAGCAACCCCAAATCTCAAACACAGATGCGAACACCATCGTTGATATCGATGAGGAGGAAAATACCTGTCCGATTTGCATGGAAACGTATGCCCATCGCGACCTAGTCAATACGTTGCCCTGTCTGCACCAATTTCATAGTGACTGTCTCTACAAATGGCTTTTCAAACTAGATGATGAAGGAATGCCTGATATCTCACAGTTTTGGTCTTCGGAAAACTACGATGCCTCTTCTATCGAATTGAAATGTCCTTTGTGCAGGCACGACATCTACGAAGATCTCTGCAGAGCACACATGAAAAAACGAGCCTGACATATGCTGGAAAAGCAAAACAAGACTCTAGTGCAGCAACTCTTACAGCAGCAGGTAATGCAAGCTATAGCATGAATATATTTCATTACGTATTATATATGACGATATAGAGGGTGCGAAAGGCGAATGAAGCTATGAATGTCATGAAATGTGTTTTCGGTGAAGAAGCTCAGTGTTCAAAAGGAAGCTTGATGCCAAACCACACCTTGTAGTCTTGCTTGGCTCTGTAGAGGATCCAGAACCACATGGTGGCTCCTAACACGGTAGAGGCAACTCTGTAGAAGGCTGGGACCTTTGGCATTGGAACCGCACCATGACGGACGTATTTGGCGGAATGGTGGCCGGAAAATCTGACTAAGGAAGGCAACATGATGCAGGCGTAAGGAAAAGACTCGATGATGGTTCTATTTGATGATCAACGAATGCTGTTTGTTCTTTAGTGGGTGCTTTCTTATTCTATGTTAGTGTTGTATGATATTCAATGCCTGAATTTTTTCTTTCGTTTTGGCTTGATTTTTCTCTGTGATTTTCTTGGCCAATAAGAAAGTTGTAAATAAAAAGCATGTATGTGTGAAGTGTGTGTGTGGTACGTGGAAATGCATGCAGATGCATCATTACCCGGTAGTCTGTATCACCAAAAGCTGCCGAGGCATCTACGAATAGTGAAGACGTCTACGGGTAGTAAAGTACGTATTATAATTATCCAATTATTATCCTATTCAAAACAGCCCTTATGGACATTGAAAGTCACTTTGCAGTGCCATTTTGGTCCTTCTTGAAAGACTCGCGGACTTCCTCGATATCTTTTGTTATATCTTCACCAACGCTAGCGTCCATGTCCATAGCTTCCTTGATACCTTTGTTGATCAAATCCACTATGCTGGGGTCTTTCAACATATCGCCGGTCATCAACCCGGACATTTTCCCCCGGTTCTGTGTCAAAAGTTTGGGGTTTTCTTCTACTCTCTTTTTGATCTTTTCCTGTATAGCGAGTATTAGCTGTGTGTGCGTTTTTGATTTTTTGAAGTTACGATAGACTCGATCTCTGTAGATGTCAAACGACCCCCTCCGTTTGAATTGCGCCACAATCCGCTTGCTTTCAGTCATCTTGGTTATTTTCAAACAGCTATTAGAGATATTTTTTGATCTTTCTGCTTGGTCGATGAGACTGGTGTTAGTTGTTGACCATCTGTTGTGTGGCAACAACCGAGGAGCAACAATTGTTTTGATCTTTTCTGCCTGCCAAATCGATCAGGGGGGGCTATGGTGTAGATGAGAGAGTCTGGGGCTGAGAATAATTCGATTTCAATCACGTCAGGGGCGTATCAATAGCACTTAATCAACAGTCGGATTCAGCTTCTAGACTTCAAATACGATAATCTTGTAAAAAGTTGTAGCACCAATTACGTCACACAAACATAATCTGCCAGATCACGTGACTGGTATCAAGAGGCTTCTCCCTTTCTCAGTCGAAGAATGTTGTCTTGGACAGCAAGTGGCAGGCCACCGAGATTGTTATACGAGCAGAAAAGGAATCGATCAACGATAGAGCACTTCTGCACTGAAAAGTATAGAAAGCAATTAATGATAAAGCACCTCTGCTGTATTTACATGTATCTACCATGTGCACTGTGGAAGACACTCCAGCACCTTATTAACCACGCATGTCGAAACAATATGGAATCCTCAAAGTCGTAATTCATCAGTCTGCTGGTGGTAGACCAGCCTCAAAAGCTGGTAAACAATAGCTGATAAATCCTAGCCAGTAAATGTGTTCACGAACTAGTGCACTGCACTAGCTGCTACGAGATCCATTATTTCTTCCTTCCCTGTTCAGCTCTAATCGGCACGACGTAACTTCCCTTTTTGGCCAATTCGGCCCACATGTCACATGACAGTGCATCGTTCCATTAAAATGGCGGGCCTAAAACGGCCTGCCCCGGCTTATCGACGAGCAGATATTTTGGAGACCTTTTTTCGTCTCTTCCAGAATGCCTATAAATATCTTGAGGTTTATCTTTCTGTCTACGAGGTGTACCACAAGATACATCTGGCAAAATCTCGACTTTGGCTTATCAAAATCACACCAAACATGATTGCCTTCAATCTTTTGACATCGCTAGCCATACTCAGCACGTTGGTGCACGGATTGGTGCTTCCAGTCCGCGAACAAGCCGCTTTCTCGGCTCCTGTTCCTTCACAAGATGCTCAGGTCTCTTCCATCGAAGACTTGCCATTGATAGACTCCGAGGCGCTCCAGAAATTGGTTGTCAAGGAGGATTTGCAAGCAATGGCCGAAGACTTGTACAATATCTCGAAAAAGTCCATCAAGGAGTTCGGAAATCCAACGAGAGTCATCGGCTCGGCTGGACATCGTGGAACCATCGCATACATCTTGTCTGTGCTCAATAAATACCACTGGTACTACGACATCACAGTCCAGCCTTTCACCCTGGTTATGGACAAGGTCAATTCTGTCAATTTGACCGTTGCTGGAGAAGAGCCAGCCAAATACGGAGCCCTTAGCTTGTCTCCTCCTACAGCCAAAGGGCCTGTCACAGGAACCTTGAAACTTGTGGCTAACCACGGATGTGCCGAAAGCGACTATGCAGGCGTCGCTCCAGGCGACATCACGTTGGTGCAGCGTGGCGAATGTGTTTTTGGAACCAAATCGATCTTATCTGGAAAGTTTGGAGCAGAGGCTGCGATTGTTTTTGACAACGAATATTCCGACGACATTTTGCACGGCACTCTTGGCGAGCCTGTCGGAGGAGAAGTTCCTGTCGTTGCTATCCAGAGAGCCATTGGAGAGGAATACATATCCAAATACTTTTCGAAAAACATCACTGTTGAATCCACGGTGTTTGTGGACTCGTACATAAAGAACGTAACCACCCTCAACATTGTCGCGGAAACCAAATATGGAGATGCCGAAAACATCATTATGGCTGGTGGACACACCGACAGCGTTGAGGAGGGAAGCGGTATCAACGACGATGGCTCGGGAACGATTTCCTTGTTGTTGTTGGTCCAACATTTGACCCACTTCAAGACCCCTAACAAGGTCAAAATCGGGTTTTGGGCTGCCGAAGAGGAAGGATTGGTTGGATCTACTTACTACGTCAGCAAATTGTCCCCAGAGGACAATTTGAAGCACCGTATGTTCTTTGACTACGATATGATGGCCTCTCCTAATTACGCGTTGCAAATCTACGATGGGGACAACAAGCACAACCCAGCAGGGTCTGAGGAGATCAAACAGCTCTATGTGGACTGGTACGAGAGCCAGGGCCTCAACTATACATTTATTCCATTTGACGGAAGATCTGATTACGCTGCCTTTATCGAAAATGGTGTTCCGGGAGGAGGAATTGCCACTGGTGCCGAGGGAGTTAAAACCGAGGACGAGGTTGAATTGTTTGGCGGTGTTGCAGGCCAGTGGTACGATCCATGCTACCACCAGGCCTGCGATGATTTGGGCAATTTGGACTATTTTGCATGGGTTGTCAACACGAAGTTGATTGCACATTCTATTGCCACGTACTCGTTGTCGTTGGAGGAATTTCCATTGAGAAATGTCCTGCAGGTTGCTGGGTCTCAGTTCATGTACAGAGGGTCGTCCTTGGTTTTTTAGTCGATGGGAAGGTAGATATATGTATGGGGGTATTTACTGTGGGTCCAATAATGGAGTTACTTGATAGAATTATTTTGATTTGTTTGAAGCAGTTGCGTAAGAAAACATTTGATCAGAAGAACTGGACATTGTGGGGTTGGCGTTTTATTTTCGTCAGTTGCAATAAACTGCTCCTTATAATACTACGGATTCCATAATCACAAGAAGTGACAGCAATAAGCTACTTCTGGAAACCAACGTACTGGCCGATGAGGACTTTTAGCGGGATGGAGGTGATGACGATAATGAAGCAGGCCAGTAACAGTTGGAGTAGAGTCTGGGAAACTCGGCAGAGATGCTAATGAGCGGTCATTGAACGAACAGGTGTAGACTTTAGTTTGGAAAGGTTCTTTGCATACTTTAGATTGCTTCAATGAAGCACATGTTATCTAACTATCTTCTATCTTCTATCAATCTTCTATCTCCTATCTATCTTCTATCTATCAATCTTCTATCAATCTTCTATCTATCAATTTTCTATCTAACTATCTCCTATCTTCCATCTCTCCCTATCTACAAGTTCAGTCAAATATATCGTTCAATCACCCACAAGTGCCATCAACTTACAGTATCTAGAGAATCTACATATATGTATACGTCAAATCAAAAAAGATGTCCAATCTCTATAAAGAAAAGTACTTAGAGTGTCTAGTGTCTAGTGCCTATATCACTTCTTATTCGGAAGATACTTATTGGAGTCCCGTGGAAAAGGCGATGCATACACCGGAGTCACATTGCCCATTCCCACAGAAGACTTCCCACTGTTGGAAGACTGTCCGGTGGAAGATGCGCTGGAAGATTTACTGCTATCGCTACCTTCATTCAACGCACTATTTGAGGCGGTCAAAAACCCCGGAAAAGCGAATTTTCCCGTAGGATAAGGCGGCGGAACCTTCTTTGCAGGCGCAGTGGCAGCCTGCTGGTTCTCGTTGCCAAATCCGGCGCCGGTGGCCATCTGCGCGACCGCACTGAACGGATTTGCGGCCCCTGGAGGCGCGGAAACCGCCTCGGGCTTGTTCAGAGCCACATGCGGATACGGAGCCCCGGAAGACGCTTTGAAAGAGGTCGTAGGCGCCGGAGACATTGCCGCAGACGAATAGGAGGAGCCAGTGTGGTGGGAGGACATTGTATGGAGGGAGGAGCCAGTTGCTTGGGACGGGCCTGTGGCAAAGCCTGTGGCTGTTGGGGTGGCAGGAGCAGAAGCGGGGAACTGGGGAGCGTGGGCTTGGGCGTATTGGGGGGTTTGGGAGGCATATTGGGTGGAAATGTTGGATCCAGTATTGTGGGAAGAAAGTTGGGAAGGTTGGGCATTGATGCCGTTAAGTTGCTCTAAAGTGCTGGGATGATACTGGTAGTTAGGCTGGGCGGGGCCTTGTGGGGAGTAGGGAGTATGGGGGGAGTTACTGAGGGTGTTTGGGGGGTAATTTGATGCATGGGGAAGAGTCTGGGTTTGTGGCAAGTGCCCTTGTGGCTGGGGCTGGGGCTGGGGTTGTGGCAAATGCCCGTGAGGATGTGGCTGGGGCTCGGTTTGTGGCAAGTGCCCTTGTGGCTGGGGCTGGGGGTGGGGCTGCTGGGGCTGCTGTGGCTGGGGCTGCTGTGGCTGGGGCTGTGGCAAATTCGTTTGCTGGTAGTATCCTCCGGAAGCCGTTTGCGGCCCGTTTTGATACCCGTTGCTCCCATATGCGTTCAGAGAGCCCTCTGCATGCTGATATCCCCCTGTATTTTGATATCCCCCTGTATTTTGATAGCCCCCTGTATGTTGATAGCCCCCTGAATGATAAGTATGAGTAGGCACCAAAGCAGGAATCCCTGCTATTCCTTGTGCAGCCAGTCCCTGGCTTGGCACGCCAGGCTGTTTGTACTTGGAAATCGCAGCATCCATCAACTTGTTGTACAATCTCTCAGCATCCGTCAACTTGGCGTCCAAAGAGAGCATGTCTTCCTTCTTTTTGGAGTACTTTTCGATCAATTTGGCCACCTTGGGTCTCAAGGGCGATATTTCGCTGTACAACGCCTGGATATACTCGTCATTGGAGGCATTCAACACAGCTCCAGGGTCACGGGACGCTTCTAGGCTCTGAAGCTTAATAAGCAAACGCTCAATGTTGCCTGATTTCTGCGATATGTTGCATTCTAGTTCAACGTCCTTCATGAGTTCTTCCCGTGTGAGCTCTTTCACCGGTGTGACGTAGTTTAGCGGGAATATTCCCACTTTGCCGTTCAAAGAGCCCCTCCACCAGTCTTTGTAGACGCTTTCTAGCACGGTTATGACGTCGCCTTTGCGGAAAGAAAGCTCGTCCGGCTCGTTTGCGTCCAAATCAAACAACGCGGCGACTTTGTTGACGAGAACCGGCACCTGCTGCGCGGATTTCTTCATTTCCGCGACGGTTTGGAGATTTGGGGGTTTTTTGGGGGTGGTGGCATTTTTGGGGGTGGTGGCATTTTGGGGGGTGGTGGCATTTTGGGGGCTGTTCAGGGTGGCATCCTGAGTGGATTGGGCACTTTGGGGTGTGTTTGAAGTGGATTGGGCATTTTGGGAGGTGTTTGAAGTGTATTGGGCATTTTGGGAGGTGTTTGAAGTGTATTGGGAGGTTTGTTGACCAGTTTCAGCCCCCTTCGACTCCAAAACGGTATTGGACGGCTTTTTGGCGCCTTCCTCGTCGATATCAAGCAAGGAAAGCTGTTCTTGAACGGGACTGATTGCCTGGTAATTCGGCTGGCTATTCATTGAGCCATTCGATGGAACTGATTGACTGTTTGTCCGTCTGATTGATAGACTGTTTGTCCGTTTGATTGATAGACTGTTTGTCCGTTTGATAGATTGACTCCCTGATGCATATGAATTGACTGGACAGTTCTCTTTTCCCTTACTGCTGCCTCCAAAGCCACTCCCTTCTCCTCCAAAACCAGCACTGCTCCGCCAGGCCTCCTCCTCCTGGTACTCGTCAAGCGAAAGTTTCAACACTTTCTGGAGTTCTTCGTCCTCGCTCCTCAAATCGGCGTCGGACAACTCGTCCTTGCTTGGTTTCAGCGGCGTAGGGTCTACAATGCAGGCGCTGTCTGCAAAAAGGTTGGGAAACTCGTTTCTGAGTGTTTGGAGCAAATTGCCCATGCGCACAAGACAGGGGTTGTCCTTGAACGAGCCCGCAAGCTGTTCAATGACCTCTACAAGACGCACTTTGACCGATTCGTTGATTCCGCGGTCGCTGACCATGAAATAAAGATGGATCGTGAACTCCTCAGAGGCAATCTGCTTCTGCATTTCCGCTCCACAGTTTTCCGCCAAGGAGAGGATCAACGACAATGTGCGGAAAAGAACATTAGGGCTATGAGTCTCCAACCGCGCCTTGACAACACGCATGGCTTCTTCAGGGCCGGTGGCGGGCTCCTCGTTGACGGTGTCGCAGACGTCCATGATATACTCCCAGTGGTCCGTGGTGAGCGACGATTCAGTGGCCCGGAGGACCTTGGGTTCTATGGGGCTGTTGGACATAATGGGAGATGGAATATAGGGACTGTGGAATTAATGGAGGTGTTGTATATAGGGTGTTGAGATGCCAAAGGAGAAACAAAGGAAACTGTAGAAGAAATAGTTGGCACGATGGCAAACGGTAAACTAATTAGCCAGGCAAGGGAGGCAGAGACAATTTGGCACGCCGAAATGGTAACTTGAAATTCAGCGGATCACGTGAGGCTTAGGTGGGGGAAGGAAATCGAGGCAATGGGATACACGGGGAAGGATAGATTTCTGCCTCGATGACTGTAAGAAGTAGGTTGGAAGTAGTTGTGATTGACTGGTGGATTCACCTAGCTTGGGGTGGAGGGAGTATCAGGCTGAAGTGGATAAAGTTTGCCATGGCTATTATTGCAATTGGGGTTAGTGTTTGTAAACATATATGTTAGTATATATACTTTCATATATGAAAGTGGCCTTGATGGGGTTGTTTGTATGAAGTGGCATTGATGGGGTTAGTTTATGAATGACGAGCAATGACTGGGTCATTTAGTACAACGGGGCGGAGGAAATAGCCCAAATGTCAAATGTAAGCAAAAAGGGGCTGCGGCGCATGCAAAGCACAAAGACACAGGTCATGTGGCATCCATTGTGGCGGTGGCCGTGGCATTACAGCAGTGCGTACTGTTATCAAGTACTTTACCATTTGCAGATTGTGACCATACCTTTTGCGATATATTGTCTCATTGACAGTTGCCCTTTTAGGACCAAGAGGATCGATCCTGTCCAGTTCATTACATATCTCAAAATAGATACACATACCCACCTGTTGACTCTCGTTCTGCAAGTGCAAGCAGGTGTCAAAGTTAATTAACGTATCATTCGTCAATGTACCGTATAGCACATCAGTACACAACCGATGTATATGAAGAAAACTTTAACTACAAACTACCGAGGCAAAGAACTGCCAAGGCAGGGACTTCGTCATCGACAGACCACCAAAGTGCCTCCATCACAGTCGAAATAAAATAAAGCTGTTGATGCCCAAAACGACAGTCCAACTACACATCCCTAGAGACAACCAAACGTTCATTGCAACGAGTGCCCCACCTCCAAGAAATCAAAGCTATTAAACTATTAAACGTGCCCGTAATCGTCAGGACAAAAGAAAACAAAAAACGAAACAAAATAAAAATCTATCATCAAAACATTACCTCCACCAAAATACCGCTTAGTCTTTCTTGCTGATCCCGCTGCCGTGCACATACGCCCGGGGGCTTCTCCCAATGCTGCTGGTGTCGGTGATCATGTCTACGGAAGTCACGGACGAATTGACCGACCCGCTTTCAATGTCAAACAACGACACTGCAGGCGAATTGACAGAGGTAGGCGAGGCCGACTCGTCGTCCTCAATCATGTTGATGGACAGCGAGGGGACCCTGCTGTGGTTTCCCGAGGTGATCAACCGCGGGGACGTCATGGAAAGACGCGAGGAAGACACAGAGTTGCGGGAAACCAAGCTGCTCATTTCAAACTCCTCGTTGGCCAACGACAGAGGGGTGTTCAAGGCATTTGTCTCCACGTCGTCTACATACTCGTAATAGAAATGGCTTCCTGTGGAGGCCCCAAGAGGATCGCCCTCGTGCATGTCGCGCTTTTCGATCTCTGCGTAGGACCAGCGGCAGAAATTGCCCCGCTTCATCACCGGCAAGTGGTTGTACTTTGTGTAGACGTAGATGGCGTAGCTGAGCGCTGCGCCGGCCATCAAGTCGATGAAGTAGTGGTGCGTCAAGTACATTGTGCACCACCACAACCACGCCACGTAGCCCCACCACAAAGGCGCACACAGCGGGAACAAATACGACAAAAACATCGCCTCCATCGAGGCACAGCCCGAGTGCAACGAGGGGAACGCCCCAAAGGGCACAGGGGCGTTTGTGAAGGTCGACGTGTACATGTCAAAGCCGAAAAGCACGTCGATGCGGGCCAATCCGCCGGGAGAGCCCCCCATGGAGTAGTTTGCAGGGGCTAGGCCGTGCAAGATCTTGTACCAGGGAGGTGCGGCCGGGAAAAGAATCTGGGTGACAACACCAAAGAGATTCATGTAGCCGAAGGCAAAGGCGTAGCCCCGGAGACAGCCGGGAGGCCCAAACAAAAACAACAACACCGCAAGCACAAACGGCAAGGAAAAGTGGATGATTCCGTAGGGGAACCAGGCTATCAAATCAAGCACCGCAGAGGTGTATGTGGCCAACACGTCGCTGAGATTGTCGCCGTAGAAAATCGTCTCGATCGCAGGCAAGGTCCGCACAGAGATGGGGGGCCTCACGTCCGCAGGGATCTTCCCGGTGACAAAAAAAAGAGCCAACCACGCGAAAATCGGCAAGGCGTTCAAGAAGAACTGGCTGGTGAACGGAACAAGAAGCAAGGACGTGAACACCGCCGCAACGGCAAGCTTGAACACAAAGTGCACGGGGGCAATCACAAAGGCAAACAAGATCACCAGGGCGAGAAAGCTGTAGTGGACAAGCTCCGCCTTGGTGAACTCGTGGCTACGAAGGTTTTCAAGCGACTCCTTGGGGTTCAACGACAAGTTGAGGTCCGCCACCGTGCTGTTGTACGGCTTCTCGGAGAGAAAGTACTTGTCAAAGGCCCGGACAGCAAACGACATGGTTCGGCAGTGATGCGAAGCTGTTGTTGTGACTGCACTGGACGGTTGAAAGAGCTATAGAATGCTATAGAAGGGTATGAAGGGGAAAGCTGCAGAGAAGGGCGAGGGAAGCTATAGCTGAGAGCAGTATGGTGTAGAAGAGCTACAGATCCAAGCAACAGGGTATGTTTCGTGTGGATGTGTTATATTTGCTGCTGTGTTCTGTTTGGTTTTTGTAATATATTTTTGTCTTTGTTTTCAATTTTCAGGCGATGATTTTTCTTTTTTATGATGTAGCTTTTCCGTCGTTTTAGCAAGTGAAGCATTTTCCTCCTGTTGCAACCGCTTTTTCTTAGGGGTTTGTTTTGGCAGTGGAAATTTTTTCTCGTTCCTTCAGAGATAGAGGAAAAATTTTGTTTCCGATTTGCTGCAGGAAATCACTCAGGGAATACAGGCAGGTGCAGAATCGGGAAGAGTCAGGAATCGGCTTTGGTACGTTCCGATGCAGGTTATGTACACGGTGCCTGTAATACGTACGTATTACGGGTGCACGTAGGAGGGTATATATGGGATGCTAATGTTACAGACGTTTGGTAGTATGATAAGATAAGCGATACAGCCTGGGCCAGCCACAAGGGTTAGAATGTTAGACCTAAGTGGATTTGTTTCTAATTATTTGAGATGGCTGGTGTACTGGTATATCTAATTTATAATAGACAGAATGTTATTGATGAGAATGTATAGAATGTAATTTGTCCGAGATTCGAACGACGACACAGTAGCGAGACAGCAGCGACTGGGCTACACAGAATACGTGTTGTGTTTAGAAATGGTACTGCTTAATTCATCAAGGTGTCAAAATTAAGGACAATTTACATGTAGAACGACGCTGATCTTATTACACTTGGTTCTCCTGACACTTCTTTTGGGGATTGCAGATCCAAGTCGGGCGAACCAGCACGTGAATTTGGAGAGCTTTGAGGAGTCCACCTAAGGTATCTGCTGGTGAGATTACATAGCCATAGCCATTTAATGCGTAGCGTAAAACAAAACCGCAGCAATTGCCGCTTTTATCAAGCTTCCGTAGAGTATCGCCAATAGCTTTTCAACCCTGTTCTCACATTCCATGGACACCCGTACATTCCACATCATATGCCTATAATCCAACATCCTGCATATCTACTGCCAATCTTACTAAAAATAACTGATGTCTATTGAGAAGCTAGCAAGTTTGAAAAGCGTAAAGAACTGAAGGTACCAAAATGGAAACATGATTCATAATCCAGGACAGCAATGCAGAGTCCAGTCAATCAAAGCCGAAGAAGAGGGAGCGTAGTTTTGTTGCGAAGATGTGCACTCTCTAAGCAGCCACTGTGGTTCCGTTGTTGTTGGCCACGAATGTTGCGAGAGTTGTAGCAGCAAGAATTGTAGTAGAAAGAGAAGAGCCCAGGGAGGATAAGGCACCTGCTTGGCTTGTAGTCACAGCATCGGCAGCAACAGCACTAGTTGTGAAAGAACTGCTAGTGGAGTTGGCGGAGCTGGAAGCAGCAGAAAGCAATGTGCTTGTCGAAATGGCAGCAGTGGTGCTTGGAATCAAGGAGGTAGAGTTGGTCAACACAGCCTTGTTTGCGATACCAGTGACATTGGCTGATGTTGCGGCTTCGGTGGTTGAGTTGTAAGGAACGTTGACGGCTGCGGCTGAAGTGGTGGTTGCGGCGGAGGTAACGGAGGTGCTGGAGGTGTCCTCGTCTTCCTCATCATCGTCAGAGTCACCAGACTCGGTGGAAGATGCAGCAGTTGTGGTGCTATCAGAGTCAGCAGCCTCGGTGGCACTGGCACTGGCACTAGTGGTGTGGACAGTGGCAGTAACAGTGTGGACTTCGGTAACAGTAGCTGAGAAGCCAACGGTAGCGGAAGTAACAGTGGTCAAGACAGATGTTTCACCATCGGTTCCTGTGAATGTGAAAGAAGCGGTGACAGCAACAGTGGCATCTGTAGATTCAACTCCACCGGCAGTCACGGTGACAGTGACAGTCGAAGGCACACAGGCGTCAGCAGAGGTGGCTGAGGTGGCAGCAGCAGACTCAGAGCTGTCATCGGAGCTAGAGCTATCATCGGAGTTGTCATCGGAACTAGAGTCGTCGTTGGAGCTTGCGTCGCTGGAGCTAGAGTAGTCGGATGACGCAGTGGTGGAGGCTGCGGTGCTGGAAGATCTAGAGATGGTAATATAGTTGAACTGAGTAGTAGTGGAAGTTGTAGTTCCCGCAATGGAGATCGAGGTTTCCTCGTCTGAATCAGCGGTGGCTGAGTCAGAAGCTGCTGAGGATGTCGATGATGCTACAGTGGTCCCGTTGGTTGAGAGCAAGGTGCTGCTGAGAGACTCGGTAAGGCCGTCAGCGGTCGAGTTGTCGTATCTTTTGGCAAAGCTGGCATTGGTGAGGCACAAGTTTGCGGCCAAAGCAAGAAGAAGTACTGAGAAGTTCATAATGAGTGGATATTTATGGTCGCCTTGAGAGGTACAAATGAGTGTATATAGTTGGAATAACGGCTGAGTGTGGACGATAAAGTGTTACCTAGAAAACCATATCAATAAAATATAAGCCTGCACACAAACTCCAGTACACGGGAATCTTCCTTGTATTTATATCTCCAGCCATTTCATCATGTCAGAAGCCACCGCCAGAGCATGTTACAGTGTTACATGTTGTGACTGCTAAGAGGCACTAAAACGGAAAAGGCACCAAATAAGGTTTAGGCCCACCATTTTGGCGGATCTCAGATCACTGGCTGGTGGGGGCGGCGAGGCTTTCTTGGCTTTGGGGGGTGTTGCTACAGCAGAAGGAATACATGTCGCCTCGAGCTATTATTAGTATGCTGTAGTGCATTAAGAGGTGTATCATTAGCCATTGTGGTGCTTGAGGCCTTGAGAGTGAGCAATAAGGATGGAATGATTGGCGGCAGGCGTGTGTGAGTTAACGTCAAACCGCATACTGGGTTGCGACATTCAAAAAGAAAAAAGGGGGTGTTTTTGAATCCGTATTCCAGGCGCAAAAAAAGCTCTGGAAATGACAAGCAGTAAAACCTACTACCGGGACGTTTGATGGCTAGCGTGCTAACTGCTGACGCTTTGCGAGCTACAGGAGACTTAGACGCAGATGGATAACGTACCGGTGTGTGTATCCATGATAATTCTGCTTGTAAGCAGTGGCTATTGAGCTCAATGGCGCGATATATTCTACAGGGCTGTGTGTGCGTGTCTGTATTGAAGTGGAATTTAATTATCATGCAAGGCGGTGTTGACAGTTGCAGAAAAATTGTACCTGTGGGCGCATGTACGTGGTTATTTGATATAATAATATCGCTTAGAGGAGGCGTATCGTACTGGGATTAACAATGAATATTCAAAAAAGGGATGGCTGAATATTGCTCTGAGACTTCCTGTTCTGGTTAAGTAGTGCAATAAAAGCATTAAAAAGGTAGTGCAACTGTGCCTCGATTATCGCTTTGAGTCTCCTGGAAATACACGAACAAAGACATGAAATGTAGTCAAATGTAGCTGAATTTCCGTCTGATACTTGCTGCACCGCCAATGGCAGTGAATTTTCCTCTGAGACTCGTGCTCTGAGACTTCTGGAAATACAGGATGGCCAGACACAGCTACGTAGCTGTACGTGCTGTAAGCATCGGTAGGTGGAACCTGCTGTTCTGAGACAGTTTGTTCCGGTTGAATCGACATGGTCCAATTGGGAAGGCATACGAACAATCTAGAAGGCTGTCCGGTTTTGGTTTCGTATGCTTATCATGATTCCTAAAGCCCTCAAATAGCTTCAGACACCTGCAGCTATGGCTTCAAACATGATGAACAGAAATGCTTTCTCTCCGAGGACTTTTTCTGACACAGATCTGCTACTACGCGAACACCTCGATTGACTCCAAGCTTACACATTGAAACAAGACATTCAGAGCGGAATCAGAGTACATCCCATTGAGACACCAGGATGGAGCATCGCAGAGATACGCACATGCCCATTGAAACTCGCATCACACCTGTGGTTGCCATAGTGTTGCCATAGCAGATGGTCTGTACCGACTGTGCATATCTTACTATTCCCACACACCCAAAAAATTCACTTTTCACGATGAGTTCAACTCCATCAATTTCTACTGTCGTTTCTGTACATGATATGGTTTACCGCTGGCTGCTCATAGTGACGTATACGTTACTTAGCCTCCTAACAACAGCCAGCTTCCCAACTGCATTCTCTCTTTTGAAGCCTTGATCCTCAGTCAGATATGGATCCATCGCGACTTTTTCAGTTTAAGCAGAAAGGTACGCTCACAATCAAATCGAACTTGCCCTGTAAGCCACTTTGCGAGACTGATGCGCCTGAAGACGAGGACGTGGAGCTGGCAGACAACAAGGAAGGATCGGCCTTTGGAGATCGCGCAGCCTTCCTTGATGCCCAGTTGCAGGAGGTGCAGCTGAAGATCCACGAGATCTTGTTCAGCAACAGCGACGGCCACACGTCGCAATATGTAGGGGTTCGCGCGCTTTATGACACTGTCCGGGGGCTAGCAATCAACAGCTACAACAACCAGCTCTACGCGTTGATGAAAGCGGAGCTTGAGCTGTTTTTTGCTGCTGATGTCCAGCTAAACAGCTACTTTGGTGTCTTGAGCACGAAAAAGCCTGCACTTGACCCTCCGGCAAAACAGTTTATGGGCAGGGTCTGCGACGCTCGCGAAACCAAGAGGGCCTTGGAGAGACTACATGTGTTTGTGCAGATGTTCCAGTATGCCTTCAAAAAGATCCACTATGTGTATTTAATATTTGCGTATTTAGACCACTCGATGCTGGTCAATCACAGCTCGAAAGCGACCTCCTTCGAGGTGGCAAACAGGCTCTTTTTCGAGAAGGTGCAGCCGGCGCTCTCTGGGGACTCCCTGGTGTTGGAGGACCTCGGGATATCGCTCCTTGCGTGTCGTTTTCAGCTTTTGAACGAGTATCTCAGAAGCGAGGAGATGGCCAGCCAGGATATCTCCGAGCCAGGCATTCTCAACGTGCTTTTGATTTTGCGCAATCTTGCGCTGGCCCACCAGCAGAACGGCTGGTTTGACTTCGATCTGTTCTACGCTGCACAGCTCACGAGCTTCGTAGAAATCATCACCAGCGAGACGCTTCTCTCCCTGCACGAGGACTTCTCGACGCACCGCTTTCCGGGGTACTCGCAGGCGTTCATCGAGGCGGAGCTCCGGCGGGTGGACGTTGTGTTCAGTGTAGACTATCCGCGAGAAAGACTAGCGGGGAATGCAGCAAAAACCACCCTCTGTGCGTGTTTGGCGCAGTACTACCAGTTTTCCAGCTTCCGGGTGGCCACAGCGGAGCGCATCCGCCTCTCGCTTGCAGACGTAGGCCGTAGGTACAAGAAACTCGTCCAGGGCGCCTTTGCCGTGTCCCTCAAGGAGGCCTTCCTCATGAAGGCCTTGAACGGGTTGATCAAGACGGGCTTGCGGGGCGAGGTGCCCGCCGCAAGCCTCAAAAGCTATCTGCAGATGTACACGGTGTTCAGGGAGTACGGCGCGCTCGAAAAGTTCTTGCGGTGCTGGTACGACGCAGTGTACACCGCCCTTATCCAGACAATCATCAAGTACAAAAGAAGAAACAAAGGGAGCCAGCCAGGCGGGGCCAGCCAGGTGATACCTGCGCTACACGCAATCAGCCGCAAACTAGCCACGCTTGCCAACGGCTGCTTTGCGTGCGACGTGCGGTTTGTGCAGCAGATCGACCGGGCGTTCCAGAACGTCATCCACGTCAACAACAACGAGCTCATCATCGAGTTGGCCAAATACAGCGACTTCGCCATCAACCGTGCGTACGGCACGTGCCAGGCCTTGGGGGGCTCCATAGGCGACCAGCACCGGGTGTTTGTGGCGTTTTTGCAGCAGCACCTCGCGCGCGAGGCCCTTGAGCCGTTTGGGACGCTTGTGTGGTTCTTCAACAAGTTCTACGAGCACAAGTACGAGTTTTTCGTCAACTACTACCGCATATACCTCTCCAAGCGGCTTCTCCACCTCAGCAACGTCACCAGCCCCCACTACAAGAT
The DNA here is from genome assembly GCA_030564765.1 of Saccharomycopsis sp. NRRL Y-5750. Lineage (NCBI taxonomy): Eukaryota > Fungi > Ascomycota > Saccharomycetes > Ascoideales > Saccharomycopsidaceae > Saccharomycopsis > Saccharomycopsis sp. NRRL Y-5750. The sequence continues at coordinate 145,970 of JAKTZD010000019.1, read as the reverse complement.
CCGGCTCCTCATCGAGGCGTTGTTTCTCTGCTTGTTCACGGGCGAGTTTGCCAGCGGCGCCAACCAGTACGCCAGGCACTTTTTGCAGCTCAAACTCATGGCAGACGTCCCCCCGCAGGTGCAGGGTTCCGCGGGGATCCTGTCGCTGCTCCCCAGAGTGCCCACGACGCTCAACAAGGACCACGTGGCGAATTCCAAGTTTGACGCACTGGAGGTCAAGGCAAAGTTCCAGCTGTTGCTCGCAATGGTCTACGACGTAAAGCTCTCGCAGTTCTGCGGCGCGGTGATGAGCAACAGCCCCCGCTTCAGCCCGTTGGTGCTCAACAAGCGCGTCTGGCCAAACTTGGGCAGCAGCAACAACTACGACCTGGCCATGATCGACGACGGCTTCCGCGAGGACTTTGAGGCGTTCAACTACAGGTATCTCCACCCCGCACAGTTGCTGCTGTTGGTGCAGGCAAAACTAGACACAGAGACCATCCTCAACGACAGCCCCGACTGCGCAGCGTTGCGCAACATGTACTGCAAGCAGCTTTCCAACAACGCGCACTGCCTCCTCAACTGGAACTTCTCCCTACACTACCTTCAGATGGACTTCCACGTAAGCGACCGGTGCACCGTGCAGATCAACACCGTGTACATTGTGGGCATGATTTTGCTTCTTTTCAACGACAGCGACGCCCTAGGCTACCAGGAGGTCGTCAGCCTGTTGAAAATCCGCAAAGCCCCGTCCAAACTCCCCGCGGACATCGCCGCGGCGTCCGACAGCAACGCCCTCGTCAACCAGAGGCTTATCGAGGCGCGGGCCAGCTCTGCGGGGGCAAATGCCGCACACACGTCGATTTTGAGGGTCCGGCGGGACCTGGAAAGCAGCGGGGCTGCAAACAAAAAGCAGAGGGTGTCGTACAGCGACCAGTTTGATATCGTCAAACGGGGACTTTTTTCCTTGCTCAAGGCGGGGTTGCTCGTCTCCTCAACGGAGAACTGCCGGTTTGCGGATATTCGCTCGGATACGCTTTTTAGGATCAATCCGGACTACCAGCCGGCGTACGACAGCGGGTCTACAGACACAGTGACGATTCCGCTTGCCTCCGGAAAGGCAATCAGAAGCGGGAAGTGATGGATGGTGGGAGAATTGGATTAGCAATGGGGGTATCAGGCATATTGGCATATTTGGGGGGTGCTATTGCCGGGGTACTATTGCCGGGGTACTATTTGCCGGGGCACTATATTTCCATATTTAGGGGGTACTTTATTGCCATATTTAGGGGGTACTATATTGTCAGACGTGTGATAAACTCTATACAGTAGGTTAGAATGTTAGAATGAAATAATGTTATCTATCTATGTAACTATCCAGCAGAACACTAATACCACCAGGCAGCGAAGCTATAGCCTATAGCCTCGCTGCCTGGTGTTAGTATTTTGCTATGCGCCTCCGTATTCTGAGCAAATGGAGACTATTGACATATGCTTTGTCAAACAAAGGATTTGCCACACAAAGGATATTTTGCCAGACAAAGGATATTTTGCTATTCTTAGCGAGGACACTAAAAGCGAGGTGATGTTTGTATCTTGCTATGAGCACTCCATATTCCGGCGTGCCGACAAAGCAAAACGCCATTTCGAGCTACATTGTTATGTGCCCATACACCTCCATATACCCCCATATAGAGGTGTGCACAGCGCAGATACATGAAACAGCATGTATACATTGAGATGAAGGCAGGTTGCGAAAAGTTTGCGCTGCCAATGGCCAGCATATCTAACATAAGCTATGTAAGCGTTTTACAAACATCAAAACCTTAGGGAATGCCGGAAAAATTCTTCAACATGCTGATTGCGTAATGCTCTTCCTCACGTATATCACCGTCCTTTTCACATAAAGACTGTTTGCAACCTAACATCTTAAAACATCTCATCAAACCTCTATCAAACCTCTATCAAACCTCTACCAAACACCCTATCAAAACCCAGCCAAAGGACAAGTTCGTCGGCTAAATCAATCCTACGTCAACCGAGCTAATTCCGCACTCGCCAGGTGAGCCGGTCCTTCTTTCTTGCCTTCTTTCACGATCTTTTTCTTGCCATTTTCCTGCCCTTTTCCTGCCCTTTTCCTGCCCTTTTCCTGCCTTTTTTCCTCGTCCGGTTCCCACGGATGGCCGCTCACTCAGCCTATAATAAAACACGCCAAACCCCAACTTTCTCCCTTTTTGCGCAAAACTGCCCCTTCCATCAACCGTGACTGACTGTCTTGCTCTGTCTTGCCTTGAGCAGCTCTCTCCCAGTAGTCCTCTGCTTTTGCATCATTCTGGGAGCTTTTTGGTAAATGCTTTTCCCGTAGAAAAGCAACGAAGAAAAACTGCAAAACCCAAATTGTGTGAAAAATTTATTTAAATAAAAGCATAAACCCCATCGGCTACATCTTTCTCTAGTCTAGCACCTCAGCTTCTAATACACACAGCTAGTTCTTGATCTCTGAGCCTTGCCTGGTGTGTGCCTGGAATGGTCTATGACGCCCAAAATGAACAAACTCATCCATCTAGATAGCGCATTTGGGGGCAATGTCCCCGATGTGAAACGGAATCCAGAAACTCGGATCGTTAACGAACAGAACCCTTTGAGGATTGCGGTGTTGGGCGGATGTGGCACAGGCAAGTCCAGCTTCATCACAAAGCTCCAGACGGGCATATTCCCCGAGACGTACTACCCGACTTCCGAATTCAACACCTGCTTGTTCAAGTTCACGCCTTCCTTGAAGCGATCGAGACTTATTCTTGACGAGGGTGTGGATTTGGAAACCTTCAACGACTACGTAGTGACGCAGCGCAACCAGCTTGACGTCTCGCGAAACTTGTTCAGATCCTTGTCGAAAAACGCCAAGGTGAACTACTATTCGTCGAAAGACTACGAGGTGAGGAAACTAGGCCGCTCGAAAAGCCCAGACCCTGTCTTTTCACGCAACCAATACTACTCCTACTACTACAAGGACACGGAATCCGACGACCTCATTGCAGACACCGACACTCTTGAGCTCAACGACGAGTATTACCAGCCAATATCCCTCCTCAACTCGTCAACATCCATCAAAAACGCCTCCTCGCTTCTCCCCACAACGTCCTACTCGTCTGAGATGACCCTCAGCCCCTTTATGACCGCAAACACCTCTGTTTCGCCCATCACCAGCCGCCAGTCGAAGGCAAAAGGCGGGGACGAAGGCCTCAAGAACTCAGACGTTCCCCGTATTACCCCGATTCTCCTAGAGTTGATCGACACCCCTGCTTTCAATCCCAATTTGATTGTTCCCTTTTTGGAGCTTTCGCTCGCCGCAAAGCTCAGCGACGACTACTTACGTAATCTTGCCCACGGGCCACGTGGAGACGTCTCTACGACGCCTTTGCTTGTGGCTTCTGGGGCCAGCGAGCTCAATGGAGACATTGACGGCTATGTATTGATGTATTCTGCGGTGCCTACCCTCGATCCACCCCCTTTTGACGAGCTAGAGGAGATAACCGGGGAATACTGTAAACCCGAACAGGTCGATGACCATAGTGGCTTCAGTCTTCTTTCTACAATAAAAGACAGCATCCATGAGTCGTGGAAAAGCTATAAGAACTACTTGGACCAGTACTACTACCAGGGGGAGGGCGACGTCTTTTCCATTGGAGCTTCCATCAAAAACTTCTGGAAATTGAACAAGCCACCCTCCAAGAACCACGACAAGGGCGAAGCGATCAAAAAGAAGCTTTTGCCCGCGAAAGTGCGCAAATCTTATGTTGAGGACGAACTTTACGCCGATTTGGAGGATATTTCCGTTCCTACGATCATTGTTGTCTGCACGCATTGCTGCGACTTCCGGGCCAGTCCTGTGTTGATCGAACAGGGCCGGGAATTTGCCAACAGGAACAATTTTGGGTTTATATGTGTCGATAGCGAGGTAGGTTTTGGCATAGAGGAGAGCATTTCGCTCATGATCCGGGAGATAGTCGAGAAGAAGAAGCTGAAGTGATGTGTACAGTCTCGCTAATGAATCTCGAGACTGGAAGCACAAAGAGGTGCTTGTGCGAATGGATAAACCGTTCGTGTTAATATTCTTGTCATGATACTGTTGATTACTGTTTATGTTTATATGCTTGGTTTCATTGATTTACGTTTTGCTTTGTTTTGAAAGGATGTGCGGGCATTTGTAGATTGGTGATTTATGCTTACCTTTTGTTTTGAAAAGGATGTGCAGGCATTTGTAGATTGGTGATAGGGCTGCTTGGGTTATATGCCTAATTTCATTGATTTACATTTACGTTATGTTTTGTTTTGAAAAGATGTGCAGGCATCATGTGTAGATTAGTGATTTATCTTTACATTATGTTTTGAAAAGAATGTGCAGCCATCATGTGTGGATTAATGATAGGGACTCTCGGTTATATTTTCAACATGCCAATTTTGCCTTTCACGTGTCTCAGGTTGCGCACTTCACAAAATGCATCCCTTTTACAAATGATCCCTGCATCACCCCTGAATCGCAAACGATATATCCTGGCACTGCATCCCCCTCCGTCTCCTTGCCAAAACTGTCCGCGGACATATTCATTTCAAACTCCTATTTCCCTCACGCGTACCTGCCAAAAAATCCTCTATTTAAACAGAAATTCTATCGCTCATCAAGCATTCTATACATCCCATTCCATCAGCCACCTGCCATCTCCCTTTATCTTTATCCAAAATGGACAGCCGCTTCAAAGTTCCCAAATCGTTACTCCAATACTACAGCAATAGCGGCACGCAGCACCATTGCCAAACAAAGCAACTGTCAAACGAAAACAGCGCTAATACAAAGGAGAATAAGCGCCTACAAGACTCGGACGAGATTTTGAAGTACTACCAGCACTACAACTACCAAAACAACGACTACTCCAACAACTTTGTCTTCAGCAGTGAAGCTCCCATCGCATACCTCCGCAATGTTGAAAACCCTGTCGATGGATATCCAAAGCTCCAGAAGCTCCACAAATTGAAGCTCGAAAACAACACCAGGTTTTTTGTAAATCCATACGGATGCCGTGTCAAGAACCTAGAGGAAATGATCCGCACCTTGAACCGCTGGGTCGACGACTATGGCCTTGTTTTTGACACAATCATGGTCGGCACCACTATCATCAGTGGAACAAACAAACTAAACAACGCCAGCGATATAGACAACTTGACAAATATCATGAAGCGGCTTCCGATCGATAGATTATGCTCAAAACCGGGTCTTTTGTATATATGGACCAACAACAGCAATGGAGAACAGATTGAGGAGTTGTCCAACCTAATAGCAGGCAAAACAGTCTTTTTGGGGCCTGACAGCACCGACAAAGGCAGAAGAACCACTGTAACCTGGAACAAAAAGTTCAGAAGAAGTGAAGAGATTGTTTTCGTCGCTGCCGATAACGAGAACAACCCCACAGCTTACAACAACGAGTCCTTGTTTATCCAGAGACAGTCCCATTGCTGGATGTGTATTACCGGCACAGTTAGACGTGCTATAGACGGTCATTTGATCAACTGTAACGTCAACACAGACTTGCGAATCCAAAACTCGACTGAAACAAACTTCACAGGTGTTCCAGACTCTATCTACAAAGTCATGGAGAATTTCAACTCGGGGAATCGCCGTCTTCATATAATCCCATACCATGCAGGCTCGCGTGGCTATGTGAGATCTAGACCAGGCTGGGTTGTCATTAGCTTTGATGTTCTTCTCAACAATTTTGATCCCGATGCTTATAGACGTGATTTGGACGACAAGGGATACAACGTGGCGCAAGATCCTGTTATTGAAGATCTTCGCCCAAAGAGTCCAACCCGCAAAAGATAGATAAATGCTTGTTTTCTTGCTAGCCATGGCTTTGGTATTTTAAAATTTATCTGCATTTTGAAATGTCTTAATATTCATCTCCGCATCTTCTTTACAATGCCATGCTTGTCTCATATCCATCTACTCAATCCATACAGAGCCAACTTTGTCTCATAATGCCTAATTTTCATATTCATGCATAATCTCCTTATGGACTTGCATTTTTTTGCATTCGCATCTATACGATGTCCATCTTCTGTTTTTTCGTGATGTTCAGTTTCTAATATTCAACTTCTTTAGATATGTATTTGCTCTATATAGTTACTATACAAAATTTTTTTCAATGGCTAACGCTATAACTTGAGTAAGAGTGCCCCAATCCCAACTAGTGCCATATAGTTGACCATCCGTGGACTATGCAACTTGAGTGCTGATGATTGCAACGTAGAGTTGTCCACAATTTTACTGAACTTGCCGTCTCCTAAATCGACCGTGACAGACATCCTTTGCTTTCCGGAGACACATCTGATGTTTCCCCCTCTTATCACTGAGTTATCCTCGTTGCTCCACTTGTTGCAGTCAAACTTGTCGGAAGTCGTCTTGATGTTGGCTGATCCTTTCACCAAATTCAAAGTCGGAAATTCGGTGGACTCGAAATTACCAATAAACTCAATAGCACCTCCAACCACGCGCAATTTCGGCAAAAAGTTGATCTTGCTGATTTCTGTATTATTGGAAATCACAAGACTTCCTCCAATTTCTTTCACCTCGGGGAACGAGACCTCCTTGAGGTTGTTGTTTTGAATGATACTGAGAGTGTTCCCAATACCGGTCAATTTAGTCAATTTCAACTGTCTGAACTGGTTGTCAATGAATGCTGCAGTATCATCAACCCTTTCGATGCTGGACAAGTCCAAGGTGGTTACTTGACGGATGTTCAATCTTCTGACGTAGCTCATTTTTGGAAGCTCCAAAAGAGTGGTTCTTGCGTTGGCAGCAATATACAAATCTCCTTGGATCTTCTCCACGTCAGACTTGACAACCTCCAAGAATCTGTTATTGTTGAAATTCAATGTGTTCAAACTGGTGATCTTCTCACTCAACTGGAAGCTTACCAACGAGGTATCCGAGACAAAGATCTTGGTGACGTTTTCCAAATTGCTCTCAAAATTGACGGTGGATAAGATTGGTAAAATGTGCCAGTCAATCTCTTTGACGTTTTTCAAATTTGGGGTGTTAACAGAGGTCAACGACGTCAACGAAGCCAATGAAAACTTTCCAGTAATGGTCGTCAATTTTGGAGCAGAGATTCTCACAATTGACGTGGCATTATGAACGTGAAAGTCTCCGTTGATTGTGTGGACATTTGGGAGCTCCACCAAAGCATTTGGGTACTCACTGAGTGTCAAGTCTCCTGAGATGACTTCACACTCGGCATTAAGTCTTTCAAGGGCCCCTGCTGAGTTCAGTGCATTTCCACTCCACTCTTTGCTTCTCAAATCACAAAATCTGTCTGCCGATTTGACTTCAGGTGAGTTGATTGACGCAAATGAAGTTTTTGTCTCTTCGACTTCCGGAGCATGGTTCGCAGCTTGTGCAAACTCATACTGATTGAGATTCTCTGAGACGAAAATAGCGTTGGTGGAGTAGAACCACAGGACCACTCCGAACAAAATTGATTTTCTCATATTTTTTATTTGAGTTATAGACACTCTTGTTTTATTCGATCTGCTTCTATTGTTTTTGAAGACGAATGAAGGTTAGTACAAGAGAATAAAACTAAAGTCACAAAATAAATGGGACAAATATTGTTACAATGTATTGCTTGCTTGCTGTGATGGATATTCTTACTTTAGAGTCATTAGCACGGTTTGTGTAACTGATTTGCGTTTGTGATAGCGCAATCAGTACACAAAGTGGGACGTTGTGCATCGCATGTTGAAAAAAACGCGGCAAAATACAGTATGCATGTTTTTGAGCACCCATTTATAACACTATTACTTGGTAAATGCTCTATATATTTTGTATTTCTCATCAATCAAGAAACAACAACGTTATCTTTGAGTTTTAAATACACCTCTTCTATAAACGCTTCGCTCAATCCCGGCTCGATTCTCTCGTACTTGATAAATATTTTCATTAGCTCGTTGACGGACTTTTTTGTTACCTCAGAGCGCGCACGCTTGCCAACTCTCTCCAACGAAAATAGCACAACCTCCTTCAGAAAATCTATCTTGGTGTTCTTGTTGGATGTGGTTTGACTTTCAATACTTTTGTCGAAAGATAAAATTTCATCCTCTTGATCGCACTCTCCGTACTCAGAGGAGCTGACAGATCCGCTTTTGAGCTCATCACAGTCATCTAAGTTGAGACTGCCAAAGATTGTGTTTGGATAAGCATTTTTTAGCACCATGTCTATCTCACCAATTTTGGGTAGCAGATTCTCCTTATTCATTAGCTTCGTGGTGAATTCCCAGTTGATTTGATGCTTGGATCTGAATGTTGCCGTCTTTTTATCTGCTGCGTCGCTATAAGCATTGGCTTTCTTGGCTTCCGCTAGTTCTTTTCTGTATAGCTGTTTCTGCTTTTTGTAGTAACGAACCTTTTTCAGCTTTTTCTTATTGTTATAAGCTTCGTCATTGTTCTTCTCATTGATCAACGATACGAGATTGGATAAGGTGTAACGTCTGCATCCGCTTCGAATGAACTTCTGCCTCAGAAGCCATTCTGCAGAGGGTCTTTCCTGGGGATTTTTAGTAAGGCAATGACTGACAAAGTCTTTGAGTGCCGTTGTGTATTCATCGCCGCTAAGCACGGGCGAGGGAATGTTTGGGATTTCAAAGAGAATCTTCATTGGATCCTTTTTCGAGTGAGGCGGTGCGCCAGTGGCAAGCTCTATTGCCGTGATTCCAAGGGACCAGATATCAATTTTTGCATCGTAGCCCAATTTGCGATCAATGATTTCAGGAGCCATCCAGAAGGGCGTCCCAACGAAGGTCTGCAGAGGCTTTTCTTCGATGTAAGACAGCTTTCCGCTGACACCAAAATCAGCAAGTTTGACTGATCCATCCAAAGTGAGGAGAATGTTGGCAGACTTGATGTCCCTGTGAATCACGTTTTCCGAATGGAGATACTTTAAGCCGGTAAGAGTCTCCCTGACAATGTAGCTGACCACATCTTCACTGAAGGTTTTGTGGTACTTGAGGAGATCCAGGCAGGACCCCCCTCCGCAATATTCCATGGTGATCCACAAGAACATCTTGTAGATGTAGGTCTGATGGTATCCGGTGATGTATTTGGAGTTGAGGTTTGAAAGCATCACGATTTCCTGGGCCAACATGTCGATTTCGTCGTCGGATCCCTCGAGATCGATCATCTTCACTGCGTAGACGTCGTTCGTCTTTTTTTCGACTCTGACGGTGTTAGTAGAAGTCCTGTCGGGCAGAAGGTTAAGGGAACTCACGCTTTGTACACCTCGCCGAAATTGCCACGCCCGATACATTCGATCACGTCGAAATTAACTAGAGGATTGCAATCCATTATAGGTGTTTCTTTTTTGGGTATATGCGATTTGTAGCCGGGGTTTGAGGATGCGGTGGTTAGCTATAAGGTGGTGCTAGGGGTGCCTGGTGCAATTAGCTGGGGAAGGAGGTGAGGGGTGTGATTTACAGGGAGGAATACAGTTGATATATTGATGTTTTGGATGGAAAGTAGGACACAAAGACAGACGGGGGTGGCGAGTACAACATGCATGATGCCTGCAGGAGATGCTACAAACTACATATATATATGTAGACATATATATATATGTCGTAACATTATTACTGTTCATTGAGAACGACTGATACAACACCAAGCGAATGAGATGACAAGACCGAGCCGCCCTGCGCACTATTCGGGTATAATCGAGTACAAATAAACCTATCATTCAACTACTGCAGCTTGGTATAGAATAATTATTAATTAACGACTCAACAGGTATTAGGAGACAGCAGATTGGCAAAAAACAGAAAAGAAGAGAAAAAACAGCTAATACAAAAAGGAATACAAACGGCCCGGGGCCTTGGCTCGCCAGCAGCGCAAAGCACAATAAACACAACAGTATAACAGTAGAACAACATTACAATAAAACAAAACAAATGCACAGCAGCTAATTCTTCTTCTTCGCGGACCGGAACCCAAACAACGGGATTTGCGAGTGGAAGTTCTTGCCCGTGAACGAGTTGCGCCCCCCGTTGACAACATCCCCCGAGCTGTAGCTGGTGATGCTGTTTGTGTTCTGGTTTTTGCGCTTCTTGTCCTTTTTCGAGCCCCCGGAAATCCCGTTTGTCACGCTGAACTCGGGGCCGTCGTGCGCCGAGTAGTTCGGGTACAGCGCGCGGTCACGCGACGCGCCGGTGGAGATCCCCAACGAGCGGTCGATTTTCGCCTGCCAGAACCGTTTGGCTGGGTCGATCAAGTTCAAGTTGTTCATGATCTGGGTGCCGCAGTTTGCGCCGTTGAGGAGCAAAAGCTCGGCGATTTCGAAAACGGGCTTGGCCGCGGTGCCGGAGTAGTGTGTGAGGGCGTATTCGAGGAGACTGGACTCGATTTCCTTTTCGCGGCCCTTGATAACCACCATGTTGGGGTTCCCCCCGCAGGCGAGCGATTTGAGAATAAGGCCTACGTTGTTGCAGTGGATGCCGTAGATCAAGTGCGCGTTGACCTTGTGGTCCTCCTCGATAAAGGCCTTGTCCTTGTACTTGTGGATGATGAAAGAAGACCGCTCGGAGGCGCTGGAGTTCGGATTGATCAACTTGCTCTTTTCCACCTGCAAGTTGTGCTCCCAGTAGCTGTTTGCGTGTGCGTTGGACACCGCCGAGAGAAGCTTGACGATTTCGGGGGTGAATATCGAGATGTCGAGCGTCAAGGAGCGGATTTTGGACAAGTGGGAGCCAAGGCTGCGGTGCACCCCCGAACAGTCGATGCAGATGACCACCAACAAGCTGATGGAGATCCAGTCGACGGACTTTGCGGAGCCGCAGTCGGCACAGAAAAAGTTGCTCTTGTCGGACAGCCGCACAATGTCGAGGAAATTGAGCTCCGGGTCGCCTGCGCCACGCGGGCTGTGGCGCTGCGCGGTCACGTGGGCGGGGTCGGGGCGCTGCGCGTAGCTGCTGTTGATGGCGGCCACCGAGAGGGTTGTGGCGCCGTCTGCAGGGCCGGCGGGGGCCCTGCGGAGGTCCTTGAGGTTTTTGGAGGCGCGGTTGAACATGGGGGCCTCGGGGGCGTCTGTGGGAGGGGCGTCGTGTGAGTCAGGCAGGGTTTGAGGGCTCAGAGGGCCATGTTTGGCGCCGTCGAAAAAGCCGTGTTCGAAGAGAAAGCTTGCGGCGGGGCTGTGTGGAGCGTCGGCCAGGGAGACTGAGGAGGTGTTGAGAGGCGCTGCGTCGGCCAGGGAGGAAGAGGAGGGGATGAGAGGCGCTGTGGGTGGTGGGGCTGCGTTGGCTGCTATGGACAAATTCAACGACTGGTTCAATTTTCTCACCCAGGAATCTCTTTCCTGCTCGCTTGCCGCTTGAAAAATACGTTTCATGTTTTGGGCGGTGATTATCTCAAAACAGAAACGCCGGGTGCGGTCCGTGCCCGCGACCTGCTTGCGGATGCAGCTGAACCGGAGGTCGATGGGCGCGGCCCGGAGCTTCTTGCCCGTCTTCCAGTCGACGTACTCGCTCAAGAGGCCGTCCTTGAGCACCACCCACTGCTTGTGCCACCCGTGGCGGTTCGCGGCCCCGCCCTTGTACACGAAAAGAATGGCCTCCTTGGCGGGCGCCGGACCGTCCTGGTTGTGAGCCCGCGCGGCGATCGGAGGATTTTCCGCGGCGCTTGTGGCGCTGGTGGCGCTGGTGTCGCTGGCGCCGCTGGGCGCCGCCCCCGCCTCTGCGTCGGGGTTCGGAGCCCCGGCGCGCGGATCGCCACCCCCCTCGAGCTCCCCCATCACCCCCGCGAGCTCCTCGCTGGTGCCAGCCTGCTGGATCCGCGCACGCAACTCCTCGCGCCGGCCGGCAAACCGCTGCCACGCTGCGGAAACCGCCTGCGACTTGCGCTCGTAGCCCGTGAGGTTCGGGTTCTCCATGTTGATCACGCTGCGCAACCGGTGGAGGCTGCTGATTGTGGCCAGATCGAAGTTGTTCATGAACCGCAACACGCTGACCTGCAACGCCTGGCTGCATTTTCCGTTTTTGAAGTCGTTCAAGAAGTTGAAGTAGTCCCACCTGCTTGTCTCGAAGTCCTTCTTTTTCATCAAGAACTTCACGTCCTTGCTGCACACTTCTGCAGGGCCCACCTGGGAGTTGCGTTTCGAAATAAACGACAACCGTTTTGCTTTTTCGCCCGACGAGTCGGGCAGCTCTCCGTTGGTGATCACCGAGGGCTCCTCGGGACCCCCCGGGGTGGTGCTGGACGCGATGTCCTCGTTGCTCATCACAAGCTCCGCGGGCATGGTGCTGTAGTCGCGAAGAATCGACCATTTGCCGATGATGGACGAGTAGTCGCTGTTTGAGAGGTATTTTTTGAGGAAACTGTAGTACTCCTTCGAGCTATCCGCGTACTTCTTGCGCTGGGCCGCACACTGCTTGCTGAAGGCGTCCTCGCTGTCTTCTCCGTTGTAGCTGAAGCTTTTCAATGCGGCGAGCACCTTGGTCTGGAAGTTTTTGCTGTAGTTTTCGTAGTAGTCATTCTCCAACGTGATGCGCTCAATCCACTCGTTGAGCACTAGGTTCAACGTGCGGTTGTACTCCGGATTGTTGCTGATCAAAAACTTCTTGAACTGGCCCAACGCCTCGATGTACTGGCGCCGCTGGTTGTTGAGCAAAAGCACGGCATTGTGGTAGTTTTCCGTCTTTCTGAGAATCGTCTTCAACACCGGCCGCGAATTGCCCATGTAGAGCTCCAAATCCTTGATGGTTTCGCGGAACAACGGCCCGTCGGCCCCCGGCATCAACGTGTAGTTTGCAGGCTCCAAATCGACGTCGTCCTCCTCCGCAGCGTCCCCAGAGACGCCCTCGAGGCCCTCGCGGGTCTCCAGAGTGAACAGGGCGCTGCTGGGCTGGGTGATGTCGATCAAGTCCTCCTCGTTGAGGATTGTGTCGTCCTGGAACGCAATTTCCTCCTCCAAGGTGTCGTCCATGCGCTGGGCAACACTCACAACCGTGCAGGACTCCGTGGAGATGCTGAGGGCGTCGCTGGCGGTCGAGGAGTGCCTGGACTCGACGAGATCCTCCGCAGCGTCCTTGCGCTTGCCGGTGAAGCTTCCTAGCTTGCGTTTGAGCTTCTTGAACGTGTTTCCGATCGACTTTGCCGAAGATACAGACTTCATGGACTTGCTGGACCGCACAGACCGCACAGACTTCGCCAGCTTGAGCGATTTCTCCACAGACTCCGTGTCCTGGCTGTCCCCGTGGCCCGTGGCCACTGTAGTGGCTTCGGAGGTCATTCTGGAGTGGCTGGAGCTTTTGCGGCGCTCAGAGACAATCGTGCTGTTCGAAATCGTCGAGCTTTTGTGGCTGAACGATTTCGGAGCCGTTGCGGTGGGCAGAGACATCCCCGGGACCAGGGCGAGCGATCTGTGGGTGCTGGAAGTGTTGGACGAGCTCGTTACGCTCCGTTTGGCTACAGAATTGACCGGAATGGGCAACGAGAACTTTCTGCGGCGAATAAGATTGTCAAGACTCGCATGGGTGTTGACGCTGCTTACACTGGTGTTTGCGCTTTCGTTCACAAGAGGCGCATGGGGGGAAGGAGGCGGCCCCGACTTCGAGGTCCAGAGCGCAAATTGCAATAACGGCTCGAAATCATGTTCCGCCCCCAAGTTGTCGTAGTGGTATATATGGTATATGTGGTTTCCTTCTGAGTCGTCGGGAATGTGGTAATCAAAGGAAAAAATAAACTTCGGGGTCTTGTGGACTGCCGCAGACGTCTGGCTGGCGTTATCGGAGTCTTTCCACACATCTCCAAGCAATTGGATGTTGGTTTCGCGCTCCAACTGCTCCTCAAGGGCTTCCGGGTTGGTGTCGTTCAAAGTCTTGAGAGTCTGGAGTTTGTCGTAGATTTCGTTCTTGTCTTTCCCGCGAATCAAGCACAATTTCTCGAATATCAAGTCGTCTTCGTTTTCGTCCTCCAGGGACTCTGGCGGGCCCTGGCTTTTGTCCGGCAGCTCAAAATTGAAGTTTTCCTCCGGCAGTGCGGGCTTGGCGGGGTCTTTGGTCTCTGGACGGTCTGACTGGTCGCTGGAGTCCTCAGAGGTCTTTTTGTTGTGCACAGAGGCAAAATCCCGGGCGTCGTTGAACACCTCGTCGCTGTCGTCGTCGTCGTCGCTTTCCTCGCTGCTGTTGGCCGCCACAGGCTTCTTCAGATGTTTCTTGGCTAGGATCTGGTCAATGAAGTGGCCGTCAGACTCAATTGTGAAGGTGATGGCCGAATTGCAGTCTATTTGGAGAAGAAACGGATAGTTGAAGTCCACTAGGTTGTCGTTCCCCACATATTTGCACACAGCCTTGGCCCCGTCGCTGTCAGCTCCGCTGATGGTGAGGAAGTTGCCCACGTTCTTGATCCGGATCGTTCTGGGCAACCCGTGCTCGTTTACAGGCGAAAGGTTCTTGATTTCGATCTCGTTGAGGTTGAATTTGGTAGCGTTTGTCACAATGATAGGCAGGCTGTTCCTGCTGCTGCCGTGCTCCAAATCGCTCACTACTTGTCCCATATTTGCGTCCAGCGGCTAGAGAAGCAGCGGTTCGTGGTCTGAATGGACGGATTCCTGCTGTTCGTGGTGAATGCCCGTGCTGTCGATACGATGCCTATGACAGAATGTTTAGTACTCGCAAACGAATACTGGTGGAAAAAAATATTTTGCAAGTGAAAAATATTCTGGGCGGAGGTGAAAAATCGGCCGGTACCAGCGAACAGAGCATGTGCAAGCAACGCACAAAGACTGGACTAGGGATAGATGTAGATAGCTGAACCCAGGGGCAACAAAGGATGTTGTAGACTTTGTGTTGTCTGTGTTGTGTGGACTGTTTGCTGAGAGATGGTCGAATCTTAACCATAAACTTTTTGTACATCGCCAGCAAACGTTAACAGAAATCTTTTTTAGCATGAAAATCCATGATTAATTAGGAGCTTATTGCCAATTAGCTGCAAATTAGCAGTGATGAAAGATATGGACCAAACGGGCCTGGAACTGCTCGTATTTCCGTATTTGCAACATCAGGTAGGCCGCACTGTAGGGGTGTCTATGAATGTCTGACGATAGTTGAGGAGAGTGATGCTGCAGCGGAAAGACACGCAACGAAAAAGCGTGTTTCGTCTGCTTAGGGGACCTGGGGGCTCCGTGGTATGCAGGACGAACTAAACAGAAGTCCTCCAACGTTAATCGTCCAAAATTTTCACCACCGACCAAGAGGATCTGAGACTGTAGCTTGTACAAGTTATGATGCCACAGCTGTAGTCCGTTCAGAGTTCTGACTATCGGAATAAGAAAGGATCTGCACGCATCAACACTCTTTCTGGATACAGGGAATCGCTTTGCACCCAGAGAAACGCTGTTTACTGGGGATTTTATGCTGGCAGGTAAGGTTCATGGTAAACCTTATGCAACGAAAATCATTGATGTGTACCGAAAAAACAAAAAGAACACACCTGGTTCACGCTCTGTAGCAGAAAGGAGATAATAAAAAGGAGATAGTACAAATTAGTAATGAGATATTAGAGGCGTGGTGTCTCAACAGACATGTAATTAACTCGTATTGCAAGGTTGCCAGGATCTCCGCCGCGATTAAAGTTGGTGTTTTACATGGATATTGTGTGATAAAATCTCTGTGGTTAATGGGCCAATCTACCGACTGAACGATGGATCCACCCAAAGTTCTGGGACGAATTGTAGGCAGAGGGAAGTAGCATTGTGACAGATAGAGAAGTACTGACAAGTACCGGCAACAGTCCACAAAATATCGCAGGTACCGACAAGTATACGACCGCGTGTTGATCATTTCGAGCTTCGCTTACAGTAGGGACCCAGAAGTTTCCCCAAAAGGGCCGCTTATAAGTGGTGGTGCATTCCATGGCATGCCCTCGTGAAAAATATTTCTGGTGACTGGGGAATTTACAAATTAGACGCATAAGAGTCTCATATTACAATAGGAGATAACAGGAGATAGTGAGTATGTGTGTATGTGTTTCTGAAAATCATCAAACATTGTATTGTAGTGCGCTATGTAGTTATTGTTAGGACCCTCCATAATAGACCTCACAATAAGAGTGCATGACCATCGGAGGAATATGTGATGGCCAAAAAAGGCTGGAAGGGAGCTACTATATCGTTTGCTGGAAATTTTATTTCCAGCCTGGCAGCAACACCAGCCGACCATAATAGTATTGTTGGCTGCTGGGCACATGTCCACTATCTGTAACAATCAACCGAATAATAGGAGCTTGGGCTGCAGCCGAAAGTACTATAGCTACAGCCGACCGAAACAATGTGATTGGCTGCTTGGATTTACGCCAATAACTATATTTCTCAACCAACAATCACCCACAGACAAAAATGGCAAAGATATTACCATCGCGTGCCTATCACCAAAGCATAAGCAGCAAAAAAATGAACGCGTAAATGAACACAACCAAAAGTCGCCAACAACAGCGAAAACCCCCTTATAACCTCTTAAGCGTATGTAAGTGTATGTCTATAACACCATAAAAAGAAACCAAAAACCCAAAACAATAGCATTAACTGTGTAAGTGTAAACACACGAACTGATGCCCAGCTATCAAATTAGCCAGGCTCTGGATTCAGAACAACCAGCAATTGCGTGGGGAATGTCCTCAGAGCAATAAAGCAAATCCTAATGCAATAACCCCGAACATACTTCCGGATTTGATGCTTCCTCCAGAACCGCCTTCGTTTTTCCAGGTGGTGGCTGTGAAATTCGTAGTATCAGACTCGTTGACCTCAGTAGCAGCCACTGCCGAAGCAAGAATCGTAAGACTTAATAAAGATTTGATTTGCATTGTTTACTATGGTGTGGTCTTTCCTTCAAGGATGTGTGCAGAACTTGGAGAACACTACAGTACATCAAAAATAGCTGCAAATCCTACTGCAATTAAGGAAAATGCTGCACTTATATATTTAAGCAACTACATCCAAAGTCTACATCACAGCAATCACTGATCCTAAAACTAGAGCAACACTAAAACACCCATCGAGCTGAAATTCGTCGGTGACTTCGAAAACTTGAAACTTTTTGACGTTTTCAATCCAGCAATTTTGAAACAGCTTTTTTTGCTAAGGTGCTAAATCTGCCTAAGAAGATCAAAAGCTTCATAGATTTCCGTTTTGGAAAACAGCAACCAGACAGGGGTTTCGTTTTATGCTAGTAACTGTAAAAACAAAAATTTGGTGGGCAAATGTAAGAACTACGACGCAGTATTAAGGTAATGTTGTGCAGTAGTAGAACGTGTTGGTGTATAGAATTTGCTAGACATGGTGCTAAAAATTGTGTGGTTATTAAGATAATCATAACGCCTACATGGAGACGACTAATCGGTAAAATAGTGCGTGGACGTCCAATCGGTAAAGTAAGCACGGACATTTAGGAGGTCACATTTAGTTGGGATAATTATAAATGGACGCCACTTTAGAAGTAATAAATGTCAAATTAACCAATATAATAGAACAAGGGCACTTTTAACCGTTAAAATAGAACAAGGACACCTTCAAGTGGTAAAATAGAGCAAGAACACAAACAAAATCCAGTCCCAAAGAGGGTCTGACTAAAAATATCAAAGCTTGTAAAAAGGGACTGTTAAAGAATACAAGTGCTATGTCTATCAAAAACTCATACAAACGCAACCCCTATTGGCTCACACATCACAACTCATCATTCACAGCCTCTTCCTCTTCAACCTCTTCTGCTTTTGGTGGAGTATACCCATCGATTTCCACTAATTCAGTAGTAAACACTAAGGTGGCCCCGCCTGGAATCATTCCCCCTGCGCCTCTTGATCCATACCCAAGGCTGGCTGGAATCACCAATTTTCTTTTTTCTCCCACACACATTCTGCACATACAATGTTAGTAAATTGATCATGAGTACGAAGTAAAAGAAAAGCAACACCTTCCAAGATGTAAAACATTCTGTCTGCAGGGCTGGCCAGACCCATTTTGCCAAATAATTACTTACCCCAATAACCCTTGGTCCCAGCCCTTGATCACCTGTCCTCCTCCTAAGGTGAATTGGAACGGAGTCCCTCTTCCTAAGGACGAATCAAACACTTTGCCGTTTGATTGTAATGACCCAGTGTAGTGCACCTTGATCCGGTCACCATTTCTGGTTTTTCTCGTACATAAAGCTTCTGGAACTCTGTGCGTGACTCCGATTTGAAGCTTCTCGCTAGACTCGGCTGCTTGGGCAATTCCAATGACAAATGCCAAAAGGAGAGTAAGTAAGGATAAAAATCTGTTTCCGATCATGTTTGTGTCTTTGTTTAGGTCTGTCTTTGTGTCTATGAGTGGCTATAACAGGACGGCTACAAGAATGCTATCGGTGTTGTAGCTCAAAGAGAACAGCACTTTGTTTTGGATTTTTGTAGATTTCCCGAAAGTAGAAGAACATTTGTGAAAAATCGCACCTGTACATCATATAGAACATCCGTGCCTTTTGGGGAACACAAAGGGTTGGACTCTTTCTTGGTGGTACTGGGTTGATGGCATGTCGACGGTTTCTAGGAGTATACGCGTATAGATAGGTTTCAAAGTCTTTTACTGAGCATTCCACTTTCAAAAACCAGTATACCTGGTAACGGCTAATTTTTCAAGGTGCTTTACCACAGAGCAGTGATCAGTGGTTTTTCATTAATGCAAAAGCCTGCCCAAAAATCCATCAAAAAGGTACATCGTTTTCCTCATACTCTTGTAAGAGTATAGAGTTTGGCTTTAGTTTCCAGACCTCGATTATTGCTTCTTTTGTCACCATTCATGAGACCCTGACCTCTTCCATCATTTTTCACAACATTTTGGCTCTCATCAGAGTTAATTATCGTGGTCTATTTGTCCAACATCACGGCTATTCGCATCGAGAGCCATTTTTGTCTAAGGCCGACCCAGCAAAAATGAAAAAATTGAAACTTAGGTGATATGCTTCTACTGAACAATTCACTGTCTATCATGAGAAATTTCAACACTCCCGAGCAGTCCAAAATAATCAGAAACAAAATGCAACGCTTTACTGCCGCCATTAAAAATTTCAACTCCAATTTCCACTTGTTTTCTTCAAGAGCTGCAACTGCTTTACCTCCCTCCATTGCAAAGACTCACTATCTAATTCTCGATTCGTCGTTCAATCCACCACATTACGGCCATTTGTCAATAGTCAACAACGCTATTGACTCTGTCAAGGAGAACACCTCAAAATATGGAAGCAATGATGCAATCACTGTTGTTCTCATGTTCTCTGTGAACAACGCTGACAAACAGCATCCTAAACCTGAGTCCTTCGATAAGAGACTCTCGATGATCGAGTTGTTTTCCAAATATGTCTTCGAAAATCACAAAGGAAAGGTTTCTGTCCAAGTGATTCTTACCAAATTTGCTAAATTCACCGATAAGTACGAGCATTTGATCAAACTGCAAATCCCTTTGAACTCCAACCGGGAGATCTCCTTCTTGGTTGGGTTTGACACCTTGATTCGTATATTTGATCGCAAATACTATCCCAATAACGCACTACAGCCATCATTGAACTCTTTCATTGAGAACTGCAAACTTGTGTGCTTGACTAGGGCATTTTCAAACGAGCGCTATGCCAATCCTACTTCTCAGGAGACCTTTCTATCCAATATAATAGACGGGAAAGTTCCTGAGATTCCTGACCAGTGGGGCCGTCAAATACAACTTATAGCCCCTAATGGCCCGGAAAGTGACTTTATCTCGACGATATCCTCGTCGGATATCCGGGAAAAGTTGTCACAGTACTACAGTCATATGGAATTTTCCGACAACAAGCAGCATGCCGAAGAAGACCTCCAGTATTTATCCAGAAGAATGCCGGACTCCATACTTTCCTGGATCATTTCTAACTCCTTTTACAAACAGTAATTAATAGCACTGGATCATTTTTAAATCATTCTACATACAATAAATGATGTATTTGGTAAACAATCCACGAACAAACTACAAATGCCATAATACTGTATACAGACAGACTCACCACATCTCGAAATCAATCCGTCCTATCCTTCCCTATATAGTAACTTTAAAATTTCTCTACTCCATTTTTCACTTATTTTTCAAGACCTGGTCAAAAAGGGCACCGATAAAAAAATGAAAATAAGTACCCCGATTAGTCAATAGATAAGACACCAGTAGAAAACAATCCCCATCGCTATTCAACGCAAAAAATACTGTATTTATCACCCTAAGAATGCCCTCAAAGCCCGAAACAAATGGGGATCGCAGATTGCGCAAAAAACGTAAAGTTTTGGCCTGTGATTCCTGTCGTAGACTCAAGACTCGTTGCGATAAAAACGTTGGTAGCCAAGGGTGCCACAGATGCACTGTTTTGAAGCTAGATTGCTCCCTTTCGCAGGAGTCCGGGACCCCTAGTACGGGGCCTATAGACTCTGAAACTTTAGGCCCTCAGTTTGGCGATCCTGGTGATATACCACAGTATATGATGCCTACCCATCATGAACCCCCAAAAATGGGAAATTGCGGCTCCATCGGCTCCAGCACAGGCGCAATAGAGCACGAAAACAGGAATGTGGAAGACAGATCTACTATCAGTGTGGTGTTGGCGGCTTTGAACCGATTTGAGGCCAAAATAGACTCCTTGCAGGCCAAGGTCAATCGCCTAGAGCAGCAGCAGCAGAAGACATTTCCAAAACAAACCCCTGCGGTGTTCAATAACTCAGACTTCCTCAACAAAAACGTCTTGACCAACAACAAAATTGATAATATCCAGCTAGACTTCCATGTGGCGAGTTCTCCTTCCCGTATTGTCAATCAGATCGATGCCAAATTGTTTACCAAAAACCCAGGCTTCAATAACTTCCAGACGGCCTGTATGGAGTTTGTGCGGCTTTTCAAAGCAAACAAGGCACTCTATAGCCGCCTAGCCAGGTCATTTTTGAATATCAGCCACTTTTGGATTATTCCGGGGGGAATTAAGAAGATCAGCTCTAACTATGTTGCCCGGCATCCGTTTATCAGTTGTGTATTTGTCTTGATTGGTATTTGTTTTGATGAAAATGCCAAATATATACAAGAGCAGCGAACCCTATTCCAGTTGGCAATGAAACTACTAGCTAATGCCTTATTGGTAGACCGTCTTACAGATCACGATATTGAAGCCATGCTTTATTTGACTACCTTTCATATCAGCAGGAAACACGAGGCCAACCAGTACAAGCTTAACAGTTGGCTTGTGACAAATTTTGCCATGAATCACGTAATGTTGGCATTCAACTTCAAGAAAATCTTCACCCAGGTTTTGATACGAAGAGACTATCAAAAATCACAGGTGTTCCATCTCAGAATCTACAATTCGTTGCTTACCAATTTTTTGCAAAACTGCCTAGACACAAATCGCCCAGTGTTCATTACCAATGACTATCTCAACTTCTCCAAAATCATATTGAAGTTTCCTGAACGTATGATCAATATTGACGACCGCATTATTGTTGCCAAATTGAACCTATTGTTTTTGGTGATTAACTTGATCAATGACGACAATTTCCCGATGAATATCATCAATGATATTGCTACACATGACGGCGCATCGAAGTTTATACACAACAGATACAACACGTTGATTATACCCAGTTTTGACAGTTGGCGAATGGAGTATAAATCTTTGATTAACCAGGACATTGCAAAAATCTTGATGAACTGCTACAATTACAACTACATTTACATCTCTCGAAGAATCATCAAAGACATCGACTTGAAGTTGAAGATTTTGTATCCTTTGCAGGGAAAGGGTTTTTCTGCAGAACAATACAAAGCCTATGCAAAACTATGTAAACTATGCTTCAAAACTGCAATCAAGTACAGCTTCAAGTTACTCAAGAACACTCTCAAAATGAACCCGGACTATATCAAGGGCTCGCCTATTTTCCTCTTCAACCAGGTCATTTTTGCCTGTTTCACCCTTCTCAATTTTCTCTCCAAGATGTCTTCTTTCAAAAACCGCCAAACCGCCATAAAACTCATTTGGTACAACTACTGGAGCTTGCAGAAGCTCGGAATAGAGAAGAACGACGCTATTGACACTTTGGAGAAGGTTTTGAAGTTGATCATTGACTCGGTAGACAAAAACCACGACATTTTTGCCCCAAAAAACAACAATAACGCTTCCTATAACGGTATCGACGACAACAAATATATTTCCGACATGCTTTCCGATCACAACAGTAAAAAGGCCATTGTTGTGGTGAATGGAAACGAAAGCGATATTGAGCTAAATGACTCAGAAGACGAAGAGTTCAAGGTCTCTCCTGAAGCTTTGAGATTCAGTAGACACCATGTAAGATTTTCTAGAGTTGGAAGGGCCGATAGTATTATGGAGGAGGACGCTAAAGGCGAGCAGGACTTTGACGATGATGATGATGATAAAGACGATGGTGATGATGGAGTTAATGCTTATGAACATGATGACGACGATATGATCGAGCTATTTCCAGGAGAATTGAGAGATTATAGTGATACTCAGGAAAGTCCAATCACGATAGCTCCTCCAAGTGTGGGTTCCAGAAATACTGATGGAGCATTTTCAGCAGCCACAAGCAAAGTTAATTCCGAGCTATTTCAGTATCAATACAGCGGTCTTCCTGTCCCTACTCCAAACAACTCGAATATTCGCTCAACCAATGCCAGCGTAGCTAATAATGCAAATGGTTCACAGAGTACTATATCAGCCAATAGTACTAAGGAATCAGATAACATTGCTATACAGCAGCAGCAACAGTCTATTGAGAAGCCCATTATCCAGCCAAATGGCATTCCGAAACTGGACTATCAGCCAAATGGCATGCAGCCTCTTCATTCGAGAGAGGAAAGTATCGGAAATGACAACATTGCCATGGCTGCGGCTTCCCCTATGTCTACTGGTACGAATAATAGTTTCTCGGGAGTACCTTTGCCCCACCAGGTTGCTACAATGGCCCCTATGCAGCAACAGCAAGTTCCAGGGCCTCATCAACAGCAGCAGCAGCCCATTCCTATTCGAAATAGAGTGCATAGGGGTAGTTCGAGCAGCACGTGGGATCCAGCCAATTTGTTTGGCAACAATAACGATATTACTCCGCAAATGTGCATGAATTTCTCTGTTGATGGACGGTTGAACTTGTCTTTCGATCAGGATATTTTTGACAGTGTTGACTTGCCTAATACTGCGATGTATTCTAACTTTTCGGACTTTTTCAGGGACTCGTTCAAGAATTCGAATATCCCAGACACCAATTACGATGATTTCATGAATCAGTGAAGCAGTGGCTGTATAATTCAGGGCATTCCAATATATGATGATGACTAAATCTTGTAGAGGCCTTACTTTATCTAAGCTGTAATCTTACAAAATCTAGAAGCCTTTCTGTGTTCTGGACTGTACCACGTTGTTATGTAAACTTGCTATCAAAAGTGGTGATGATATCAGCGATATGCATCATGTATAGTTTGCAACCGTATCTCTCTCGAGTACAGCCGTATGCCTACAACTTTGCCACGTCAAGTTTCTCATGTACTAAACCTGCCTCATTGCTATAAATAAGTTCTATGAATTATACTGTTCATACTAAAATGTCTGACGTATCATCCGTTATATACTAAATGTCTGATGTATCATCCAATTGTTATTGTTCGTGCCATCGTTGATATCACCATTTTGTAATGGGTATGATATCACCACTTTATGGGTATGATATCACTACTTTGTAATGGGTATTATACCTCACTGGTGTCATTATCCGTCGTTACGTCTCCCTGATGTAACTCTTATTCACCGACCGCTTGATCTTATAGTCCTTGTGGCGGCCATGGCTCTTATTGCCCCCGTTTAGTGACGAGCAAGAACCATCTGAAGCTGAAGACATCGCACTAGAAGACGACAGAGACGAGGAAGGCCCTTTCTTATAATAGGTGGAATTTTTCGATGATGAATGTCTTTTTGCACTACCGTTAGCTCCGTTAGCACCACCACTTGCACTTTCATTGGCAGAACCAATGGATGACTTTGGTTTCAGCTTTTTGTCGTGAAAAGCTCCTCCTGAACTACTGGAGCTAGACGTGCCATTTCCTGCACTGTTATTTGTATGATGGGCCGACTGCTGGGACTGAAGGAGCGCCTGCTGCTTAGAAACACGCAATCCGCCGATTTTCCCCTCGAGTTCCCATAGATTTATCAGCACCACGTGGGTTTTGTACTTCTTTCTCTTAGGATCCTTGTTTTTGGACCCTGTGGCGGCCACGCTGGTGTTTTCAGGGGCAATTATCGGCAAACTGAGCCGGAACTCGATGATGGAAGACGACCGATACTTCACAATAGTCGATTTGGTTTGAATTTCGCGCACAAACATGAAATTGTTGACGGCACGTTTGTAGAAAGTCGACGAAAAGCCCTCGGGATACTCTTTGACCATCTTGCCGAGCCAACTGGACACAGCGGGCGTTTCAGGGTCCTCTAGATCGTCGTTTTTGCTGTCAAAAGCGTTCTCCTTTCTTGCTGTGCTTTTCTGGCCCAAATTGAAACCTATGAGGGATATTGGGATATCGTTCTGGTCTCCGTTGTTCTTGCGCAGCTCATAGAGCTCTGAGTCGTTTAGTTTGCGAATAGCGCTTTCCGGAGACAGATTAGAGACCAAAAGGGTCTTTGGGTAGTGGCTCTGGCGCTGGATTTTCACTAATCGCAGCTTTTCGGCCTGTTCGGCCTTGATTCTGGCCTCCTTTTTGGCATTGGCAACCGCAGCAACCGCAGCAATGGCCGCAGCGGCGATTTTACTCGCTTCTTTGTCGTCTTTCTGTGCCAGATCGTCTTTTAGACTGTCAAACACATAACTAGCGGGTTTGGTTGGTGCCTGGGAAGTCATAGGAATAATAGAGGGAACACTGGATTCAGAGAGGCCTAGAAGGGCTGTATCAGCGCTGTTTTCCATCTTTTTCTGTACAGGCGAGCCTAGAGGCTCGTTTGCTTGCAAGAAGGTCATGCTTTGGCCTGGCAGGCCAACAGGCTCGTTTGCTTGCAAAAAGTTTATGGTTTTTTGCCCTGGCAGGCCAACAGGCTCGTTTGCTTGCAAAAAGTTTATGGTTTTTTGCCCTGGCAGGCCAACAGGCTCGTTTGCCTGCATAAAGTTCATATTTTTTTGTCCTGGAGACCCAAAAGGCTCGTTTCCCTGCAAAAGCTGCATGTTTTCCTTGTTTATTGCCTCGCCCGCCAAAAAATGCATGTTCTCCTTGTTTATTGCCTCACCTGCCAAAAACTGCATATTCTCCTTGTTTACTGCCTCTCCTGTTTGCAAAAACTGCATGCTGGGGCCGTTGGCCGCCTCAGGGCCACTGGTGTAGCGTTTTGGCGTCGTGGAGGCCCCAGAAAGACTCAAAAACGTGATATCGTTTCCGTTTCCATTGCTGACAGCTCCCAGGCCCGCCAAAACGTTGTTGGTGAAGCTGGTTTTGGTTCTTTCGCTGATGGGCGACGGGAAGAACCTCGAGTGCTGGTTGGAGCTGAGAAGCGGGGTGCTGAGCGGGGTTTCGTTGTCGCTGTGGCTTACGGGCTGGAAATTGTTCTCCATCTTCGACTCGCTTACGTAGTTGTTGGTGAAGCTCGCAAATCCGGGAAACTCGCTGTGCGGGGCCGGTTTGAGCTTGTGGCCGTAGTCCCTGGCCAAGGAAACGTCTAGATACGAAGATACGTTGTTTCCCGGCAACGGGTCGAACGAGGGGGCGACCAACAGCGAGTTATTGGAGCTTTTGCGGCTCGAATGCGACGAGAGAAACTGCGCGGAAACGTCCATGTTGTTAGAGCTGTTCATTGACGCATTGTCGTCGTATTCGAGGCCGTTGGTGTTTCCCGAGCTGTTGATCAAGTCCTCGTAGTTGTGCAGAACTTTGCTGCTTACAGAAGGCTTACCGGAGCTATTTACTTGTAGTTTTTCGATATCTCCCGGGTTGAAAAAGGAGAGCGATCCGCTGGCAAAAGACGCCGCGGTTCCGGGGGTTGTGGAATTCGAGGAGGATGTGGGATAAAAGGGGGCGTTGAAGGACGGGTTCGTGTTGTTGAAGGGCGGATTTCCGCCACTTATGGACGGATTTCCAGGAGACCATAGATTTGAGTTGCTGTTGGCATTGCTACTGTTACTGTTACTGTTGTTTGAGTTTTGCGAGGCAACATTGTTCTGGAAATTCCCTACGCTGCCGCTTGTTGGGCCAAAATTGTTTCCTATAAACCCGGCGCTGGTATTTAGCCAGGCCGTCGGCGACGACCCTGCAGAGTGGTGCATGTCGTTAAATGTCCCGAAATTGCTACTCGCAAACCCGTTGCCCGCAAAGCCTGCGCCTGCGTTGATGCTGAGGTCGGCAAAGCCCTTGATGGACGGCGCAGAGGCCCTGTTGTTCAGGGACAAAAACGAGTCATCCAAAAACGCCCTTCTTTTGGCGTTGGTGGGCTGCGAGCCAGAGCCGAAAAAGCTGCTCATTTTGCAGTTGGTTTTTTTGTATTTGTGGATTGACTTCTTGCTTTTGTATGCACCACAATGATGGACGCAAAAACAGCCACAGTCTCAGCTTGGACGTTAGACAGAAAGGAAGACCGTCCGCGTGACCAGCGCACTCTGTGGATATCTGTGAGTGCAAATAACGAAGTCCCCGCGGAGTTAAGACAAATCTGGCAGCATCAACGCTTTCTCTCTAAATGCCATTGACAGCAGATACGGATTGATTTGGATGTGATGTTCTAACGATGAAACCTTCCCACGCTGGAAACGCTCCACTCAGGCAAGTTTCAGGCGTCTGCGATGCAAAATATGGCTTTTAACAGACGCTTTCACCACGGTTTCTGCCTGATAAAGACCGGTCTTCAGGCCTCGAATCAGTAAAATCGTGGTTTTGGATGAATTTTTTTGCTCTTTCCATTCTTTCTTTTTATTCCCCTTCTCGCAGTTGGGAATGAATGCGGAAGGAATCCGGCGCACAAAAACGGATTGCAGTGTTTAAGGAAAGCGGGTTGCCTAAAGGGGGAGGATCCGGCGAAAAATAGGCGAGCAGCCCGGACGGATTTTACCCGGTGGGATTGTCGAGTTTTGCGTAGTAGAGAAATGCGGTGCTATTGAGAGATCGTATGTGGTGAACGTCATTGTTTGGCTCAAGAGATGGTTTAAATAGGTGGGAGTTTTAGGAAAGTAAGCTAGTGATTGGTGAAAGTTTATGATAGCGATCTTATATGGTGAGAAAGCTTTTTTATGTCCCAGAGTGGTATCCCATGAGCAGTACTTGATGTTTGTGTGATTATCAAAGATTTAGTCTTGCGGCGAGTATCTACAATACACGTTTTGAGTCTTGAAAGATATATCAAAGGTATACCTTTTCCATCAACTGTCACACGTATTTGTCCTGTCCATCGGCCGATTACATCATCAAATCAAGATTGTAAACGGGTCTTAAATAAGTCCTGAAGTCCGGAAAAAGTCCTGAATAAGTCCGAATAAGGTCTTTATTGAAATATCTATTGACAGTCTTCATCTAATAACAAAATACTTATCAAAGTCCTTTATGAGAGTTTTTTATTGGCACTAATTACATCATCCTCTTTCTGCGTCAATCCAGTATTCCACTTATCAAAAACAAATCACTTATATGTACCCATCTTGCATCAAAATGTCTTTTTTTGAGGTCGCAATTCCTTCCTAACATCTACCAACGGCAGTCACAATTGCTTTTTGGCATTCAAGTCTCTACCTTTGGCAGTCCATTGCGACACTAACAGATAAACACCTGACCCAACCTTTCCAAGTCCAGCTCCAACTGTAGAAGCAACGGAATTAATGCTTGAGGTCTCGATCTTATCAATCTTGCCTAATCTATAGGCACCTACCACATTCAAATGTTTCTCCAAAATCAATACATTACGAGAGTTCGCCTTGTACGCAATATCAATCAAATCGCCGACAATTGGGATCAATCCAATAACAGAATCAACCACTATGTTGGATATCATCTTCAATTGAACATCAAAAGGCAATCCTCCGTCAATTTTCATCGCTGCTCTGAATATAAGCAACGAGAGATAAATATTGATAGCTGTTCCAATTACAGGAACAAATCCTATAATACTGGCTATTCCCATGCGAATTCCGCACACATTGAACAACAAGTCCAAACGATACGATCTTCTTTTGACCTTTTCGTAGATTTTGGCATCATTGGCTGATATGCCTTCGGGAGCATGCTTTTTGACCTTTTTAATAATCTGTTGACCAGTGACGTTTTCGGGATTGACCACTATCTCCTCATAGTAAGGATCTTCAAATCCAAACTTGTTGAGTCGGGTTTCGTTAAATATCTGTATTGTTAGTCATTAAATGCATCTTTTCTGTGTTATCTTGTTTATATAATGGTACTCACCTTTTTGGTTGCAAACTTTAAAAGGAAGTTGGACATATTGATTGACTTGTAGTGTTGTGTATCATTCACTGTATAGTGCTGGGATATAGAATCCACATAGCTAAAATGAAGGAAAAAAAACTCTCGGGGTTTTGCATTTGTATTTATATCAGCAATGCCACAATTGCCCCAGTCATGTATTGCTATTGTTGCTATAGCCAAAAGTAAAAATATACTCAAGCATAGCAAGCAATCATGAAATTAGTAGCCATACAAACGGAAAAAGAAGAAAAAAAATAAGAGCTGGAACTGTTCGCAAATTGCTAACAGATCCAACTCAAATTTAGTTGGGATGATCCCTCCGAGGTTCGAACTCGGGACCTTCTCCGTGTGAAGGAGACACCATAAACCACTTGGCCAAGGGACCAAACCATGGAGATGGTTCCACTTTTTTGAAACCGGAGAAACTCACTTTTAGAATTACTCAAGGTTGTCGCACTTTTGAGCATCTCACCTTAAAAAGAATCTTCAGTTCTCTCTTTTCAGTCTGTAAATTTTAAGCAACGGATAACCAGAGCCCTTTACAAGTTGGTGGATTTTAATGAGGTCATGTGATGCTTATAAAAGTGAAACCAATCCGTGATTATGGTACATGCGAAAAAGAAAAAGTAAAAAAAAATGAACAGGCCGTTCACTTGCTCGTCTAGGCCGTCACCCGTCTTAGCAAAACGTCACCCGTTCGAACAGACCGTCATCCGTTCATGAGTGATCCCTCCGAGGTTCGAACTCGGGACCTTCTCCGTGTGAAGGAGACACCATAAACCACTTGGCCAAGGGACCACTATTGGAAGTTAATTTTCTTTTCTGAAACACGTTCAATAATTTAAGAAAGTCAAAAACCTTTAAATGAGAGCAAAATGTCTCAGAATGTACGCTTGTTGCAAATCTGAATAGAAACTCTAGCTGAAAGAAGAATTGAAGTATGATTGTCAGCAAAATCAGTGGTTCTCGCTATCTTGAGCCGTTTTTTAAAACAGTTTAAAGCAGTAGAGAAGCTTTACAGAAACGCTAAGCATCAGAAGCATCTCTAGTGCAGTCATAATGAGCATGTTCAAGCTTTTTTTGTGCTCCTTTTGCATATTGCTTCTTTTGCATATTGCTTCTTTTGCATATTGTTTCTCTTTTCTATCATAGAACGATTTTTGCAAATTTTGAAGCAGCAAAATCAAGCCTGTTTTGTATGTCGAGTGCCACAAATAAGCTCGCCGTAAGTAAAATACTAGCTCGAGAGTGAGCTGTGAGCTGGTGGTATTGCGATATCTCTACTATATTTTTTTTTCCATGGTGATGGACATAATTATTGCCATTTTCAAAATTGATTTAGTAGGTGTAAGTCTTCTTTAAAAAAAATTTGACATAAACTTTACCCAGTGAGTGATAGATCCTACTGAAAGCGCGAGCTGCTAGAGTATTTGAGTAATTACTCCCTAATCCATGTCATACTTATTGCTATAACGGTAGATGACCTAAAGTTCATGCGCAGTCTTTGCGCAGTCGCTACTTAATCTTTTACCCTCGTTTTGAGGCAGAGGTGACTAAGAGCTACATATGTATGTGCAACTGTTTTTGCTTCAATCTATAATGTCAAGTCGCGTGAGAGACTCATTGAGCTATAGGATGTACAGCTACGTGTTTGAATTCTCACAAATTTAGAAAAATAGATATGCATCCAATACGCTTCTATTTCCCCGAAAACGGGTCTACAAGCAACCAAGCCTCAACCAGACTTGATCTCCATTAGGTAGGTCCACCAAATAACCATCTATACCCTATTGACTGCATGTTGAATTAATCTATTTCTTGCCCATTTTTGCTTCTTTGTACAGCACTGCACATTTTGGTGTCTGTGCTCATCTGAAAAAAAAAGCAAAAAATCGGAAAAAATAATTTTCGCGTCGCAAAGTAAATATCATCAATGAATCAAATAGCTGGAGAGTATAGCAAGGCAGTCAACGTCATCAAATAATTACATTTGAGTGCATAGTAATCAATTGAACGTACATCTCATTTCACTCAAGCGCGGAACTCCTCTTTTACTATCTATGAACGAGCCAAATTGCTGCCTGAGTTCTGAATACATCGGTGGTAATCATGGACAATAAAAAGAGACTTAACTCATCGCCTACAAAGCATCGTGATGGGCTGAGCAAAAGACTCAGCACGAGGGTGCGTTATTCGATGACCCCCGTCAATACTTTAGCAAAAAGTAAATCAATAGCAGCGATACCTGGAGGTATATCTCTGTCATCGGCAGCTGATGTTGACGGAAGTACTACCTCATCGCGAAGTTTTTTGCGAGCCTCAACATCTGCATCTTTCAAAACAGCCTCAAATGGTTTTCTGGCAATTGGAGAAAAGCCTTCACTCATTGAGCTCAATACCAACCAAAATGCGGGATCCGATCATATTGTCTGGTCTGCCACTGTGGATGCGTCCCATACTGATGCCAATGAGCATGTAGAGAGTGTTACTCGTAATAGAGTAATGCAGATAGTCAATGACGAAAGCCAGGACACCAGCCTCAACGATTCGAGGTCCAATTTGAAGGTAGACCCGATGTCTCATCTAGAAAAGAAGTACAAAACTAACTTCAAGATATCAGTTCAAACACCTTCAAAGGCTAGCGGTAATTCAAATATGGCTACTATACAGCCTTCGCCGCTGTGGAAAAAGTCTCATTCACTATCGAATGTCTCAACAAAGCTATTTTCGAATAAACTTCATAACCTGAGCTCGATATCTCTTAGCAAGTCTCGTTCGACCAGTCAAGATAATGAAAATAAAAAGCATATCAATACACACAAAAAGGCATCGAATTACTCCAATCATGCAAATAAAGATCAAAAAAAAGGAGACTCATTGAACGAGATTTTGCTAGAACTTCGCAATAGCGATCTGGATTCTAAATTGGCTGCTAATAATGCCTTTGATGCTGGAAACACCACGTCTGATATTTTAGACAAGGGGATCAACATCAACGATTATCAAAGCGATATTTTCTCTGACGATTTCTTTGATGAGTCTTCTATCGCTTCAATTAAGGACCCCAGCACTAAAAGCAGGACTGTGACTCCAAAGAAACTTTCTACGGAAGTTTTGGAGACAAATGATGCTAAAGTGAATCTGGAAAAGGCTTCAAATGAGATTTTAGGCAACGAAAATAAGCTGGTGACGGCAAGTTTTGAAAAAGAAAACACCGAGGCATTTGACAGCTTTGATGATGAATTCTCTAGTGATGACAGCTTAGATTTCAATGAGCTTGAAGCTAAGATAGACCTGCGTAGCCAAGCAATCCAATTGTCTGCTGAAAAAAATCCTTCATCGCTTTGTTCTTCTACGCCAAAAGTGACAAAGGTAGTCAATGTTTCGACAAGCCCAAAAAAGAAACTTACCAGCCAGTCTGCTCCAGGTAATACAAAGCCCTTAACAACGATATCAGTCAGTCAATCTGAATCAGGCTCAATAAGGCCCCCAACAACGGTATCCAGGAATGACAGAAAGAAAAAATACACCTATGAGCAGCTTCTCAAGATAAAAGAGTTTGAGAAAAAAGCTGCCGAGGCTTTCCAAAAGGATATAGACAACACGTCCGAGCCCGAGGCTGAATCAAACTACAAAGACATATTCAGCAACAGAAATATGGCCAAAATTGCCGTTGAAAAGGACTGGCTCCATAGATTCCAGATAAAGGAAGTCAACGAGAAAATGTACAATCTGAAAGGGGTCAAAAAACCGCAAGTAATACTAAAAGTGCTTGATAAAACAGGTTCTCTTCGAAATATAGTGGTTCGCGAAGCATGGCTTTTGATAAAGTTTGAAAAAGACGAGATCATCCATATCATTGGCCAGAATCCAACAGTTGTGGATAATTCGCACAATCTTTTGATTTTGAACCCCGATACGCTTATATCTGCCACTACTGTGGGCGAGTCTCTTAATTGTGAGCGTAAAAGTGCATTGATGTCCCGTTATTCATTGCCTGGAGAGTCTTCTAAGCCCTTGATAGTTGGATCAATGATCCATGAGGCTCTCCAGAAATGTATGGTAGCAAAACGTAATGATGACGAATTCATACAAGAGACTCTCTCAGTATTCATCGAAGAGCATTTGCTCGAAATTCTCAGCATTAACGAGACCAAGGATTCGATTTTAGAAGAGTGCAAGCTCCATATCCAGTATATCAAAGAGTGGATTCAAAAATACCAAATAGATTGCAAAACGCGCTCTTCTTTTGTGAAGGTCTCTGGGACAAATATCCCCACAAATGCTCCTAGTGTGCGGTTCTCTGTTACAGATGTCCTTGATATCGAGGAAAGTATATGGTCTCCGGTTTTCGGAGTGCGGGGTCTTATAGACGCCACTATAGAGGCTGCTCTTCAAGATGCAAGCAGCAAGGGCAAATTTGTCACTCCGTTGGAGATAAAAACGGGGAAGGAGTACCTTTCTCATAGGGCACAGACATCTTTGTACACGTTGCTTTTGAAAGACAGGTACGATATAGATGTAAACTTCTTTATACTTTTGTATACAAAAACTAAGGAAACAGTCAAATATCAGATGGATGACAGAGACCTTCGAATGCTCCTTATAAAAAGAAACTTGATCTCAAAGTTTATATGCGAAGTGAAGGCCGAAATTCCTCCTGTTGTGAAGAACTCCTTCTGCGACAGATGCTATGTCAAAGATGTTTGTATGACATATAACAAACTTCTTGAAGACGGAACTGAAGAGACTAGTGGGTTCAAAGAGGGCGAATTTACAGCCCAAACGAGCCACATACAGCCCGAATTCACCGCTTTTTACAGGGAATGGGAGCATCTTCTCAACAAGGAGGAAAACTTCATTTCTAGACTAACCAAAGAGTTGTGGCTTTTAACTGGCCATGAAAGAGAATGTGCCAATGGAAAGGCTCTTGCCAGCTTGAAAATCAAAGACATTTCCTTCGATTCACGTTCGTTATACTACACATATACCCTTATCAGAGACACAGCCAATAGCAGGTTCCCGAAAACGTTTGCGCCTTTGACAAACAGCCAGTTGACAAAACACGATCGGATAATCATTAGTTCTGAGGATGGACAGTTTGCTTTAGCCTCGGGATTTGTGAGCACTGTGAGGGACGATTTCATTAAAGTTGTGACCAAAAGACGCTTGGAAAAGCTCGAATTAATGTCTTTAGGCCAAAATAACTCTGGAAGTTTCAGAAGTTTGCATTCTTCTTCGCAGAATTTCGAGAAAACCATCCAGGAAACCGCTACAGGCGACCTCAGCTCCTCTGTTAGCAAACTATCGTTGAGCTCCACCTATAGAATCGACAAAGACGAAGCTTTTCATGGCCTCAAGCTTGCTCGATTCAATCTTCTTCATTTGTTGATGTCAGATGGCAACAAACTAACGAGGGACATTCTTTTATACGATAAAAAACTCGATAAAGTCCCTGAAATCGACGCGGTCAGCTCGCAAAGACTTGCGAACGACTCCTTTAACTGTGACCAGATAGCCGCAGTCAACATGTGTCTTAGGACAAATGACTTTGCGTTGATTCTCGGGATGCCAGGAACAGGAAAAACAACCACAATTGTTGAAATTGTGGCTAATTTGGTGAAAAGAAATAACACTGTGCTTATCGCCTCGTATACTCATTCAGCAATTGACAATATTTTGCTCAAGTTGAAAGAGCGTGATGTGACTGATTTTGTTCGTCTAGGGTCCGTGAATCGTATCCATCCCTCTTTAGAAGAGTTCAGTCCTTTATCTAGCAAACATTACGACATCAAAACCAAGGAAGACTTGCACAATGCGTATATGAAGCCGTCTATTGTTGCGACCACTTGTCTAGGGATAAATGACTGGGTGTTTAACCAGCGAAAATTTGACTATTGTATTATAGACGAAGCTTCGCAAGTATCGATGCCTATATGTCTAGGCCCCTTGAGATTTTGCGATAAATTTATACTTGTTGGAGATCATTATCAGTTGCCACCAATCGTGATATCGCCTGATGCCCGAAAAGGGTTGCAAAAAAGTCTTTTCAAGATCTTATCTGATAAATACCCTGAAAGAGTTGTCGAGTTAACGCATCAATATCGTATGTGCGAGGACATAATGATGTTGTCGAACATTCTCATTTACAATGGCAGACTCAAATCGGGGAATGCAAAGGTTGCCAATAAATCCTTGACCATTCCTTATCCATCTAAGATACGCGCTCATGAAACATCCTTAGTAACTCTGCCTGAACACAGATGGATGAATATAGTTTTGGAAGAAGACAACAGAGTTGTCTTTTTGAACTACGATAGTCTAGACAGTGCTTTTGAAAGATCAATGGGCGATAAAATAGACAATCCAACTGAAATGGAATTGATCTTTAGAATAGTCGAAGGGTTGCTTGTGTGCGGGGTCTCTGAAGAAAGTATCGGTGTAATGTCGCTATATCGTGCCCAATTGCGGCTTTTGACTGCAAAATTAAAAGGTAGAAATAAAGTCGAAATTTTGACCGCTGACAGGTTTCAGGGGTTGGATAAAGACTGCATTATCATCTCTTTGGTGCGGTCTAACGATAAGCTGATAACTGGGGAGTTGCTCAAAGAGTGGAGAAGAATCAATGTGGCCATTACAAGGGCAAAAAGCAAATTAATCATCTTGGGATCTAAAAGAACTTTACAATCGCTACATACGCTTGATTCCTTCATGAATTTAATGGAAAGCAGAAGATGGCTTTACAACTTGCCTAAACTGGCTTTGGACTATTATGAATTTATATTCCAGTCACAGTATTTGACGTTCTCTTCCGGCAAAAAAGGTGAGTCGCAGGATTTATCAGACACGCAGAGAACTGTGTCCAAGAATAATATCAGC
Source organism: Saccharomycopsis sp. NRRL Y-5750 (assembly GCA_030564765.1). Classification (NCBI taxonomy): domain Eukaryota; kingdom Fungi; phylum Ascomycota; class Saccharomycetes; order Ascoideales; family Saccharomycopsidaceae; genus Saccharomycopsis; species Saccharomycopsis sp. NRRL Y-5750. Next base: position 110,595 of record JAKTZD010000019.1, on the reverse strand, counting down.
ACCAAGTTATCTCAGAAGCTTATCGATAATCACTTGATATTGAGAAATATTATTGACGAGAACAAAATAGCCTAGTAGGGGGTATGTTATAAATGAAGGTTAGCTCTTGTAAGTTGTTGGAACCCGTGACAACTGTTCAAAGGGCGTAACAGTAAGTGAGATGTGTACAGACAACGATGCTTAGAAAGTCAAAGAAAGGTTGTGTATTGTAGTTATAAACGATATATAGGTAGCGGCTGGGACAGTATGCTATAAATCCGGCGGCTAACTATTGATGATCCTCTTCTCTAGATTCCTCTAGAATATGTTCCGAACTGCGACGAACGTGGAAATGTCCTCCTTTTAGGGGAATTCCTCACGGCCTCGTCTTCGTTGGACTAGTAAAGAATTTTCAGCTGCTAGGGAAGTGAGACCAAAGGTCTGACATCCCGGAGCTAGAACAGTAATAAGAAGTTGTTTAGAAGAAAGTATTAATAAAAGGGGTCCCGGGAACCGGGTAAGGTTCTGAGTACTAGCTGCTTGGTGCTGATAGTTCTCAGAACGTAGTTGATAACGAAAATTGAGGGGAGGAGTAGCTACTGCTGGCTATCGCTAGCTACCAGTCGTACGGATTAATCTTAGGACGCTTAGCAGGAGTGCCCGCGTCATAACAGAGTAAGACTTAAGACTATAATAATTTACAGCCCAGATAATGTTGACCTCCTCTTGTATATTTATGTTCCCCGCCCTTCAAGGAAGCTCTGGCAGCGACCTCAAAAACTTCTTTGACACCTTGGCCAGTTCTAGCAGAGCATTCACAGTAGTTTTCGACACCTATTTTAGCAGCAACATTTTGACCCTCAGTTGTGGAAATTGGTTGTTGAGACAATTGTCTGAGCTTTTCGATAGTGTTAGGGTCGCTTCTTAAATCACACTTGCATGCCACAAGGACAAAAGGAATATCTCGACAGTAATGCAAAAGCTCGGATATCCATCTCTTCTGAACGCTGTCCAATGAATCTGGCAAGTCAACAGAGAAACAGATCAAAAAGACATCGGCATCTGGGTACGCAAGAGGTCTCAATCTGTCGTATTCTTCTTGCCAAGTAGTATCCCAAAGAGCTAATTCAACTTTTTTGCCATCAACTTCGACGTCAGCGACATAATTCTCAAACACGGTGGGAACATAGACTTCAGGGAAGGTTCCTTTGGAAAAGACAGATAACAAGCAGGTCTTCCCACAGGCACCATCACCAACAAGTACGACCTTTTTTCTTTTACCACCTGGGTGTGCCATATTGTTATTATGGTTAAACTTATTATTATTTAACAGTTAGCTTAGAACAGTGGTGAAAGTCGTTCGATGAGCTTATAGATTGCAGCTGGATTCAGCTGATCTATCTAGCATATACAAGGCAAACAAAAAAGAGGATTTGAAGGGTTGAAATCAAATCAGAAATAAGGAGAAAGATTCTGGTCATTCAGGACAGACGGTAGAAATCGAAAGCTTGATATTACCATAGATAGATACAGCAATAAAAAAACGGATCAACCATGGCTGATCCTTTTTTAACCTGCAGGTTCATTTTAAAAAGCAGTGTATGACACTCATATATAAATAAGGTTTATAGAGTTTTTGTATACGGTGAGTATTGACTTCGATTTTGTGATAGAAATTGTCATGCTGAGCATAAAAGAAGTAAGTAGTAATTATTTTGAATGAGATATTTTGTTTTGGCTTTATGATTGACTCTCCGACTGTCACGAAATAAAAAAAAAATTTAAAAAAAAAAAAAAAAAACGCGATAGGCGACAGGTGGATGTGGTAACTGATAAGTTCATTCATTCAACCACAAATTGGCAGTAACTACTATTCAAATGTTACGCAATTTTTCATACTCAATTTAAAATGACAATCACCACAAGAGGCATACATGACTCAACTGAGTTTTACCATAAATACACTTACACGATCTGTTTCATATTGAATCAAGACTCAACTGAGGTTTTGATGTTGAACAGACAGAAAAAACCATGGATGGGATGTTGGAATGGCATTGGCGGCAAGCTTGAAAAGTCTGAAGATAAATCGCCACTAGAAGGTGTTTTGAGAGAGATTCACGAAGAAGCAGGCTTGGAGGATCCAGCCAACGAGTTAAGCGAGATCAAGTCATGTGGAGTAATGGAATGGATAAACTTATACAAAGAGGTGAACAAAGGGGGAAGAAAGGTTATGGAAGCAGTGGAAGAAGCTGAGATTGATGAATCCAAGGTGAGGGGAATGTTCGTTTATGTTGCAAAGATAACCGATGAAGTGAAAAACAAATACTTGGTTACTCCAAAGGCATTCAATGAGGGAATTTTGGATTGGAAGAAACTTGACTGGGTATTAAGCGACGACAATCTAGGAATGGTGTACAATGTCAAGAAAATTTTACCTTGGATACTTAATGGTGATGCTAACGAGTCCAGTATTTTTAGAGCTTACTTTACAGATTCCAAGACAGTCCGCGAGGTCAGATTTCTTCCTCAGGGGCTTCAGAGAAGATGAGCGCTTGAATCATAGCTTCAGTCATTTGCTTCAAACATATTTCGTGACTCTACTATTGCAAAATCATCACATCGGGGTATAATGGACCTGGCGAAAGAAATTGAAGGCGGTTCTGCCTAATTTCAACTAATGCCGAGTGTGATACTTTCATATTGCGCTCAACGCTGATGTATTTCGATTTGGGACCAGAAATACATTAGTTACCAAGGATATAGAGTGTCCATGGTAGTAAGGACTCATAGACTTGTCTTTGATTCGGCATTTTTGTAAGCGGCGGGCATTTTTAGTTGATAAGCAACTGTCCAGACATTTTGTGCCTAGGAAACCATATATGCTGACTAAATATCTAATGAACAATAACAAACTTTTGCCTATTTGTAGATTTGTCTGAAAATATCTACTAGCTACACTTTTAGTGGGTGAATTGAAGCTCTAACTGATTGAAAACGAGCGGACCTCTGCATGATTTGAAGGTTGAGCGGTAGTATCAAAAATTTAGTGGGAGGCACAATATGCTGTATTAGAGCATTTAATGAATCTGGAAATTCACCGAAAGCTTGGTATGCCCGAAGTTCTATGGTTGATGTGGACATCGCCTTTTTGATGCGATAAAATTTTTCGTTGCGAATGCAAAAATCCAGAAAAATGTGACAAACCACTTGATAAGAAAAACGAGAAATTGTAAAATAATTGATACGCTATTGCGTAGTGGATTATAATCCAAACGTATTCTTCACGTAGCAGTAATTGAGAACCATTGCATATTGTTTCTGATATTGATACATACCATGAGCCAAAAACATAATAAGGTTAAAGTACAGATGACTTATTGTATTTAATACAAGCCTATAGAAATTTGCAACAGGGGAATGTTCAGATCAGTGAGGATATTCACTTGAGAGGAAGTGTACCCTACTAGTGCATGTAAAGTGACAGCTGCCAATGAGACAAAGAAAGTATCTACAGCTTCATCATTAGATGGTGGAGCTTCTGCGCCTCACAAGTTAGTAAGGGACTAGCTGTCCACACAGGCAGAATACCATTGTCTGGAATAGAAAACATAGCTTTGTTGAAGCCGGTGTGTGATGATGTGATCGGAAATCTGTGCTACGTCTGTGCGGTTTAAATGAAGCTTGATTATGTCAGTTATACTATAAGAAGCTATAGACTTTTCCCAGTGAATGAAAAAGCAGCATGGCCAAAAGAAGGACTGGTACAGACAAATCATCGTAATAGTAGTATACCAGGATAGATGTAGTCAACACAGCCATAACAGAGATAGCTGGACAACTCGATAAGCGAGTAAAAGCGCCAAGCAAATGTTATAAGCGGCTTCGGCTGTTTCGGAGGAAGTATCACCAAAATGTCGGGTGTATCAAATGGTTGTCCTACAAAGACGTGGCTTTGGTTAAAGCTGAGGTGCAGGGTACAATTATTTTAAGAACAGCTGATTAATTAATAGCCGATGTCCGTTACGACTGACTCCCAGACCGCTGACAGCCTCGCTATGCCATGATAAGTGATAGTGTGCACTTTTGGGTGTTTGAAAGAACGAAGGAGTCGAGACTCATGACTTCCTAATATTTCAGATTATCGAATACCAGCGGCTGATATTCTTTGAAGAATGCAGTTTTACAAGCTTTTTTCTGATGATTAGCACAAGTACGTTGGCTTGTTGGCGATTGCCTATCTAATTGAACGCTTTACAAACCATTACAATACTGAAGTGATTTATTGAGTTTTCTAGCTAAATACGCAGTCCGGTCTTCAACCCACATAAAAGTAAATCATTATATACATATTCATAATCCTTCATCTATTAAACCTTGTAGGGATATTCAACAGAGGCATCCTTTCTCTTCCAGATCTTCTTCTTCTTTCCAGTTGTCACGTGAGTAACAAAGATGTTCTCACAATATTGAGCTTTGAACTTTCTGATAAATCTTGGGTCCCATAATTCTGACCCAATACCCAAATCTTTACAACATCTCATCAATGCATTGCTTTTGCACCCTTCTGTGGCGGTGGCAATACCGCTTTCGTTGAAGTACTGCTGTTCGCCTCTTGCAATACCTATAAGTTTTCCCATGACAATAAGTCCGTATTCTCTGGTAACTAATTGAGGGGTAACGGTAGTTTCTGAGAAAGGAGCAAGACCCCAAGAGCCCGGCCCAAACGCTCTATTTAAAATACGTCTATATTTGATTTCTGGCAAATAAATGAGTCCATCTGGCTTCATCTCGACATCCTCTGGATCCAAAGGACTTGCAAGTATTTCGATCTGTTTTTCAGTCAAAACAGACGATCCCAAGCCATGGAAGTCGTTGAAAGATGCTGGAGACAGACTGAAGGACAGATCTTGAAGTTTGTTTGGGAATGTCTCTGTAAGAGTTTTCTCGGCAACATCAGCTTGTGGAGCAGCTTCTTCTGGAGGGGGAGCAACAGGATCAGATACGGGTGGTACCAGAGGAAGAGGTGCAGGTGTTGGTTTAGTGAATCTAGTTGGCGATAGCTTGGGCTTTGAATATGACGAAGTATATGTTTTGTTGGATGCCGGGGAAGCAGTAGCTTTTATTTTGCTGTATGTGTAAGTTTTTTTGACATCCGAGGTTTCGGCTGGCTTCCATTTGCCTGAGCTGGAGTACAAAAACCGCCTGCTGGACTTGAGTGAGCCAGAAATCGAAGGCTTGACAGATGAAAACATTTTTACTGGAGGAGATGTATGTTGGTGGGGAAGGGTGCTGAGGTTTCAGAGGACTCTTATTCATATCAGCATCTCATTTGTATTTTGATGATTTGAGTTGAGAAAAAAAAATAGCACATCTGCACATTTTTCACCAGACATCCGGACATCAGTAGTGCGTAGATGAAATGTCGGTACTTTAGATGATTAGTCGATTGTAGCTACAAGTCGGTTATTAACAGAGAGTCTGAGTGGCTTTTGAACGTATTCAGTGGAAGCATTTTCGTTTACAAAGCCAGTTGAGTTGCGTCATAATCTTTTCGTTAATCAATATTACACTGAAGATGGTGGATCCAGATTGCATTGGCCGAGAGATCATGAACAGACTGTAAATCATGTAATTCAAACGCTCTTGAATGACTGGCAGTGTTAACTAGCGGTTTCCAAACGCCAAAAATCACTCTCACTGCACCTTGAATATTAGTAGAGGCTTTGCTAGAAAATACGACTACAAGTAAACAGTACGCATTCCATGACATCATTATCAGCAACAAAATTCTAGACCAGCCTATTGCCGTAAATTATCTCAAACTTTTCAATGCCATGTCCTAGAATTATCTTTTTCCCGGCCAAAAGTGCCATCCCAAACCTTTCTTAAATAATGGCCCGTGGAGTTTCTCCATTGATCTCCATCATTAAACTTCTTGGCCAAGAAATTCCCTCCAATTTCTATACAAACGACCATGCCCAGCGGGCGCATCCCATCCTTTGATCTCACAAACCAACAGAAATATCTCGGAAAGAGCTCCGTATTGAGACCCGCCTCCCTCCAAACTGTAATACTTGTCAATTCCAATGTCTGTTTCAATTAAAAGCGACGTATCAGGAAGATAATTGACCAATGCACGTAATGCGTCGAGTCGCTTGGAGTCGGAGTTTATTATCAGAGACAACGAAAAGTAGACTGTGGTGCTTGGGTGTTTTTTTTGGAACTGCTTGATCCACATTTTGCTTTGATCAAGTGACCCTGTGTAAGAATGAAGACATATTGCCGGGATGCACCCGGTCTGTTCCGCCTCAAGCTTCGTTATCTGCTCGTCAAATACGGAGTATAGCAGCCCCTGGCATTTCACACAATGCACAGAAACCGGCAATTTATATCTGTAGGCCAAATTGATCTGCAATCTCATAACCATTACCTGGTGGTCCATGGCAACTCTGTAATTGGAAAGTATCTGCGACGTCCCAGGTGAAGTCTGATTGCCCAAAAACCCGGAGCTGGGCACCCTGAAGAGCTTATCAAGCCCGATTTCACCCACAAGGCAGACATTTGTGCTTTGCAGGCTAGTGACTGTCTGTATGCGTGTCTCTGTTTGCGCAAGAAAAGAGGTGATGGATGTTGGTGGGGGTAGGTTTTCAAGAAGCAGCAGGTCGATTTCTGCCACGTTGAAGACCTCTTTGTAGTGCGTTTCTTTGTCTACGGGGGAGTCTGACGCGAAAAGATGCGAGTACCAGGGATGTACACCAAAACAGGGCACAATTTGCAATGACAGTTGACAAAGGTGCGTTGAAATCTGCTGACAGAAAGTTTCCCAAACGGAATAAACGAGCGGGGCATCGTATTGGTTTGTGGACATCAAGGCGATCTGATTTACATGTGGCAGACTGCTGTTGGCTTTGATGAAGCCGAGGGATAGTGTTTGTGGATTTATTGCAAAGCAGTTGGGCGAAAGGTGACAGTGGGCATCGTATAGTGGGTGTTTTTCGGGCAGTGTATGGGCATCAGATAATGGTAATTTTTCCGGCAGTGCATAGACGGCATACAGTGGATCCGGCATTGTATGGGACATGATGGAGGACGGCGAGGCGGGACGCAGTTTGGCGGAGAAGTATTAGCGTCCCCAAACGGCAACACGTGGTGGGTCTCGGCCAATCAGCAAAACGGTCCCACAAGATTTTCTCCAAGAGTCAAAAAAGCTTTGCAACTGTTGATTGTGATGGGGGTCGCAAATTGCAGTGGAAGGAAAAATTGCATGGAAGGAAAAATGGGAATAGGAAGGAAAAATAGCAAGGAACGGGACGAAAAATTATATTTTTACTATTTTAATTAATTGGCTGATTGATTAGTTGGGTTAGTGTTGGTAGTTAGGAGTTGTGCTATTTGATTGCATATATAGAGCAGGATTTCTGCGAGGAGACATAGACCAGAGCATAGCAATAGAGTATAGCGAATCGAGAAGAGCGGAAGAAGGAAGACAACGAAACAAAAGGAGATTGAGAGAAATATCGCACGGAAAATATGGCAATTCTCACAGTGAGTTTGTAAGTATGAACTTTTGTTGTTGTGAGTGTGACATGGATGTTCTTGGACACAATGGAGACAGGAGGGAGATGGCTGGGCATGAGGGTGCACCGAGGGCACACTGACATAAGTGACAGGGACATAATAGGGATATGTTTCGCCAGGGACATAATAGGGATATGTTTCGCCAGGGACATAATAGGGATATGTTTTGACATGGACATAATAGGGATATATGACAAGGACATAATTACAGAACAGGATTGAGATACACAGAAACGTCGACGTTGGAATGTGCGTCTGGAGACCACTGCAAATGTCATTTATGACCATCGGTGGGAGGTCAAAAACCGTCAGATTGAGAGACCTAATGACTGGGAGTTTTCGGGAACTAAAAATAATCAGTGTACAATGAGATCAGAGTAGTCCACCGCCCGACACCAGAACATTCGGACATGGAGATACGGCCTAGAAATATATACGTCTCCACAAACATCACCCCAATGTACATCAGTATAACAAACATGCAAGACTTACAGTCAATCAGTCAACTGTCCAAAACCGCCCTATCCGTCAGCATTTGCTACAAATCATCAGCCAAGTCAATTCACAAAATCCATCTATCTTTTCATACTAACACCCCTTGCAGATTCCTCCCTTACACCGTCCAGTTCGAAATAGACCCCAGCTGCGACCACAAAATCATCGACAGAGACCACGTGATCCATGCGCCAAGTCCTGTCACCGCAGGCGCGGCACATGCCGCAGATAAGTCCATTTTGGTCAACAGAGACGTCCCCAGCTCGCTTATAAGCTCTGTGCAGTCTGGAAGCCCCAACGGGTCGAACGGGGCGTCCTTGCGGCGCGAAAACGACAAGATCGGCCCGGCGATTAACTCCAACGAGCAGTTTTTCTACAAAAACCCGTTGAAGGCCTCGTTGACAAATTTGGCCTCCGCAAACGCCCAGTTGGCCGAAAGCGGCCTGGACTTGGCCCGCAAGGTCCCTGGGGCCGCCTACGTGTTGAAACGCAACCTGTCCTTCTCGTATATACAGCCCCGGTCGCGGGCAGACTCCCCTGTAGTGCACCACAGTGTTGTAGAGCCCCGGGCGGCCGTAGAAGCGTCGCCCGTGGGTGTGTTTGGAAAGCGGCCCGGAATTGCCTCTGGGTCGACCTCCCTGCTCCGCGCAGCCAGCAGCAACGCGCTTTTCGAAATGGGCATGGAGGAGGAGCCCTCGGCGCCGCGGGTGGTGCCCTACGGGGGCTACTCGCGGCCAAACGTCGGCGACAGCGTGTTGCACAGCGAAAACATCTTCGACAACGCGCCCTGGAGCATCACCGAGTACACCAAAGGGAACGGGTCGTTGCGCAACGCAATCCGTTTTTCGGTGGAGGAAAAACGCCTTGAGGAGGATGTCACGTGGATCGGCACCGTCGGGATGGCCACCGACGCGCTTTCCGAGGGGCTCCGGGAGCAGATTTCGCAGGCGCTTGCGTCCAAGGCGTACAACTCTGTCGCGGTTTTCCCCGACGACTTCACGTTCCAGGGGCACTACCGCAACTTCTGCAAGCAGATTCTCTGGCCCACGTTGCACTACCAGGTCCCGGACGACTCCAAGTCGAAGGCGTTTGAGGACCACTCCTGGAAGTACTACCGGGCGCTTAACGAGATGTTTGCCGACGCGGTGGAGCGGGTGTACAAGGAGGGTGACGTCATATGGGTGCACGACTACCACCTCTTGCTTTTGCCGCAGATGCTCCGGGAGCGCTTGGGGCCAAAGGCACGGATCGGCTTTTTCTTGCACGCGGCGTTCCCCTCGTCGGAGGTTTTCCGCTGTCTTGCGCAGCGGAAAAACCTCCTTTTGGGAATGGTGGGGGCCAACTCCATCGGGTTCCAGATCCCCGAGTACTGCCGCCACTTTTTGCAGACGTGCACCAAGATCCTCCTTGCGGACGTGTTGAACGCCGACGGGCTCCTTTTCGACGGGCGGTACATCGAGGTGTACTCAACCCCCGTGGGCATCGACGTTGCCAAGCTCGGCCGCCAGTTGCAGCGCCCGGAGGTGTCTGCGTGGGTGGAGATGATCCGGGAGCGCTGGAAGGGCAAGCAGCTCATTGTGGGGCGTGACAAGCTCGACCGCTTGCGCGGGGTAAAGCAAAAGCTCCTTGCATACGAGCTTTTCCTCAAAAACCACCCGGAATTTGCCGAAAAAGCGGTTTTCATCCAGATCTGCCTCAAGTCCAACAGCGCGGACACCGCGCTTGAGTCGGAGATCATGCTCATTGTCGAGCGCATCAACGCCATGTCCGAGAACTTCACCGCGTCCCAGCCGGTGGTGTTCTTGAACCAGGACATCGACTTCCAGCAGTACTTGGCGTTGATCAGCTGTGCAGACGCGTTTATTGTCTCGACGATGCGCGAGGGGATGAATTTGACGTGCCACGAGTTTATTGTTGCCACCGCGGAAAAAAAGTCGCCCCTTATTTTGTCGGAATTCACGGGCTCCGCCCTGATTTTCAAAAAGGGCGCCCTCGTGATCAATCCGTGGGACATCCACCAGATCGCCGAGCAGATCCACGCGGCGCTTACCATGGGCCCTGCCGAAAAAGAACGCCGCTGGGGGGCCCTCCAGGCGGTTCTTTTGCAGATGAGCTGCTACCACTGGGTGCTGAGCTCGCTCCAGAAAATCCAGGCCGCGTGGCAGAAACAGCGCGACCGTAGCAGCACCACCCAGATTGCCCTCCACAACTCCGGCTTTGTCAAGCTCTGCCGCGCATGCACGGAAAAACGCCTTTTCTTTTTGGATTTCGACCTGTTGATGGCCGAAAAAAACCGCACGGTTGCGGAGGTCGACCGCCAATTGGCGGTTCTTTCGGAACTCACGGCAGACCCGCGCAACGTGGTGTTCATAGTCAGCTATGCACGCAAGTCGGACCTCGACTTAAAGTACGGGCGGATCCCCAACATTGGCCTTGTTTCCGAAAACGGCGCCTACATCAAGTTGCCCAAACTCGCAAACAACTGGATCTCCATTGTGGGCGGCGCAGAGCTCGGCTGGATGGACGAGGTCATCAAAGTGACCCGCTCGATGGTCGAGCGGCTTCCTGGATCGTACATCGAGGTCGAGGACTCGCTTGTGCGCTTCCACACCGAAAGCGTCGACGACAGAGAGCGTGCAGACGCCACCATAAGCGACTGTGTGACACATGTAAACGACTCCTTTACCGAATACAATGTGCATGCAACCGCGATTGAAAAGCTTGTTGCGGTGCAGCCGCTGGAAATTACCCTCCGGGCCATGTCGTTGGTTTTGAACTATTGTGAGCACGGAGAAATCAGTGCGAAAAACTTGCAGATTTTGAGCCCTTCGTCGAACTCGTCGCCGGTTTCGCAGCCCGATTTCGAGTTGGTTCCGGCAAAAAGCGGCAAGATCGGTTTGTTGGTGTACATTTCGAGCTCGAATCCGCTCACCGAGCCTGTTTTTGAGTTCTGCAACGGGTTGGGCAAGGAAAAGAGGGTGGAGCATGTTTTTACGGTTGCCACGGGCCAGTGTGCAGACACCAGTGCGGTTCTGAGCGTTGACGGGGTCAATGAGATGTTGTCTATTCTATATAAGTTGTGTCACTAGCGGGAGGGGCATAGAAACGTCAGATGAGGTAATAAACGAAGACATGGTAGACAATGGTTGTAGAGCGCTATTTTGGCTTGAACGTTGATGGGGTCGTTTTTTACGGAGATCAGGTTAGAAGGAGTAATAGATGAATAATAGTTTGACTTGCTTGTAGGTGTCATTTGGCATATATCAAATCAGAAGGCGTACGATAAACGAAGAATGGTTTGACTTGCTTGTAGGTGTCATTTGGCATATATCAAATCAGAAGATTTATAGTAAATAAAGAGATGGCTGATGATTAACGGAACCGAGTAGATAATCCAGCTCATTCATACGGTCAATGAAGTGTCCTGGCCATACACTATACACAAAAGTCATAGACGATGCTCTTTAGTAATTACAATGAAGAGATCAGATTAGAAGGCGTACGATAAACGAAGAATGGTTTGACATGCTTGTAGGTGTCATTTGGCTTATATCATATCAGAAGGAGTACGATAAACGAAGAATGGTTTGATTTGCTTGTAGGTGTCATTTGGCATATATCAAATCAGAAGAAGTACAGCAAATAAAAAGATAGGAGATGATTCACGGAACCGAGTAGATAATCCAGCTCATTCATACGGTCATGAGGTATCCTTGCCATACACTATATACAAAAGTCTTAGATGATGCATCTCATTACTATCACACGTAAATACGGTCCTGGAGTGGCTCGCTACATTTTGGGCATTCAATGTCGGTGGCTCCAACCTTCCGTTTGAGTGCCGTCAGGTCCAAGCTTTGACCGCTAACCGCTTTGATCAACGGGCTGAAACAGGTTTTGGGGCTTTTGAGACCTCTGTGAGTAAAGGTTTTGCTCAGTGAGTGAGAGGTCAATTGTGCCACCAAATAGTTTGGTGTATTGCTTTGGTAGTATATTGGTGTTGTGGTGGGTTTCTTTTTGTCAATTGTCGAACGGGGGTATTGTGTCCAAATTAGTAGTTGATAGCGGTTTCATTATGGTCCTGCAAATTGGGGCGTATACTGCTATGCGATAGAGGCTGGCTGACATTGTTGTTGTTTTTCAATTGAGGAAAGGAATGCTGGTGGGTCTGTGATGTATCACAGCTTTTTAAATTATCAGTCGGAGCACTAATAAGGAAATAGAAATGCGAGTTTCTGAGGTGACAGGTAGGGTAATCATGTCCCCAGAGGACAAGGACAACGAGCCTCTTACTTATGGGGTAGACCCTCTTGCTGTTAAAAGCGAGTGTCGACTGGGCTGGTTTTGAGGCTATTATGGCAGCGGATGGATCTTTTGGCTGACTATACAAACTGCAGCTGCTTTCAAATAACGTTATTGAAGACGGTGCTGCGAGAAAGTTGTCCAAAATTGCTGCTTTAATTTGGCCGCAGAGGGACAGGGCTACCTATCATGAGCAGCGTAAGGCCAACCTTACCAGAGACGCCATTTGGGTTTGTGAATCCCGCAATAATGCTTTCACGGATGCGCGGGTGTTCCTCGTAGGCGACATCGCAATAGAAAGAAAAAACATAAGGATCCAGGTTGAATAACGAGAATTAGCAAAGTAACGAGAAGAGTATTACTTTGCTAATTCTGTCTACAGCCAATATTTTCTACATATTCGTCTACTGTCTTTGCCAGATACACTTTTGAGAGCTTATGCAACTTAGAGCTTATGCATACGGTGACGTCTCATAGCAAGTGCAATGTACATTTCCAGCACACAAGCAAATATCATGACCCACGCATTTCACGGGGTTGCACCCTGTTTTCTCAATCCTCGCCATGACGGAAACTAACTGCTACATTCATAGCCAATACCAGAGCTATGCATTAACTAATGATAGCACTGTAAAAAAAGAAATTTTCCTAAAATAAACTTAAAGTTTCGTGTGACTTGCAGCATCGAAAACTTTTTTTGTTGCTTGCTGTTTTGAACATTGAAGGAAATTGTATAATTGATATTTGACATTAGTAGTGAAGAAAAATTTTCGCTTATTAATCAGCATTTCCTTTTATGGTTGAAGGAAAAGCAAACTTCCTGGCTTGTAACGTAGGTGAGAATGATTGCTGTTTGAATCAATCCCGATTATGAACACAGAAAATTATTTAAAGAATCAAGTTCCGGCTTTCGTCTCTTTTCTTTCTCTCCATCGACTAACTTATTTTTTTTCTCACATTTTCTTCTGCATACCTATTGCCATACTAAAATTAACGTTCTGATAACTTTATAGTGTGCCCCATTACTCAAGCCACCGCTAATTCAACCTAAGTTAGTGTAACTACCGTAAAGAAAAAGAACGCCAGCTTAGCTACCATCAATTCAACTACTGTCAATTCGTCTACGTCAATTCAACTACTGTCAAATCGTCTACCGTCAATTCAACTACTGTCAAATCAGCCACAGCCAACCACTAATATTTTCAAAAAGAACCAAACAATGCCTTTCGATATTTTACCAACTGAGGTTGTGGAATTGATTGCTGATTGCGTGGACACCACCTCGCTTCAAAACTTCATTCAAGCCGCTCCCCATTCCCATACCGCAGATACATTTTACAGATGCCTTTATAAGAGAGCTTCGGTCACTATTGATGCCACTGATACTGAAATTACAATTCTCTCAAAAAATAATGTAACGTATCGCCCTGCCGATTTGAAGGCGATAGTTGAGCTAGAGGTGCATGTCGTACCAGGGTCTTTTGCTGCCACTCAAAAGAAGCTTGACGCATTGCGGACGGATGTCCGCAAACGCCTTCCAAGGCTAGAAAAATTGATTATCTTGGTGAAGAGTTCAAAAACTACTGAGAGAGTCAGCCATGCAAGCAACATTTTGTCAATTCTTGGTGCATTAATTTACGATGGATCATCTTATATCAAACAGCTTGAGATTGAAAGCAATGAAATCTTAAGAATTCCTCCTGGTCTCCCATTATATGTCCCGAAGCCATCAGCCTTAGAAAGTTTGAGCTTGAGTAACGTTACAGCCGAGTTGCTCTTGTTGGAAAATTATCCACGCTTGAGATCTCTCAGACTTTTCAGATGCGACGAAGTTACCGAGATTTTACGGAACGATGTGTCACGGATCACTGAGCTAGAAATCAATTTATGTGATGGTTTACAGCCCAGGGATATCATGCGATTCTCGAGGTGCTTCAAGAGTTTGAAAAAGCTCAAAATCGTGGACACATGGACTGACTTTGCTTCTGCCGGTCTAAGTTCTTGGCTCTCAAAGTCGGAGACTCTTGAAGATGTCGAAATACATGGAGTGCGTTTCGATACACCTATAAGTCTTAAAAACTCTTCTTTGAAACGTATAACCTTGGAGTGCTGCCGCATTGACCTTGGCATCAACTGGCTTCTTGACGCTTCCAATCTAACTAAGCTTGTGCTAGTCAACTGCGGGATTACCTCGAACGAACATAATTCGTTGAAGACAAACTCGAGCCAGTTGCAGGAAATAGTTGTTCGTGGATGTGGGTTTTTGCTATTGGATGATGTGCAGCCGATTCCTAGCTTGCAATATCTCACCTGGGAGTACCATCCTCAGATGTTGATCTCGAACATTGGGCTATTTCAAAATTTGAAAACGTTGTGCATAGCAGAAGAGTTCCACAGCAGTCCCTCGAAAATTGTGTTAGATCTTCCAATGCTTCAAAACTTGTTTATTGAACGTATCAAGTTCACAGGCTTGGAATTGAGACTTCCGGAGTTGCGCAACTTGAAAATCACTGGAAACCCCTTCAATCGAGAGCTTGACTGGAATTGTATCGAGTTACAGTGCAAGAACCTTGTTTCTATGGAAATTGGCCAGTATGTGCTCAAGTCTTTTGAGATGTCTTCTGAAAAGATGAAGTGCACAGACTTGTCTTCTCTTTGCTTCAAAGACTGCCAATTTGAGTCTTTTGGACATGGCTTCACCCAGCCATTCCCAAAGCTTACAAAAGCCGAATTCCTTGGCTGCCAGATCAGAGACTTGGAATTCAATGAGAACTGGACCACTGGGCTTAAAACGCTTCAATGGGTCAAATGCCAAGTCGAGTCTATAATTGTTAGAGACGGCTTGTTGTCTTTCCCCAATCTAGAGACCTTTCACTGTTCACAGACCCCGAATCTCAACCATGTGCGTCTCGAGTGGCTTCCCAAGCTTGAGTATCTCGTATTGGAAGATATGTCCGTACAAAGTGTCAAGCTTGAAAATGTTTTCTGGGACAAATTGAGGGAGCTACACTATTCGGAGTCTTCTCGTGAAGGAAATGGAGAAGCCGCATCTTTAGGTTCGGCTTCTGGGTGTGAAATCAAGCTTACTTCAGAGGTTTTGAGATTCAAAGGGGTATCAAGAATCGAGTTCTCTGAGCAGGAAATTGCAGTTGAAGTTCCTGAGAGAGTTCCATTGGTGCTCGATGTGGAAAAGACCGTTTACAGCAACACTTCAAGCCTTGTGGGGATGAATGTTTCAAACTGCAAAAGACTAGACTCTAAGAACATGGCCTACCCTCTTGTGCGCGCAAAGAATATGATTCAGCAAAAGTTGGCCAAGCTGAAGTTACTTCAAAGCGTAGGGATCAAGCTTGAGTGTCAGCCAAAAGTGAACAGCAAGTGGTCAATTTTCGCAAACCCTAGACTCGTCCATTTGAGCTACAATAGCAGCAGATACGAAACTGTGACAGTGCTCCACATAGAAGGGCGCAAAATGCAGCATTTGATGATGGATGGCCGGCTATTTCCTAATGTGAAGAAAATCATTTTGTCTTCTCGCAAATTAGGGAGTTTGACTGTATGCAATTTCCCTAAACTTGAGGTATTGAGAGTCAAGAGTGATAGGAAAGTCAGCGCCAAGAACATTGTTTTGAGAAAAAATCCACATCTTGTTACGATTGATATCAGCGATGAACTTGATGAACAAATAGAAAGATCAGTGCACCAGAGGGGAGTTGTCGTGGCCACTCAATAGCCATGGAGCTGCATTCTATGATCTTTTGAACTATGCTAATTCAGCGTATAGGTTATGTCTAGTACGCCAATATACTTTCATTGATACTATTACATTACACATGGGGAGCAAATAACTCGTGATGCTCTATACAGTAGTTTCGAATGCTGGAATACATGTTATCTCATCTTATTTTAATATCAATGCGTAGCGTGTGCCCTCGGCAGGTCACTTCATTATTATTGCGAGATGATTAACCTATAGTAAGGCCACAAATCATTCAAGTGAGTATTGAAATATTGCTTACATGTACCCCCAAATCACCGTGATTTATCAAGAAATGCTTATCAATGGTTGGATTCCATTCAACCCTGAAAACGATTCCTATTAATATTTATGAAAGATCCGTCATTAAGTGAACACCTATTGCACTGCAATCAGCCAGTACTCGAACAACTACTAGGGAATCCACATTATTAGGTGCGAATAGACTGATTTTCCCGTCTGTCCAGTCCTAAGCTCTGATCTTTACAAGCCGTATCCTCAACGCTACAGCCAGTTACAGCCAGGTACATTATTCCTATCATTGATCAAATGCCGAGCGCTGCATCCAGAGCTGACGCAAGCAGCAGCAGCTAACCACATCTACCTAAAGCTTAAGCTAGAGCTTTTAATACCAGGACTATATCAATTGCTTCAAATTGACCTAGCAATCAAATGATCTTCTATGTCAGCATATCACCACCATCACCCATGCTCCAACAATTGTCCACAACTTGTACAAACACCATTACGTAATCCTTTTTCCCTCATAACAGAATATTTCTCTTACTCCCTTTTCCATCCTTGACGGTATACAGAACATGCCCAAACCTTACCAATTGGCCATACATTCATGCCCAGTT
The DNA here is from genome assembly GCA_030564765.1 of Saccharomycopsis sp. NRRL Y-5750. NCBI lineage: Eukaryota > Fungi > Ascomycota > Saccharomycetes > Ascoideales > Saccharomycopsidaceae > Saccharomycopsis > Saccharomycopsis sp. NRRL Y-5750. The sequence continues at coordinate 93,621 of JAKTZD010000019.1, read as the reverse complement.
CTGTATGCAGCGACATACAACAACGTCAATCATCGTAAATCCCACTTGCATTTTGTTGGGACGTCCAGGTACCATTTTGGCGGGCGCGATGCCCAAAAAAATTAGGTGAAAAATCACCAGATAGACATAAATACATGTATTTACGAGGTGTCTGTTGTTTCAACATCTTCTGACAGAAACATCCTACTCTCTATACAGCCAAAGCAATCTATTGTAATCCATACCCTGATAGCGTTTATATCTTTCAAAACACAGCCCTCCCCTCTAGAATAATGGTCTTCGAGTTTTTGTGGGGTCGAAAGAAAGAGCCTCGGTTGGCTCCCAAATTGATTGTGGACGAGATCCAGGAAGGATCCGTACCCTCAGCGATGCAATTCACGCTCAACGCAAAGAGCAGGCCGCTTTCCGAGCTTCCTGACGAGATAATCGCTAAAGTCATCGACTATCTTCCCCAGGAAACCTTGGTAAATTTGGCCCTAGTCAACAAAAAGATATCTTTGATGGCAGTGCGCAAATTGAACAGAAAAATCGTCATCAAAGGCCATGATAACCTTCCTGTGCCTAATGCCGATAGACACTCGTCCGATTGGTATCTAGACAGCAACTACACCATTGTTTCTCTGATTGGTAAGCTTCCACTCAACAAAAAACATTCAAACGATCTCGAAGAGCTTATCATCTACAACCACCCAGAAAATCACAACGAAGACAACTCCCAGACTGAACATGCGAACATACTTATAGAATATCTCAAATTAAACACTCTCTCATTGAAAGTCTTGAAAATTTACAACAAAAAGCTACGGGAGCTTATAAACAGTTCAATAATATTCAGTAGCAGTTTTCAGTTCCCCTCCTTGACAAACCTCATGGTTGATGATCTCTACAGCATAAACCAGCTTAATAGCTTCCCATCTGTCAAAAATTTAACGATTTTCTCTGCCAGTGAGACGTTCGTCGACGGTATAGATGATTTGACAATTGACAAGAAAAACTCGTATATATTGACAAATAATATCAAAGAACTTGTGATTGCAGACAATAATGACTCTGCGTTGTTGGTGCTTGAAGTATTGCGAAAGGCTTCGAGCGTCCTGGAAAAATTCAGCTTTCGTCTGCTCAAACTAAACCATGATCACGGACCAGATATCATCAATTTCTCGCCAATGTGTCTAGTTCCACAAATACTTATTGACTGCGTGAATTTAGAAACCCTCGAGAAACTAGATATGGCGGTGAATTGCAATACTGTTGATTGCGACTGTCTTGTAACCTTCTTGAACACTTTGGCGTCCCATTTGGTATCTCTTCGGTCAGTTTCGCTTATCCAATGTCTGTACAATCTTGCTAAAAACCACCAGACCTACGAGGACTGGGATCTAGCCGCGTTTTCGTTTCTCAACAATCTCCCTCATAAAAACCTTTTATCTCATATACTTATCAAGAACGATCCGCCTTTGCTAGGGAAACTAGAGGATGGACTCGAAGGTAACTATATGAGACGCAAGAAACTCTATGAGACCAGTCTCACCAACTTTAAAAACTTGAGAGTGCTTGTCCTTCCCAACATTCTCTCCAGCATTGCCTGCTACGAACAAGTGACCTCAGATTTGCTCTGGAATGGCTGTGTATGCGAAAACTGTTCCGAGTATCTTAGTGTGTTTGATAAATACCTCATGACGCACCAGTACTTTGATATAGAGTCCGTAAGCTATAAGGATATGATATCTTCGCAGTTGTTTTCCATTATGGGGGATGTGCTTGAAACTAGACTTCCCAACATTGTGGAAAGCAGCGATCACAGCGAGATCTTTGCTAGTGAAGGACTGCGCTATGGAAGCAGCAATCCTGCTATCAAAAGCCTCGAGCTTATGTCTACAGTTTTGACAGAACCGCCAAGCCAGGTTCGCTGGGATTTTCACAGTCTTTCCAAGGCTTACTCTGATTCAATTGTCTGTAGAAACTTTCGTGACGATAACGATGACGACTTTTATGCAGACGAACTCAACAAGTTTGTGGACAAAGATAAGGGAACTGAGTGCATGTATGACGAAAGCTGCTTTGCGTTTTTGACTGCTTGCGTCAATCACTTCTATCAGCTACACTACCTCCGATGGCTAGCCCAGAAATTGCCTCATATCGAGGTTGCTGTTTTGAGTGGGATTTACTATCGATTCCCACGTAAGGTGGACGGCCTGAAGTTTGTTTCGTGTATATATGATTAGACTTTTACTAAAAGTACAGGAAGTCCCTACCCACTAGACTGTTTCGATGAATGTACTACGAGTTTCCAAGAGTATGAATTGTATTTTGTGATAGATGTAAGCATTTTTGGGCTTCTTGGATGGTCTAGGCCAGCCCATGATCGTCGTCGATGTTCTGCGTATGCGAAATGTGTATTTTTCGTGACTGGACTAGCGTGTTTGAGTTCCTCAAGTGGTGATATCAGAGAGTGTACATACTTTTTAGTCTCATACAATGTATACATTTAAACAAGACACTTTGTGTACATTTGCACAAATGGAGTCCGGACTTAGTTGTCAACTGTCTTGACTAGGTATTGCTATAGAAAGATATTTGACTTCGGCGTGGGCATCAACAAACACGAGGATTGCCCAGTAAAGTCACTTGAGCCTTCAGATTCTCTCTTGACACAATCGTCCCACTTTTCTTTGAGAATGCCACACAGTGGCCAATAGCTACTATTCATGAAGGAAAACATCCGTTGCATTTTTATGTAAGGGAGCAATTAAACTGCATCTAATCTCATCTCGAGATGCAATATTGCATCTCGAGATCGTTATTTAACGATGGGGGAGATGCAAAAGTCTCTTCTGCAATTTCAGTTACCAATTTGTAGAAGATGCCGAGACCTCTTGGCTGCGGTGTATATACAGCTACAAGATATGTCATTCCCAAGGTATATTGCTTTGCTAAACCATAAGATCCCAATAACCTGCTGACTACGGTTTAATGAAGAGGATCTAAATTTAGTCGATGTCGGTATTTACAAAAGCTGTGCACAGATTTCAGAAAAGGGTATTCCTCGAAGAAAATATTTATATACAGATATGTACACTAATAAGTATACCTATATGTATACTAATATGTATATAAAGAGCAATAAATCCTGCTCTTTTGCGTTGTTGCTGAGAGAATCTTTCCTGTTTGATTTGTGTGTCTCCCCATAAAACCCTACACTTCCGTAATATTTTCGACGACTTTATTGATTTCCCATAAAAGCCCCCAATTGACCTCCTCTATTGATTATCTTATTTCCAGCACAGCTTATACCATACACAATGAAGAGTGTGGCAGTCAAGAAAATACTTTTGCCAACACAATACGAAGAGCCCGAAATGGAGTCTGCCACTAGCATGAAGCCTAAGAGACGCTTGTTTGATGGGAGTGAAAAGACCGAGGAGGCTGCTAAATTCCTCGAGTACTTTAAGAAAGAGATCACCAAGCAAAAAGACGAATACGATACTGATATGAAGAAGATCAGGTTTTTTGGTCATCATCTTATTTTGGATAGCAAGGACTGGTACAATCGATACTTACATGCTCATCAGCAAGAGCTTCGGAAAAACACCTTGAGCTGCGACAGAGTGTTGCACGCATTCAAGAGAAAGTACGTATCTGGAGGGTTTTCATCGGCAAGCGAAGATGGAGCTACAGATATTGGCAGATTGAGACTCGAGGAGCGGTTTTTTGGTCTCACACAGACTGGAAGCATCGAGAAGTACAACAAAGATTTCGAGAAGCTTTCGAGATATTTGGCCAAGGAATACCGCAACAACGAGGCGCTATTAAGAAACAGATACATTTCCGGGTTGAGACCTGCTATCAAGATCGTGCTCGAACAGGCCAACCTAGCGAGTCTTAAAGTGGCCAAACAGACAGCGGTTGCTATTGAAAGCTCCTTAGGAAGACAGCCATACACTCTTTCGGCGGGGGACTTGGGCAAGGTGCAGCTTACGAAGTTTGACAGTTACATGAAAGAGAAGACGACTTTGTATTGAGACGACTATTGAGACGATTCTGTACAGTGATATCCAAATAGGTAGCTTGTGTTTTTATGTAGATTATTTAACGAAATGACCAATGTTTTACAATATAGTTATGATGTAGAGATCAGAAGAGTAGGGTATGCTGTAGGTGATATTTCAAAGATGATTCATCAAGCAAATCCAGATTAACGGCCTCCTTCAAACGCTTCACAGCTCAACCCCATGTGTTCAGTAACATGGGATCAATGGCATCAGATTGGATGCATCAATGTGGTGTACAGGTGATGCACAGATGTTAATCCCACATTTTTTCGCCCAAAAAATCATTTCACACTGAAAAATAGCTATAGTATACTCACTCGATCTGCCCTATTGTCTCCATAAAACCACGTTGGCGACACATTCTTTGCAAGTTTTGACGGGAACATCAGCCAAGAGTCTCTCAAAAGATCCCTGGAACGACTTTCATGCGCAATGGGGCTTTTTACGCGTACTGCTGTCACTGATCCTTCTTCGCCCGAACCTGAACAAATCACAGGACGTTTTCTTCCGGAACCAAAAGCGGGCCTCGCCCTCTGGGGCCCATTGTTGCCTTCCTATGAACGCAGGGAGGTTCTTTTCGCGTTGGCATCGGTCCAGCTTGTCACAGGGTTGTCCTTGATGCGAATAGGCTACAGATCGACCTTCCCTGTCAGCAATATGAATGTGTTCAATCGCTCAAGGGTAGGCACCATAGCAAATCGGGGATTCCGACTAACAACGTTCCTCGCAGGCACCTCGTTGTCGTTTATGTCGACTTTCGAGTACGTAAGGTTGGCCTTGCCGTATGATCCGTACTGGGAGGCAGCGAAAATGGCCCGGGAAGAACATGAGGAATTGGTAAACCCAGAAGGTCACCCGCCTGAACGCCCTCGAAGCCCGTGGGACAGTTTTCTAGAGTGGTATTTTGGGCCTGTGGAAGCAGACAAGTTGGAGTACAGTGAATGGAGGCACAGATATATGAGCTGGTTGAGAACTACGTATCCCGAATTGCTTGCCGCAGAGGGCAAAAATGGACAGGCCAGTAGGTACTCTGCAGACAAATACAAATATCCTATATCTGAATATGTGTCGAGTAAGAGACATTACGAAGAGGTGCACTTCTTCAATAACCAGGAGTACAATAAAATATTGGAAATGCCAGCCTATTTGGCGAAATTTTGGAGATCGTCAAATGAGGAGGCGGGGGAGAAAGACAATCTGCAGGAGGGGGAGAAAGACAATCTGCAGGAGGGGGAGAAAGACAATCTGCAGGAGGAGGAGGAGGAGAGAGACAAGGATACCAATTTGACGAATCTTGTATACAAGGGACAAGGGGTGCGAGGATCAGGAGTTCACATTTTTGAGGTTGGGAGAACAGTGCAGGCGGACTTTGAGTGGTATTGGAATACGTACGGCAGTCCGTGGGCGCACAAATACCCTTTTGGGCAGCGCATGGAGTTCTACGTGATTCCAATTATACATAGACCAAATGATGCCAAAGGGGGAGAAGCAACAGCAGGGACACGCGGGGCTGTAGATAGTGGAAAGGTGGGGGATTGATAGATTAGGACTAGGAGTTAATTATGTGCTGAAGATTATGAAGCTGAACGATAAGGTTCTGAGTGTGTAGAAGCCACCTTGGGACCACCTTGGGAGAGTCTTGATGCAGTAGCATATGTTACTACACTCAATATTACACTCAATATTGAGTGAAAACTATGAAACTTGTAAATGCGAAATAAACAATCCATGCAAATATTGAGCAACCTGAGGCGGTAGAAGACATCGCCTAGACGTTATAATTATGCACTGGACTGTAGATAGTGGAAAGGTGGGGGATTGATAGATTAGGACTAGGAGTTAATTATGTGCTGAAGATTATGAAGCTGAACGATAAGGTTCTGAGTGTGTAGAAGCCACCTTGGGACCACCTTGGGAGAGCCTTGATGCAGTAGCATATGTTACTACACTCAATATTACACTCAATATTGAGTGAAAACTATGAAACTTGTAAATGCGAAATAAACAATCCATGCAAATATTGAGCAACTTGAGGCGGTAGAAGACATTGTCCACAAATGGTATGTAAAACATCGTATTGCGCACTTTGAAAAATCATCTATGACCCAATCAAAGAGGAATCTTCACGAGCATCTTCATCTTGTCATGTTGGCCGAACCTTTGAGAATGTGCACCTTTACAAAAGCCTGCATAACCTTATCAGTATTCTTTTTATAAACTTACAACTTTATTACGGACGCCATGTTGAACGAAAAACGTCTGCCATTGAATACTCAAACCGTCAGCATGCGTGGGCGTATAATAAAAGATTCGTCATCATGTATCTATTTAGAATACATAGCCTTTCATAGTCCCTTCTTATGGTTAGGCAACCTCCTTCATTGTCCTAATTATGGCTAGGCAAACCTCCTTCTTTGGGCATTTCCTACTTATGATTTGGCAAAACCTTCAAACGGTCTCTTGTCAGCTACCTTCAAGCATGTTCTCTTCCTCAAAAATGACCTACACCATCTCAGTCATCTCATTCGTCATGTATTTATAGAATATAAACTATTTACAAACCCCGTCACTAAAACTTCTATTTATGATTTGGCAAAACCTTCAAACGGTCTCTTGTCAGCTACCTTCAAGCATGTGCTCTTTCCTTCAACCTACACCATCTCAGTCATCTCATTCGTCATGTATTTATAAAAAATAAACTATTTACAAACCCCGTCACTAAAAAACTGTTACTTATGATTTGGCAAAACCTTCAAACGGTCTCTTGTCAGCTACCTTCAAACATGTTCTCTTCCTCAAAAGTGACCTACACCATCTCATTCATCTCATTCGTCATGTATTTATAAAAAATAAACTATTTACAAACCCCGTCACTAAAACTTCTATTTATGATTTGGCAAAACCTTCAAACGGTTCCCCTCCTTATCTACAACAACCTTCACAACCTTATCGCTGCTCTTGATCTTCCCGTTGATCAACAACACAGACAACGGATTCAACACATTCTTCACCAAGAATCTGTTCAACGGTCTGGCCCCGTAGTTTGGATCGTACCCTCCGTGGTCGACAATCCAGTTTTTGACGTCCTCGCTGAGCTCAAGCTTGAACGACTTGTTGTTGTCCTCGATGTTCTTCTGGATTTCTCTGAGACGGATGTCGATGATCTTCTTCATGGCCTTCTTGGAGAGCTTGTTGAAAATGATCAAGTCGTCCAATCTGTTCAAAAACTCAGGCGGATACGAGCTCTTCACGACATCCAAGACCTTTGCCTTGACAGCCTCGGAGATCACGTTGTTCTCCTCGTCGCCGGAAGCCCCTGCATCTTCCGCCATAAAAAACTCCTGGCCAAGGTTGGACGTCAAAATGATGATGGTGTTCTTAAAGTCCACCTTGGTGCCCCTGCTGTCGGTCAACTGGCCGTCGTCAAGCACCTGGAGAAGCAACTTGTTGATGTCTGGGTGGGCCTTTTCGAACTCGTCGAAAAGAACAATCGAATAGGGCTTTGTTTTGACCTTGTTGGTCAACTCGCCGCCACCGCCGAGATCGTCGTAGCCCACGTAGCCCGGAGGGGCCCCGATCAAGCGGGAAATGCTGAACTTCTCCTGGAACTCGGACATGTCGAAGCGGATGATAGCCGACTCGTCGCTGAACAAGAAGGAGGCCAATTTCTTTGTGAGCTGTGTTTTGCCCGTCCCTGTGGGCCCTAGGAACATAAAACTGGCAATAGGCCGCCTGCTGTTGGTCAATCCGGCGCGCTGCAACCGCACGGCGTCGCTGACGGCCTTGACGGCCTCGTCCTGCCCCACAATGTCCTTTTTGAGCGTCTGCTCCATGTGGACAAGCCGCTCGGTGTCCGGCTTGAGGAGCGAGTCCATAGGGATGCCTGTGGTGTTGGAAATCACCTGGGCGATGTCCTCGGGGGTTATGGCGTCGTGGAGAAGCGCCACCTCGCTGCTGTTGGAGTCCCGGGCGTATTCCTCGTTGAGCCTGTTGATTTTGTCCATGGTTTTCGGAATAAGGGCGTATTTGAGCTCCGAGGCCTTCTGGTACTCGCCCGAGCGCTGGTACGTGTCCAAGTCCTGTTTGTACTTCTCCAACTTCTTCTTCTCCGCGTTGATGGCCTCGATTTTCTTCTTTTCCTCCTTCCAGCGCTCCACAAGCGCGTCGTGCTCCACGGAAAGCTCCGCCAACGTGCGGTTGAGCGACTCCTTCTTTGCGTTCACCGAGGGGCCGGGCTCCTCCTTCTTGAGCGACTCCAACTCGATTTTTATCGTCATGATTTTGTACTCGAGCTTCTGGATCGGATCCGGCTTGGACTCGTGCTGCAACCGGATTGACGAGCAGGCCTCGTCAATCAAGTCTATCGCCTTGTCCGGCAAGTAGCGGTCGGTGATGTACCTGTCGCTGAGGGTTACCGCAGAAACAATTGCGTCGTCGTTTATTTTGACCCCGTGGTGCACCTCGTAGCGCTCCTTAAGGCCGCGCAAAATCGAGATGCTGTCCGTGGGCGAGGGCTCGTTGACGAGCACCTTCTGGAATCTACGGGCTAGGGCTAGGTCTTTTTCTATAAACTTTCTATACTCGTCGATGGTGGTGGCCCCCACGCAGTGGAGCTTGCCCCGGGCAAGGTCGGGCTTCAAGAGGTTCGACACGTCGATCAGGGACCCGTCGGTCTTGCCAAGGCCCATCAAAAGGTGTATTTCGTCGATAAAAAGAATGATGTTGCCGCTCTCCTTGTGGATCTCGCTGAGCAACCGGTTGAGCCGCTCCTCGACGTCCCCGCGCATCTTGGACCCCGCCATGACCTTCGACAAGTCCAACGAGATGATCCGCTTGCTTTTCATGCTCTCGGGGACCTGTTTGTTGACGATGCGCTGCGCCAAGCCCTCCAAAATCGCGGTTTTGCCCGTCCCCGCAGGCCCGATCAAAATCGGGTTGTTTTTGGTCCGCCGCGAGAGGATCTGGATCGTCCGCAGGATCTCCTCGTCGCGGCCTATGACCGGGTCGAGCGCCCCCTCCCGCGCCATTTTCGTCAAATCCGTCCCAAACTCCTCAAGAGCCGGCTTTTCGGCGCCCTGCTGGGGGTTCATGCGCATCTGCATGTTGGGCGCCGTGCAGCTCGAGAAGAAGCGAGGGCCTACAGGTGCCGTGGCTGGCGCATACACAGGGGGCATAGAAGAGAGAGAGGGTCTATAAAAAGAGGGGGTGGAGCTGTAGAGTCTTACTGCTGAGAAGCGACCAGCTGCCGAGGGTGCCCTGGCGGCATATCTGCGGCAAAGCTGGTCGAGTGAGCTTTTGGGTAGTAGATTTCTTGCTGAAAGCATTACGTGTGTGGTGGTGTTGAGTGCAGTTGGCACATTTGGTGTGCATGGGGAGAGGGAGGATCAGGGTGTATATATACACAGCAGAGGTTATGTATGGCCACTCCAGGTTTTTGGCTGAACATTCGAGAATTTTCGAGAATTTCGGGAATTCTGGGGAAGTGTGCCGAAAGTGCTAGGGACACGCGATGCACATTGCCACCAGTATTGAAAGAGCTGTCTCGTGATGGATGTAGGGAAGCGGGTGGAAGGAACAGAAGGGCGTGACGATTAACGGGGGGGATTAATGGGGGGATTTGTGGGGGGATAGTGTACCCACTAGTGGTGAGGAATTGAGACGTGTAGATAGAAGATTGGGCGGATGGTGCGGATCAGTTGATGAAGCTTGGATGGGGGTATGATAGGGAGGGGATTCTAGGAATATCATTAGGCTCTGATAGGGAGGCGATTCTTGGAATATCATTAGGCTCTGATAGGGAGGCGATTCTTGGAATATCATTGGGCTATGATAGGGAGGCGATTCTTGGAATATCATTGGGCTCTGATAGGGAGGCGAAGTTCTTTAGAACTTCACATCGTTATTACGATATAGCATGCAGCGCACCACTTATGGTGCCTGTTCCACACGTGAATTCAATAATTCAATGGCATTGCACGTATGAGATCTTCCCATCGTTATTACAATATAGCATGCAGCGCACCACTTATGGTGCCTGTTCCACACGTTCAATAACTCAATAACATTGCACGTATCTGATCTTCACATTGTAACTAATAATAACATGCAGCCCACTGCCTATCATGCCATTCCTGCGCAATACATCCAATCAAGTCTACATTTCCACGCACCTTTCCAAATCGCCGTAGCTCGTATATGATCTGTTATGGAACAGGCGACAAATATAGTAATAGTAAGTAGACAACATGATAAAAAAAATGCACAAAGATCACCAAACAAGATACAAGTCCTGATGACCAAAACCACTCCATACAGCCAGCATCAAAATGTATCAATAACATAAAAGTAAACATCGTAAGGGTATCTGCGGAACGGTGTATACACCTCACAATAGTCTCTATAGAGTCTCACAAATCCCCATACTCAAATAGATTGCCGTGCTAACTCATTGAAGATCGCGTTGATAAATCGCGAGCCTTGCGGAGGCTCCCACACCCACACCCGGCGCTTTTCCGTGTACGGATCAGCCACTTCCGCCCTGCAAAAGGGACAAGTGTTTGAGGTTTGAAACCATGTATAAAGACAGTTGCTTCCAAAAACATGGCCGCAAGGCAACTCGGTGGCCGTATGGCGGGGGTCTTCGAAGGTTTCCTTTTTTTTTCTGCGCGAGGAGCCCGAAGGGCCAGAAGAACCGGAAGAGGATCCAGAAGAACCGGAAGAGGATCCAGAAGAACCGGAAGAGGATCCAGAAGGGCCTGAAGAGGCTCCAGAAGGGCCTGAAGAACTAGAAGGGCCTGAAGAACTAGAAGGGCCCGGAGGGCCATAATAAACAACGTCAGGATAATTGGGGCCAAGGGGATTGGCTACACGTATGTACTGTGCATAGATGTTCTCCGGACGAGAATATGCAGGCGAGGGCGGCGAAAAATCCCGGTAGGCTGCGCGGGATGTGTTGAAAAAACGGGTCGAAATCCCGGGATGGCTTTCCGCGCCTTCCGTGCCACGTGACGTGGTGCTGCGGGGCTCCTCTTCCTCGTCCGAGACGTAGGTGCCATCTGGCCTTATCATCCGCGCAACGTAGCGCCGGAACTGCATGCCCGGATTGTCCGGAACGGTCACAGGGGGCGTGCGGGCCTCGCTGTGGATCAAGTCCGGAATTGAGAGCCGGGTGCGGTTCCGTCCCACACTCCGTCTCCGTCTGACCCTCCGGACCGGCTCGGCGAGGTCCTCCTCCTCCTCCTCGATGGCGTGGTTTCTTCCGTGCCTTGGCCGCGCGTAGGCAACCATGGGCACCGGAGGAGGCGGTGAAAAGGTGGTTTCAAGCAGGTACGGATCCTGCACCCGGCGGGGTGCGGCCGGAGTGCGGGGAGTGCGAGACGTCCGCGGGGTTCTGGTTCTTTTGTGGCGGCCGGCCGCAGCGCCGGATGCGGATTGTGCGCCGGATGCGGATTGCGCGGATACCCCGACCGGTCCGGCGCCGGAGGCGGATTGTGCGGCGCTTTGCGCAGCTTCCCTGCCGCCCGGCACCGGCGCATATCCGGCCAGGCTGGCCCCGTCGCGGTTTCCGTTATCGGACCGCATAGCCTGAGGGCCTGGGGGCGCTTCCGCGGCCTCCTCCGCACTGCTCGAAATGTTCTCTTTTCCTTTGCCGCTGTCGTGTGTCTTCTCCTCCCTTTCCTTTTTGACCTCCTCGGGCATCGCAAGAAAATCAAACTTCTCGTAGCAAATAGAACAGCAGTTGTCTCGTTGGCCGCCAAAGTCCTCCTTGTATATAATAGTCGGCAACTCCTTGAAGCGCCGCACCCCAACTGTGCTGTTAGGAATGTGTCTGTCGATGGTAATCGTCTCTGACACATGTATGTAGTCGTTAAACGATAAAAACTCCGCGGTGGAGGGCCCTTCGAAGCGTAGGTCATCCGTAACCATGGTGGCGGGCCCGTAGCGTAGGTGGTCATCCGGAACCGCGGTGGAGTGCCCAAAGCGTAGGTCATCCGTAACCATGGTGGAGGGCCCCTCGAAGCGTAGGTCATCCGTAACCATGGTGGCGGGCCCGTAGCGTAGGAGGTCATCCGGAACCGGGGTGGAGTGCCCCCGGAAGCGCAGGTGGTTCTCCAAATACCCTCGATCATAGTCATGGGGCGCGATAACCGCCCTGACAAACGGATATTCTGGAACGCTGTGGGTATCTGCATCTGGTGCAGCGCTGGTAACGCGCGAATTCAACGGGTTTTCCAAGTTGACCGTGTTGTCGTTGGACGTTTGGGGGGTGCGGCGCCGTTCAGCCAAGTTGGAGAAGCGGTAGTATCTCCTGGACTGCTGGGCGTTCCAGAACACAGGAAAAGGGCTTCCGGCCTCGTAGGAGGGAGGGTTTGCCCTGTTTCGCAGGCTTCTGTTGGACGAAGACAGGCCCAGGCCTTGTTGATTGGCGTTGGCGGCGTTTGACATGGTGGATGCCCGAGCTTAGCGCTTGATGAAATGCACGGTTCGCCTCTACAAGCAGACAAAGCCAGAATCTGGTGGTTTGGGTGCTAAAGGGAAAGACTCTTGTTATTTAAAGCAAAAATCAAAAAAGAAGACAGAAAAGGGGACATTCTTTATACTAACAGCAGGCCAGGCCTAAATGGAAGGAAGGGGATTTGGGGGCAAACTTTTTTCCTTCTGGCGGGGAGAGCCAGGGCTGGAGCCCCCAAAAGAGAGCAAACAAGGAAAACGAAAAACAAATTGGCGGGGGCCAGGGGCGGCCGGGATGTGCACTTAATCTGCTACAGGGGAATGAACTTGGCTTTGGCTTGGATACGACAGGCTTTGCAACAGACTATAGTTTGTGTTTATTGTTACAACAATGTGATAACATGTACTTAATTGATAATTAGTGGTTAATCACCGATTGTTCTTTGTTGAACCGTGTGTCTGTGTTTCTCTATTGGTATTCGTGTACTAATTAGGCACTCTGTTTTGGGATTCGGTATGGATTGGGACGTGTGTCGTCAAGGGGGCTGACTAGGGAGGGCGATATGGAGCTTCCAGACTCCTTGTACACGTTGCCAGTGGCCTCCAATGATTGCTGTGGAATTTGTTACTGTGCATACCGTGGTTTTAGGGTTTGTCTTGAATTCCTTATACGATATGTCGCTTTCTCGCAGACTTTTTTCTTTTTACCGGAATATTTGGACAGGAATGCCGGTGTGGATTTTACCAGTGTTTGGCGGAGGTTTTGGATGACCGCTGATTGTAGTGCTGATACTCGTACCAGTTGCTTGTCTACCGTGGAAGTGCGTCCACATTCACTCAGATGATCCAGCTTTTCTGCTACAGTCACGGCTGACTCCGCACGTCTGGGTTTACTACTCACACTAGCAATTATGACAGCAAACCTAAATTCCGGCGCATTTTTTTGCTTCACAGTGGCCTTCCCCCTTGAACCCCTCGTAATATCTGTATCACAGGCCGTCGTTGGCCTCCCTGGCAAAACGCGCGTGTTGTTGTGACTACTAGAGCAGGCGCTCTACAGCTTTAGTGGTGTCTTCAGAATTTCTATGATTCCGGCCCCAGCCAGAGTTTATAGCTGAAAAAGAAGCTAGAGCTGGGGCTGTATATGGCCTGTGCCTGGCCTATGCCAGTGTTGAAGTGAATTCGTTCACACCTTTTGGGAAAACCTTAATTACGTTGTCCCCTTGTTTAGGTATGCAGTGGTTGCGTCGTAAATATTATGGAGATGTGTGGTGCGTCCTTGGAGCTTTAACCCGCTTTAATAGATAGCCAAAGCCGTGCCACTTAGTAGTTAGCCCCTTTATCTCCTCACCTGCACCGCTATTTGCAAAACCGGTACCGCATGCCGACTTGTGCTGTTCAGAAATTGTACACGCATTGTCGTCATTCTCAGCCTGCGTACCCACAACATGCAAGTTCCTGTAGCCATTATCAGTGATTCTACACCAAAACGCCCGTAGTCCGAGTCCTCGCTCTGGTTTTCACGTATGATTGTCTCATCTTTTTGTGCTCCGCTTCTACAAGGCCCGTTAGCGGACTAGACGTAGTCGCAATCCAGACCCAGATAGCTGACTCAGATTTTGGTTGCCATGGCAACACAAATTGTACAAGATTTTTGGAGTGAAATAAGCACCATCACTATCGTATGCCTATGTCTGGAAAGCCAGAATTGTGCCCCACACGTCCGTGGTTAGGCTCACCATCCATGATAAATTATTCTGTGCAATGGACTACGTTCCGCAGACTGGAAAAAGAAAACATATCTCGTTACACAATAGTGGATCAAATCAACACAAATAATTTGTTTATTTGCAGTTGTAAAAGCATTAATTATAGACAAAACGGAGAGTCGCTGCCCGCAGAGACCCCCGCTGCACCCTGTTATATTCATACATCAAGCTGCGACTGTCGTAGTGGCTTTAGCTGCGGCCGCAGTGGTAGATTTGTTCTTCCATTTGTCAATAAGATACTGGGCCACAAGAAGACCCCCCGCACCCACACCAGCACCCTTAAGGAAAGGACTTTTGTTATCTTTGAACCAGCTGCTGGTAGAAGGAGCCTCTGCGTTGACTTCGGCTCTGGCTTCAGCCTCAGGGCCAGCAATAGGAGCAGCCCAAACGGATCCCATGAGGGTGACGACAACGAAGATATTGAAACACTTCATGTTTGCAATTTGCTATTGTTTTTTGCTAGCAGATGTGTTTCGTGGCAAGTCGTGATTTGTATACAGTAGAGTGTTTAAGCTTTTCTCTACAGTACACTGTCAAATAATCTTTAAGGGCCTTCATTCCTTGAGGGATAGTATCCTTTTTATATAGGCACCCCATAGAACTACGCGTCTGATAAATATAGAATACAGCCTCCTTTACAGAGTATGGCAAAGGCTACTTTTTCATGGATATCATTCCAGTGGCACTAGTATTTCGAGGATTCCTAGCTAAAAATTCCGCTTGTCCTCATGAGGCATCAACAAAAAACGTTACTCGTCCAACATGTATCTTTTGGGTAAACTAAACAGGCAACTCTGTACTGGAGTAGAACGGTAAACTATGAACGAAAAGGGTCCCACGTTTTGTCTTTATAAGGGCATCGAACGGTTTTGACCCTATGGCAGGGGTAAAGGTCTGTAGCTCATGTTGGGGGCATTTAGTGAGGCGGAAAAAAGAGGTAAATCCTAGGTTTTTAGCCGTGCCAGCGAATTTTAGCATTGATGGTGTCAGATTGCAATGAATCTCCTCTTCTAGGGCCTTCTTTCAGCATTGATTGTGTCAGATTGCAATAAATGTCTTCTTTTAGGGCCTGAACGTTGCTTGTGTCATATTGTGATCTTCTATAGCCTACTTAACATTGATTGTGTCGGATTGAAATAAATCCTTCTTTTACGGCCCACTTTTAATATTGATTAAGTCAGATTGCAATGAATCTCCTCTTATATAGCCTACTTTCAACATTGATTGTGTCAGATTGCAATAAATGTCTTCTTTTAGGGCCTGAACGTTGCTTGTGTCATATTGTGATCTTCTATAGCCTACTTTCAACATTGATTGTGTCAGATTGAAATAAATCTTTCTTTTACGGCCCACTTTCAATATTGATTAAATCAGATTGCAATGAATCTCCTCTTCTAGAGCCTTCTTTCAACATTGATTGTGTCAGATTGCAATAATTGTCTTCTTTTAGGGCCTAAACGTTGCTTGTGTCATATTGTGATCTTCTATAGCCTACTTAACATTAATTGTGTCAGATTGAAATAAATCCCTTCTTTTAGGGCCTGAACGTTGCTTGTGTCATATTGTGATCTTCTATAGCCTACTTAACATTGATTGTGTCAGATTGAAATAAATCCCTTCTTTTAGGGCCTGAACGTTGCTTGTGTCATATTGTGATCTTCTATAGCCTACTTTCAACATTGATTGTGTCAGATTGAAATAAATCTTTCTTTTACGGCCCACTTTCAATATTGATTAAATCAGATTGCAATGAATCTCCTCTTCTAGAGCCTTCTTTCAACATTGATTGTGTCAGATTGCAATAATTGTCTTCTTTTAGGGCCTAAACGTTGCTTGTGTCATATTGTGATCTTCTATAGCCTACTTAACATTAATTGTGTCAGATTGAAATAAATCCCTTCTTTTAGGGCCTGAACGTTGCTTGTGTCATATTGTGATCTTCTATAGCCTACTTAACATTAATTGTGTCAGATTGAAATAAATCCCTTCTTTTAGGGCCTGAACGTTGCTTGTGTCATATTGTGATCTTCTATAGCCTACTTAACATTAATTGTGTCAGATTGAAATAAATCCCTTCTTTTAGGGCCTGAACGTTGCTTGTGTCATATTGTGATCTTCTATAGCCTACTTAACATTGATTGTGTCAGATTGAAATAAATCCCTTCTTTTAGGGCCTGAACGTTGCTTGTGTCATATTGTGATCTTCTATAGCCTACTTTCAACATTGATTGTGTCAGATTGTGATCTTTTTATTCTTGCCAATCTCAACACCGCCTGTGCGATTCTGTAATGATCTTCGTACTTTGAGGCCTACATTCTAGCCAGATTTACAACCTCTCTCATATAATCAGTCCCATAATTGTACAATCACCAAACAGAATCACTACTGCCCCCAGAAAGCATACAAAGCACCGTATACACAAGGCTATACATGCTGCAAAATCTCTGACATAAAATATATATTTCGAGTATCCATATATTGTAGACTGGTTTGCTTCGCAGCTAAACTAGCTCCCTATAGCTTAATTTTCTCACTGGGTAGTTGTAAAGCTTGTAATAGTCAATCAACTGGTCTCCCAAATACGTCTTCCCATTATCTTCTGAGGGTATCTTAAAGAAATTCTTGGCCTTCGATTTCGACGTATTCCCCATAAACCAGAACTCGAAACAGTTCGCCGTCATACCGAAGTTGAAATGGTTGGTCTTTCTTACTTTCTTTGCCCGTGCAATATCCAACAACTGAGTAAGGCCCACAACCTTGCAGAAACTGCCGCAACAGAAGCCAAAAAGCTTGGCAGGAAGAACAGACAAAGAAGAGTGTTGTGCGTGGTTTGCAAGCAAATTGTCGATCCCCACATCGCCTTCTCCCGTGTTTTTCTCGCCATTTACGCTGTCGCCTTCGTTGCCAAGAATGCTGTCATCAAGCGGGTTTTCAAGCTCTTTGAGCAACTCCATTGGAACTGGAGAATAGTAATAGTCAGTAGAGGCATGCTTCAACTCACTGGCTTCGTAGCTGGTCATATTACGCGATATTTGGTACAACTGCACCAAAATCAAAAAGAATATCCAGAATGCCTGGAACAAACAGAACGAAACAAGCACAAAAAGCGGGAACGATTTGTAGTACCCATTGCACATGTTGGTGGAAAGAAGCGAGCACGAGTTTTTTTTGACTCCCGAGCCCGAGGACTGCAAAGGAGAATGCGGAGGTCGCTTGACAGTTTTGTATTTGTGGTTGTCGTTGTATGTGTACTGTGGAGAGTCGTTTGCGATAATGTGGAAGTATGTAGAGCAAAGAGACGCAAAAACGCAGATGGCGGAAAACAAGGAAAAGACAAAGAACAAGAACACCTTGTGGTTACGAAGCCCGATGTCGTTGTAGACCCACGGACAGAAATGGTCGAATCTGGCTATCAAAGCCTTGGAGAACTCCGAGTATTTCGACCGTAGAGGTCTTCTGATGAAGGTATATACACAGAAGTAGCGCGAATCAAACTTGCCCATGCTCACCAACTCCTGCACGTCCTCCCTGAGCTTTTCGCTGACGTTTTTCTTTTTCTTTTTGGCCTGGGCCTCTTGCGACAAAGGCTCGGTTTCCGAATCAGCATCGCTTGCAGGCTTTTGGAGGCTGCTGTCTACGATTTTCCCAGGATTGAGGAACATTGTCTTGAAAAAACAGTACACCACCGCGGTGGCAAGAAGCCCAAACAAGACGTTCTCAAAGGGGTTGATGTCAAGCGTGGTGGGCAAGATCCGGAAAAACCAGGTGGCAATCACCCAAAAAGCCGTGGACGAAAACACCCCGGAAAGAAACGGCGACACAAAAAACCGTTTCAGTGACTGTGTGTATGCGGGGAGCACCACCTTGCCGAGAAAAAAGTAAAGCAGTGCATAAGTCACTGCAACCAACACCAAGGACTGCCAGATCTGGAACTGGCTGCCAAGGAAGTCCAATGTGAGCCCCATTGCCAAGTAGGGGGCAAGGAAGGTGATGAGCTTCGGAAGCTTCGGGTTTTTCTTGAATATCTCCGGGATTGCTATGTCGTTTCCCTCGTGATCCTTGCTGCATTTCTGCAACACCTTCTGGAACGTCTTGACGTTGTCCATGTCAATGGCCAAGTCAAAGGCGTTTTTGCCCTCGTTTGTGGTCATAAACACATCTGCTCCGCTGGAGATCAAGTTCCGGAGACACAATGCGTTTGCTTTGATCAAGGACCAGTGCAAAGCGGTCAATCCGGACTCGTCCCGCTTGTTGACGTCCGCCCCAAAGTGGATAAGGGCAGCTACGGAGAGCAGGTCGCCCTGGTACCCGGCCCAGTGCAACGCGGTCCGGTTATTGGGGCTTGGGGCGTCCGGATCAATGTCTGTCTGTATGAGAAGGTATATCACGAGCATGATGTTGGACGAGTGCGTCGCCAAGTGGAGCGCATTGAAGCCCTGGCCGTCCACAAGGGCCGGGTCACCCCCGCTCTTCAACAAACAGTCTACGATATACACCAAGCCGTATCTGCTGGCCCAATGGAGCGGAGTTGCGCTCAAATCACCCCCTGCAATGTTCACGTCGGCACCCTTGCTGATAAGGTACTTGCAGATGCTCAAATGGTTGTTGATTGCCGCCCAGTGCAACCCCGAGATGTTGTCTTTGTCGCAGTCGTTGACCGATACATATTCGTGCTCTACAAGATCCTGGATGCCCTGAAGGTCGCCATTGCGGCATGCGTTCATGTACTGGTCGACCAACTCGCCCTTGTCCGAGACCATGGACTGATTGTGGAGGGCGATCATCGAGCTGTTTCTCTCGTGGCCCATTTTCGTTGGAAACGTATACTGTGGGATGTGGATATGGGGATTATATAAGGATGTTTTGTACCGGAGCTTCAGTTCTGGATTGAAACTTTTTTTTCTATAGTAAAAATGACACGAAGAAAAAAAAATACGCTGCAAAATCACGCTTCCTTGTAGGTAGGCCGCATATACTACACCACGCAGCTTTCGTAGAACAATGGACGAATTGGTAGCGCGAGTTGAGAATTTGGACATCAGCGGGTTTGACCAATGGACGCAGGAGGAGACTGTGCAATTGGTTGACGAGGTGTTTGGCCTGCGAGGGTCTAAGGTATTGGCCAAAGACAAGACGTGTCTGACAATACACAAGATCTTTGTTCGCATCAGCAGCACTTCGTACGCGGGGACGGACGCGAAACATGCTTTGGCCGGCAAATTGGTGCGTGTAGACCAGAAGAACGGGTTCCAGGTCATTAGAAGGGTGTATTATGGCACCCAGGAACATCTGGTGGACTTCTCGAAGGAACTGAACATCGGCAATTTGGTGCTCAATCTCGTAGGCTCTTCGGGGGATGCGTCGCTTATGGACGAGCTTGTTTTGAACAGCTTGGCCATCATGAAGGGGCTTTTGAAGGGGCAGGCCCAGAGTAAGCCGCATTCAGACGACATGTACTTGAACTTGTTGCTATGGTACCTTTTGTTCACCAAACACCTCGACAAGACGGCAAAATACGTAGAAACAGCTGTTCCGGTCCTTTTGTCGTTTGGATATGTGCTTATTGACGACGACTCTTGTGTGAGATCTTCGGTGGCCTCCTCACAGGTGCGCGAACTAGACGTACTATACAGATTGCTTTTCCTCAGGCTTGCGTCGCCGGAATTGCACCAGAAAGCCAGCAAATCCATCTTCAGCGAGTTGGAAAACTACACGATTCTAGACGACTCCTCTAACAACCACAGAAGACTAGTTCTCCTCCGGAACATGAAATATCTTCTCCAGACGTTCCCGAAAGAGTCCGCTGAGTTTTTCCAGACCGAGGCGTTCATGACGTTCCTCAATGAAAACATTCTCCGCCTTGTGCAGTACTATTCCATTGCCACCAAGAGCAACACCTCCGAAAACGACGTAGTCAACCAGGAGCTCATTGTAAATATTCTCGAGGTGTTTGATGCCGTTACTGTAGACGAACCATGCACAGCGTTGATCCTCAATAACTATCTAGAACTTATCATGGAACTAGTCCGCTTGAAAGACGCCAACGAGGACCGCCAGCTAATGCCTGTTCTTGCCAGTTTGGTGGTTGTCAAGAGCTGGAACACGTATCAGCAGCTTTTGACCAGCAAGGCAAACCCCCAGCAGCCCTCGCAAGACGTAGAGGTCAACGAAAACATAGATTTGCAGGTTTTCTTCGACGTTTTCTCCAAAACGTTGACTGCCAAGCCAAAAACCGCCCCAGAGGACCCAGACCCCAAATACAGGCTCATATTGGACAAGCACTGTGTAGAGGGTCTTGCGTACCTCAGTTTGAAGGTGAAATACAAGAAATTGCTCAGAAGCAACTTACCGTTGATCCTGAGAATATGCAGACTTGCAACCGAGCAGATAAAGGCGTTGAAAGTGCTTAAGACCAGCAACGAGCTTCAGAATGACGAGGACGAGAAATCTTTTGTAATCACCAAAAACGGTGCCAACGGGGACGCCCCAATGAGCAGCGAATTGATATATGGCACAGTGCTCATCATTGCCAACATCACAAGCTTCAACCCGAAGCTATCGAAAGAGGAAGAGTCCATAGCCTATTTGAAAAACTACTCGAATATGAACACAATGACAAACAACGATAAGAGACACAAAAACGACAAGTTTGGCCTTGATGAGAAGGACGACGACGCTGAGATCGAGTCCTTCCTCAAAAAGTTCCTAGTCATCCATCATTACGAGTTTCTTTCCCTGTTCAACAACTTCTTCAGCTCCTTGACCGAGAATATCCGCAACCAAACCGTCAGAATCATATACAACATCTCGCTTCTGAAAACGTTCCGGGTGGAGCTTGTCAAACAAGGGGGTTTGAATCTTTTGATCGATTATCTCATTGCTGACGACGATGCCTACAAAAAGAAGTTGAAAAGCACCGGCGAAGAGTACAACAATCCGTTCAGACTATTTGCTTTAAGAGCGCTAGCCAAAACATTGATATCTAACAATCCCAGGTTGATTTTCAAAAAGCACAGTGTCATAGACGCTGTGCGGTTTTTGGTGGAGCTTTTGGACGACAACAGCTCTTTTATAGAGACTCCGGCCGACAGCAAAGACTCCACAATGAACGAAAAGAAAAGGGCTGCGGTCAAAAAGTATATAGCTGCCCAAGTGGTGCCCTTAGACGTCCTTGAGGCGCTTCTTTCCTTGACAAATCTTGCCTCGTTGGAAGACATGAAAGTCAATGAGGTTATTACCAACACATGCTGGCCGTACGTGGAAAATCTCATTCTAGACTCAAACGAAGACATCCAGAAGGAGAGCCTCAGCTTGATATGTAATTTGATCATCTGTCCCGTGTGTGCAAACAAGTTTTTCAATGTGGACAATCCAGTTTCGAGGAAAAGATTGGAGATTCTCATAAAGTTGATCAACTCAAACAACATCAAGACGCAGATTGTCGTTCTCAATGTTTTTATCAATGCCTGCGAGTACGAGATAATTGCAGAGCAACTCTACAAAAACGAGGAGCTTTTCGAGAAACTTGTCACGATTCTCAACGACATCAAGGACTACGCCGCAAATGAAACAGCCCAGGATGTGGAGGACTTGCTTATGAGAATTTTCTATTTAATATTGTCGATAATTGACTCCTTGAAGGGAGACAGTGCCAAGATTGACGTTATAAAGGGCTATGCTTTTGCTCGTCCGTCAGATGAGAAGATAAGCGAGGCAAACTTGACTATTTTGAGTGGGATTACTGCAGCGATGGACTTTGTTGAGAACGAGAAGATCATCAGCATGATGCTTGAGGTTGCACAGACGCTAAGGTAGCTCCTGTGTAGATATTAGTGCGATGGAGTGTGTAACGATGTTGATTTACTTTTTACTTTTAATGCCAATACCGAGCGCGATCACAACTGTAAGGCCCAGGGCACTCGACAAGCCTCAATGACACTATGAGCACCATTGCATGCGATGAATATACTACAATTCACTGCGCAACCGATATGTTTCACAATCATTTTATCCATTGAATTTCATGAATGAATATACTACAATTCACTGCGCAACCGATATGTTTCATTACCATTTTATCCATTTCATGAATGAATATACTACAATTCACTGCGCAACCAATATGTCTCATTATCATTTTATCCATTAAATTTCATGAATGAATATACTACAATTCACTGCGCAACCGATATGTTTCATTATCATTTTATCCATTAGATTTCATGAATGAATATACTACAATTCACTGCGCAACCGATATGTTTCATTATCATTTTATCCATTAGATTTCATTCATTATATTTTATTCATTATTATTATATCATATTCGAGCAGAATTCGTAAATATCGAGAGTCATCGATGTCATTAGTTAAAAGATGAATGCGAACCAAAAGGCATGGAATATCATAAAGTAGAGGGCGTCACAACATAACAGACTATGTGTGAACACCAAAATCGACTTACATCCTTACTTTAAGCCCCCACCTTCTTCCGCTTGTTCTTCTTCTCCATCTTCTTGGTACAGTCCGGACAGTACCATTTCCCTACCGGCTCTGCGGTCAATCCCACACATTTATAGTGGAACCATTCGTACTTACACTTGCTGTTGTCGCAAGCAATCATTTCGCCAAAAGAAACCTGGCGGCAGAAACAATACAACGACAGATCTTCGGTGACGTCACCAACGCTTTTGGTGGGGGTGTTGTTGACGCTGGAAGGCACCCCCATACCGCTGCCCTCCTTCGCCACGTCATTCGCCGCCCCGCCTCTGCTAGCGCCCGCCCCACCGGCAGCACCACTGTCCGCGGCACCCCCCAAATCTGTGCGTTTATTGCCGCCCGCATTGCCGCCAGATTCGATTTTCACAGCAGCACCGTTAGCGCCCGAATTGCCACCCTTTCTGCCTGCATCCGCCTTGAGATCGGAGCGCCCGTCACCTGACACGCCACCGAGGCCGTTGTGAGCCCCGGCGGCGTCAGAAACACGTGACTCGCGCTCGCTCTTCACGGACGACGCGCCTGCAGACTCGCTCAACACCGACGTCGATCTTCCCCGCCCGTCGTCAAGCTTCTGCTTTTTCGTTGGCCGTGCAGATGCAAGGCTGTTGGACTGCCGACTATGCGACTTTCGGTGTTCTCTTCCGCCTTTGTGGTGCGAGCGCGAGGATGTGTCGGCATTTGGCATTGCCGTTGCGTCATCAAAAAGAAGCTCGTTGTCCATAGCAAAGACAGAGTCGCTGTCGTTGAGATTCTGCATAAAACCGGAGCTCTCGAGCTGTGCCAAATCGGATTCCAATCGCACAAGATGTCTTGTGACATTGTAGAGACAGCTGTTTGCTATTTTGCATTTGTCCTTCTGTATCTTTTCGCACTCGTCCAAGGAGGCCTGGATTTTGGGGTAGAGGGCCGCCTCCTTTGGGTTTTCGGCTAGCGACCCGTTCTGTTTGATGAATTTCTGGATTTGCGCATCTAGCTGTTGCGCCTTCTTGCGCGTGTCGTAGAACTTCAAGTCTTTTACCTTCAACTCGGTTAGAAGATGCGTGAGCTCTGCGGGAAGATTGCTCAAATCGCCAATATAGCGATCCAAAATGGAAGCAGGGTCCATAGCCATGTTGTGGGGTTAGTATTTTGTGATTTTGGTGCTGGTGGGTGTGGCTGTTGATGTGGTTGTTTGTTGTGATTGGCCACCGTCTTTGTGAACGCGAAAAATTTTTGCCACCGTGATTCAGGGGAGGGGGTGAGTGTGAGGGTGTTGCATGAGGCGTGGTGTCAGGATGATGTACTATGGTGTTCGGGTGTTGAATCCCCGACATTTGCCTGAGTCGACAGAGTGTGAAAAACCACATAATTAATTTATCATTGACAATGCAGCTGCATCTACATACTGAATCTACATACTATATCCACCCGCTGTACCCAATAAATATCACGCAATCTCCATACCAGACATATCGCAATGATTCTGTCGCGTATCTTGAAGGTTGTCTCTTTTCTTGCCTGGGCCGTGTGTCTTGTCGGTGCCGTGTACGACGACGAAGCATATAAAACCGACTGGCATTTGCTGCAGCTTGGAAACATCAAGGAGTCCAGATTGTCTGAGTCTGGACTGACGTATGTGGCCGCTTCTGAGGCAAGAATATTGTCTGTTCTAGACAACAAAAGCGGAAAGCTCCACTGGAGACAGCAGCTAGATTTCGATGTGGAGGCTCTTGAGTTGGTGGGGGATCAATATGTAGTCACCAGCCATAGCGGGCGGGGAATCCAGGTATGGAACGCCAGCTCCAGCTATCTTGTCGACGAGATACCTGGGCCTGGGGTCAAACTTGTCACTCTGTTGGAAAAACAGTTTTTATTCACGGATGTTTCTGGAAACTTGAAGTCATGGAGCAATAACACCATCACCGATACCAAAGCAAAATTCACTCGGCAAAATACGGAGATCTTTGCTGCACAAGTAGAGGGAACCTCTAAGGTGCTAGTTTTTGCAGAAGGCTCCGAGATATTGCTTTTAGACTCGCACAAACTCAAGGCTCTTTCGTCTGCACTGGCTGATGCTTTACTCAGCGACTACAAGGGCTTTTTGAAAGTTTTCAACAACAAAATATTCTACGAAACCACAAATGGATTGATAAACGTGTTCACTGTCGCCATTGATAATGACGATGTGTCTCAAGGAAAAGTCATAAAGACTGGCTATTTGACCCACCAGTTTGGCACTTTGGATTTAAACTCGTATTTGTTGCTAAGCAACGACGATTTCTACGTCTCCTCGATTAACAATGTAGCCCCGCTCTATGCAGCAACCGTTGACAGCCATTATGTTGTCAGCTACTCTGCTGACGATGTCCAGGTTTTCGACAGCGAGTTCGGAATCGAGAGCCAGACGTTCCACCACAGTTTGGGCCTCAAAGCGCAAAACATCAAGAAAATCAGCCAATCGTTGACGGAAAACAAGACTTTATATACAGTTATTGAGCTCCTTAGTGGAGAGTTGTTTTCTCTTGTAGACGGCAAAGTTCGCTGGTCTGGGGACGAGTCTTTGTCTCAAATCGTTGACTATGTTGTGTATGATCCGAACAAAAACAAAAAGGCAGAAATCGCCCAAAACTTGAAGTTTTTCGAAGAGGAGGACTCTTCCAGTGTTGTTGATGCGTACCTTCAAAGAGTAAAAAGCCATCTCCAGCTGGTCAATCGTTTGGAGCACTTTTTGCGCACTGCCAACCTTGCGGCGTATCTCAGATTGATTTTTGGCGATGGCGACAAGGATTTCTCGAAAAAGGAGATCGAGTTTGGCTTGAATAAGGAAATCGTCGTCTTGACGGCCACGGGAAAGCTTTTCAAGCTCAACAGCAAAAACGGGGCCATTATGTGGAAAGTTGACGAAATTCCAGAGCTTTCTGGCCAGAAGGACGCTGAACATATCAAGCTTTTCAACAACAACGACAAATATGTTGAATTGTGGCTTTCCAACGGAGATATCTTGCGCTTTGACCCTGTGACGGGCAAAAAACTCGAAAACCACAGATACGTCGACAACACGTCGATATCCAAGGTTATTGCTGTTGAACACAACAGAAATTCCAGCATTATTGCCGAATACGACTATATTGTCGTTGACGAGGCTGCACACCCGGTATATATTTCAAACTCCTCTGAAAATGTAAGCTCCGACACGTACTTCACCGTCCAGTCTGACGAGGCGGTTTTGCAAAGCTACAAGGTTTTGGGAGGCTCTCGCGAGATTGTGGCAACGTGGAAGCTTGTTGCGCCTCTGGGGCACCGTATTGTGGCCTCCAGCTTCAACAAGATCAACCCCGAGAGCTTTTCGCCTATAGGGCAGGTTTTGGGGGACAGATCGGTGCTATACAAGTTTTTGTACCCCAACATTGGCGCTGTTGCTCTCAGTGACGGGAGAAACTTGATTATACAGCTTGTTGACTTGATCAGCGGCAACATTTTGTACAGTGTAGACCATTTGCCGGAGGAAAAGATCGACGTATCCAGTTTGCAGCTAGTAGTCAACGACAACTACTTGATATACACGTTTTTCAGCTACTTGCCTGCAGTTTCCACCAAAATCAACGTTGTGGACTTCTTTGAGTCCAAATACTCCAACAAGAAGACGTTGTCGGCCAACGCAAACGCAAAGAAGTCGTCTCTAGAGGAAACCCTTCCTCAGGCGTTCTACAAGTCCAAATCGTTCAATTTTCCATTGAGAATCGAGAAATTGAGCCTTTCGCAAAGCAAATTCGACGTCACCATGAAGAACGTCATAGTCAAGCTTGAGAACGGGCAGATATTGCTTATTCCAAAGTTTTTGATCAACTCAAGAAGAGTCGAGGGCCGTGAGCTTACAAAGGAAGAGCAGAGCGAGTTCATGATGTTGCCTTACGATCCAATCATCGATGTCAATAACAATGCTATAATAAACCACAAAAGAACGCTTCTTGTCAACAAACAGCTGCCTCAGTACGAACACATGTTCTCGATAACAACTAATTTAGAGTCTACATCGATTGTGTGCTATTTTAATAACGACTTGTTCTGCACAAGAATCTATCCGTCGTTGCAGTTTGACATTTTAGGCTCTAGTTTCAATAAGGTCAAGTTGGTTTTGTCGGTGGTAGGATTGTTGGCTATCTATTTTGTGACGAAGCCGATGGTTGATTCGAAGAAGTTAAACTCATTTTGGTTGACGAAGTTTGATTAGGGGGTATTAGGAAGTACCTGTGGTGTTGGGGTAATAATATAGATACAGTCTCTGTTCGCCAGAGGATATAGACAACTACGATGTTTTATCAGATGATAATAGTGTAGACAGCAGTTTTGCCAATACGCTATAGTTTGGCGATATCTGGAGGGATCAGTTCACACTCGTATATTTCTGCTGATATCAGAAAAAACGGAAAAAAGGTGCGAGAAATCAAAAACGTTATCAAGCTCCCGTCGATAGACAATCTCCTTAAATTCTTCCTATATGGAGCAATTAGTAGAGCGACTCTGTCTTGATCACATGTAAATGATAGGGAATAAACCACATAGATGCGCCCGCGTATGTTTCTGAATCAGAAATCTTGAGGAATAACTCATTACTAGAAGTCCGGGAGCTGAGAGAGATGAAGTTACGAAGTAATTCGCATCAATATAATGCAATGTGGTTAATATCGATATTATACGAGGTTACACTGCAATATAGTGCTTTCTTTGGGTAAGCATTGTAAACTACCGCGTGCAGTAATCGTTAAAGTTTCTTTTGGTGGAACATTCTAATTGCTCTATAAGCTTCATTATGCAATACAGATATATTCAGTATTTCTTTCTGCAACAGTTGATACTAACATTTCTTTTGATCAGACCTTTTATCTGCCCAGCGTTTGTGTTGCGTTTCAGCTAATACTAGCATTTCTTTTGATCAGACATTCTAACTGCCCAGCGTTTGTATGCAATTCAGTTTATAGTAGCATTTCTTTGGCCAGACATCCATATCACTTTCTAAGCTTCATTATGCAATATAATGTTGATCAACATTTCTTTTGGCCAGACATCCATATCACTCTATAAGCTTCATTATGCGACATGAAGTTGATCACCTTTCTTTAAGTCAAAAATCCATATCACTCTATAAGCTTCATTATGCGACATGAAGTTGATCACCTTTCTTTAAGTCAAAAATCCATATAGCTCTATAAGCTTCAACATGCAACATGATGCTGATCAACGTTTCTTTTGGCCAGACATCCTAAAGTGCTGTGATATACGTTACAGTTATCATCGACATTTACGTTTGTCTCAATTCTCAACAACGTAATTTTCGAATACAATAGAAATACGAGACAAAAAAAGAAATAATCCCTTGTACCAAATTATCTAAAAACCAAACCCACATGCTCGCATCAACTGGAACACCTTAAATATACGGGCAAAACATTGTCGTGGATCGCCCAAATTACGGACAATATCGTAGAATATATCGCAAAGAAGTAAAACTTCGTCCACGCTAAGGCCCTATAGCTGGAACATACGTAGATAGTGTCATCAACTACCCAGAAAGACAACCATACAGATGTGCGCATAGCGGGACGTCCAAATATACCATAAGCATCGTAAATAAAAAGACAAGACTCTCTAAAACACCGTAACCTTCGTAAACAAACACCATAGCCATTGCAAACCTACAACCCATTCCGCTTTTCACCGTCGTAATCATTGATGTGGGAATTGGGATGGATTTCAAACCGGGAATGCAATTCCGGAATGTCGGTATGATTCGGAGCCCCACCCGCCCCAAACCGGGCGGACTCAGTCAAATCACGACTTTGCCCTTCTATCGGGTTTCTATTGTCATCGGGGGTAGGAATCCGCGAGCCTAGACCGACATTCAGCCCGCTCTGAACTCTGCTGCTTCCGGCAAACTGGTCACTAGTAGGAGAGCCGGAAATGACGATCTCTGTCAAATCATGCAATAGAATATTGTTTCCATCATCAAGCATTGCACTATTAGTGTCATCAGCAGCACCGAATGCGTTTGACTGCGGCCAGAACTCATTTGCTTTGTCACCTGTTGATTTCTTTTTACTGTGTCTGCTGCTGTTTGCCACTCGCAATCGGCGAAAGGCCTTCAAGCCAAGCGTTTTGCTTTTGCGTGCATCGGAGTCGTTTGCCCTGTTCGCGGAATCAGGTCTTATTTTCCCCGCCAACGGGAGAAGCCTGCGTATTTTTACTCCTCTTTGCGAAAGAGGGTGTCGCACCAACGACAAAACTCCGCCGCCGTTAGCACCACCCTCCTGGAACTCGTCTTCTCCCATGTGATTGCCAAAACGAACCTCGTCGTCGCTGATAGGACGCCCAAGAACCGTCTTGTACTCGTGTCTTTTCTGGAGGCTGTCGATCTTGGAGATCAACTCCCAGATCAAGTTGTTGCCCACCACCGGAAAAAAGTTCGAGAGCAACGACGCCCAGTTGTCTATGGAATTAGAGGCAATGTATATAGCGTAGAATACGATCGGTAGACAAAGGAGAAGAATAACGTAGCTTGTAAGGGCAATTGTTTCTCTGTGGAAAGCAAACTTCCGCTTGTAATAGAGATAGAGGCCTATCAAGAACAAGAAGGCTGAAAACCCTACCATGCTGAGAACAATAACAACCACCTGAAACGTGTCAGTCACCCCGTCACTGGTGTCTGTGTACGTGGACGTCGTGTAGAAAAGAACGTCAAAAGTCAACTTGATACACATGTACGCAAGAGTCACAATCTTTGTTATTTTGTGGAATCTGATAGGAAACAAATTGATGACTATTTCGCCCCATGAAAGGATCATGAGACTCCAGTTGATGATGCTGAATGTATAGGATAGCTTGTCTAGTACCACAATGTCTGTGAATATGTTTGCGTCCTGGTAGTTCTCAAAAAACTGATCGTCCAAAACCTTGGTCGTCTTTGCAAGGATCACCGTGCACGAAATAGCATAGAATATCGTGAGAAGACTCACTATAGCCGAACGGTGGCTGGTGGATAGTATCATCAACAACACTAGACACCACCCTGTCACGGTTATTGCGCTGACAATGTAGCATATCACTATAAGTCCATTGGAAAAAGAGTCTCTTATTATGTCCTGTGATGTTGCATTGATGATACTATAGTACTCGTCAAACAACAGCAGACTGTCCTGCTGGGCTAGTGCGCCGTAGTCTGAGCAGTTAGTTACTAGCAAGTTTGGATAATGTATTGTTTGGTTCTTTCCAAGAGACTTGGACTCAATATAGCCGTTCAAAAGCACATAGATCGAACAATTGAAGTCGTTGAGAGCATCGCTTAGATTCCCGATCACGTCCATCATCGCATGTCCATGTTCCCGTTTTAGCAATTGGTTCTCATACGCGAGGCTTTGTGTTATCGTTGACGTGATTTTTAGCTGTATTTGTTCTATGTAGAGACGGCTATCGCATTTAGATGGATATGAGATCTCGATGAGATCCTCATAGAACCGTTTCTCACTCGACTGCGATTTTTCTTGGCTATCTTTGGCGGCATTCACGTGATCACTCATGAGCGTGGTGCTCGTAACCGGACATATTTTGACATGCTTCATTGAGATAAATGGCAGCTGCTTACTGACTCGCAGAATTCCAGAGCAGCTACTCCAGAGTATTTTTATTCTTGGAGAGAAAGTATCCACATGCTTAGCACAAAAGAAACTTCTGGATACAAAGCTTATTCTCAGAAAATAGTGCAGGCTAGAGCGAAATCTGTACTCCTGTAACAACATTAATAATAACGGCACACTTAGGTGTCTCAAAAAAGAAGGATATTAACGCAAATATCGTTATAATTTTGATATTAAGGAGTACTCTGTACCGGCTGTTTTAACTATAAATTATGCTTCTGTAATTGCACCCTTAATTGCGGTCTTCTGCAAGATAGACTAGGTCATCGCCAGTATTCCAGACCCAACAAATACACTCAAGGCAGATGTACCATGTTCAATACCCCGTAGATGCTACATGATGACTCTGGTACCAGGCATGACCACATGCCTGAGAAACAGCTTGCTTCTGTTGATATGGAGTTGTAAATCGCAACTGCGATGGACCAAGAAATCAGAAAAAAATAGTTCCCCGAAAAAAGTTCAAAATAAGATCGGTTTTTGATTAATCAATAGTATGTACTTTCGTTTTAATATTCTTAGCTACTGTGGAAGAAACTCAAAGCAGACTACATTGGGAGTAATTTTCTAGTATGGTGGCGGTAGAAACTGTAGCAATTCTCCTAGCTATTGAGATGCTCGTGTGACATATGAGGTAGTTGCCATAGAAAGCAGAGGCTTAGTACGGTTCTTAGTCGCTCTTACAGCCAAAGGATCTCCTCTACGTACTTAGATGAATATAATATAACAAACAACATTGATCAAATTGATAAAAATAGTAAAAAAAACACCGTAATAACGTACTCACTGGTACGATAAACAAATAAACAACTTCCTAGAAGCCAACATCACCACCAGATCAAAGAACTGTGAAGACTGTTAGCTTGTTGGTAGCCATCTCCTCTTGACTTATTCCTAACAACATCAAAAGTGGAATAAGCCTGTAAAGAGAGCAAAGATTGGCTATCTGTTGCAAAATAAGAATTGAAGGCACGTATTTGTTGGTACGTTGGAAACGTACGACGTCACGAATATGAAGACAGTATATATGAAACATACAGTGGGAATGGATAATTGAAGAAAGCCATAGTGACGCTAGAAGTTCATCATGTCATCATCAGCCCCCTGGTACCTCATGTAAACATCTGGTGCAAATCCTAGGTTCAGCCCGAAGTCTTCAAATGATGGGAGAGGTTCGCCATTGACTAGCTCATCAAGCAAACTTCGGCAATCCGACTCGCTGTTCACAAGTGTATCATAAACCTCGTTTTTGCTGAGACTATTATGGTCGTTGATTATGTCTTTCAATGATTTCCTGCTAATGGTGGCCGGATAGTGGTCAATCTCGCCAGCGAACAGCACAAGTGGATCAGGCTGGGTGACAACCAGACAGTTGTCATTGACATCCTTGAATGTATAGTTGTCAATGCCGTATGTCTGAATATTCAAAGAGTTGTCTCTCTGGGACATCTCGTTGTTGTTACTGCTGTCACGGACTATGGGGTCCAGAAGGAACATATTGTATGTTTCCATGTCTGTGAAGGCACCGTTGCTGCTAATACTCAAACCAGTACTGCCTTGTATGGGGTTACTGGAGGGGTTCTGGCTGTTGTAACTGCCAAGGTTTTGATGAAATCTCTTTTTGTGATTGAGCATCGGATCGTTAAAAGGACTGTACCCCTCGTTAAAACTGTTGAGATTGTTGAAAGTAGGGTTGTTGTGAGTGAACGGAGGAATGTATTTGCATCCGGAAAAGGTAAAGGATGATCCACTACCAGGAGGTGTTGGGATTAGCTCATCATGAACGGAACACCGTCGAGCAGTATTTTCATTGAACCCTTCAGATATCTGTGCATACCCCGGTTGTGAGCCACCCATATTGTTGAACGTTGGAGTGTTGCCAATATAGAAGCTAGGAGTGTTGCTCATTGTGTTAAAGCTGGTTGGTGTGCTACTCATATTGAAGCTGGGAGCCGCACTCATATTGAAGCTTTGTGGGTTGGCATAGTAGCCAAAAACCCCGTTGTTTCCCGAAGCAGCATAAGGCGAGGTCGTCATTTGAGGAATCATAGTAGACTCTGGAGGTGTGGAGAAAGGTGACCTAGAATGGCTTAGTCTGCGTCTGGTGTCCTGGCATGCAAATCTCGTCTTATCGTATTTATAGCGGCACATCCCATGATCGTTTCTCTTGCTGCTATGATATCTGGTAGTCCCGCATTGACAGAAAAAAGTGTTCTTGAAGTAGTAGCTGCAGAGAATGATGTTGTTGACAAAGCCGTGCTTGTCAATGTATTCTTTGATGTGATTCACAATATGGCGATTGGTGGTTCTTCTATCGCCAAAACCGAGATAAAAATGAGGACACTCTTCAAAGCAGCAGAAGGTCGTTCGTTTGATCTGATATTTGTCCAATAGCTCCGCGAAATGGTAATAGTTATCGGCTTGTATAACCTCATTTTCGCAAGGAACGTCGCTCTGATGTGCATCAGGAGAGGCCTGCGTCTTGGTGGAAGTATTCTGTATAGTAATTCTCAAGCAGCCACGATTGGAATATGCCACTATCTTCTTGGCCTTCTGTTCGCCTAACAATTTGGCGATTTTCTCGGTGTACTTGCCTGGCTGGCATTCGCGGCTAGTGCCTTCGCAGCATCCCTCATAGGAATCAAAATGAAGACATGGTAAGAGCTTTGAGGTGTCTATGGTATTTATGAAATAGTTGATGTCAGATGATTTAAGATCATTGAACTCCATTATGCCATATTGTTTGTTGTATGCTGGTGAGCGGAGGAAGTTTGGTAGCTAGTATTTAGGGTTTACCATACATGACAGAGCGTAGGAAAAAGCAAATAAAGCAGGGGGGAAACAGAAAATATGGGTTTATCGTAATACTATTTATTTTTTTGTATATGGAAGAGCAAACCTGGAGTTGTAATATGTGATATCGTGTGTAGGGGAAAAATCCATTTGTTGTAGAGTAAACTAAAGCAGACGATGTAATTGTATGTCAGTAAAGGGCAAGGAGATGCATCCTCAACAACAACGACTAGAACAAAAAAAAGTAGCAGAATAGAGTCATTTTATAGTATTTTCTGACTTATTAAGATTGAAGCTGCCAAACTCTGCTATTCTCTGTACATTCTCAGTGCTCAGAAGTTATTGTGGTGAGGAATCAGTGGTCACTTTTTTCCGTTTCTTTTTCGCAGATTCAGATGCCGACATTGTTAAAGTGGATGGGCGACTTACAAGTGTGTTACAAATGCGTCCTATGATGCAATTAGTCTTTGAACAAAAGAAGTACTTGCAAGCCCAACAACTCACGCTAGAGTCCGTCCAGCACGAGTTTCCCTCTCTGTTTCTCTTATTTTTGCCTCTCTGTCATTCGTTTTAGTTTCATATCATCTCAGGAACATTTTAGGTTCCAGATTACATTCACTTATTTGACTCTAGTAGGAAACATAAATATAGGAGGCTGCTCACGTAAAACTACAGAGAGACGACTTTTTTCCTGTGTGTCAAAAGCCGGCGGCCGTTCGCGATACATACGCGCAAACCAATGGCCCGGGAACCCAAAAAATTGAGGTTAGAGAGAAAGGTCGATAAGAGCAGATAAGGAGACTTAGTATGTGGGATAGTCAAATAGCTGTCATTTGGGCCTTCAGGCTGGCTCTAAAATACAGTTATGAGTGTCCTAGATAAGTATGTAGTCAAAACACTTTATCTGGTGCTGCAGACGGTCTAGCTTCTATCAAATTAGACTCTGGTCTCCTATCAGCATTTGTGCTTCGGTTTTTGGTTTATTGCTCAGAGTGGCTACTTTTATGTGTATAAGAGGCAAACAATTGGTAAACACTAGGGCAGCAAGACGCCAGGAGAGAATGTAACTGAGGATTTTCGTGTCCTCCCTCTCATGATTTCCCACAAAAGACAAAAGATCGGCAGCAGCGAACGAGATATATGTGCACGAAATACCCAAAAGCTGTGCTTGTGAAACACACAGCAGTACGCTAACTTAATGATCGATTGAGAAAAAAGCCCAATTAGCGAGGTCTTTGCGGACCCCCTCGGCTTCAATCGGGCTCTGTGTGAGTTTCCGTTACCGAACGGGGCGCCGCCGATCCTGTTAATTAGTTGCCTTAATTATGTGCCTTTTGACTACTCTCGTCGCTCTTGCATCCCAAAACGACCTCGGGTTTCCCACTCGGTTAATAACGTCCACGTCATTATGCAGATGTGGGATTCCCGTTTCTCTCTTTATGCTTTCTTTGTTTTGCTATTTCTGTGTCTTTTGGCTCTAGACACCTTCATGCATGTTCGTAATTCTGCATATACCTCCCTCTATGCATGAAGGTCACAAAGAAGGAAAACGAAATGGCCTGGTTTTGCTGGCGATCCTAGGGTTGCGGAATGGCACTGAATGGAGGCAAACGAAGCCCCGCGAAGTCATTTGCAGCAACAAGGGCCCAGGAACTATACAGTCTGGCTGGCTATTCTCTTATACGGTTCCTCAGAGAGACGTCGATCCTCTACGCTGCATATGGATTACATAAGCGGCCATTGTCACATGCTATTGTCTCTGGCCCTGTCTCTGAAACACTGCAATACGAGCGTACATTATATCATAGAAATTGCAATACAGTGATGCACTACAGTCTTTTTGCCACCAAATATAGAAGGAAGGAAACGGCTAGAAAACGCACTTGCGTTTGATAACATAAAAAGAAAAGGCGTTATTGATCCAAAGAGAGACCAGAAATGCGTGCACGATTTTACCTAAGACATGGAACAGAAAAAAAGGTATCGGAGTAAAAAAATACATAGTCAAGGAAGCAGCGGGACAGAAGGAGTCAAAACAGCTGTAGCTTTTTGATATGGTGGAGCATTCAATTCAGTCTTATTTGATACGATGACCTTCAGCATGAAGCATTGTTACTTACATAGCCTGCAGGCTCTGCAGTGCTGTATGGAGTCAAGAGGGACGGTTACAAAATCCAACATCCACGCTACAAAACCGACGGGCTCGCCACAGCTGTATGGAGTCAAAAGTGACGGTTGAAAGTGATATTCAGCGTAGCCTGCAGGCTCTGCAGTGAAGTTTGGAGTCAAAAGGGACGGCCAGAAAATCCAACATCCAGGCTGCATAGTCGGCAGGCTCTCCACAGCTGTATGGAGTCAAGAGGGTCAATTGGGAATGTGATAGCTAGTATCTACGGCGCGTAGCCGGCAGGGCTTGCAGTGAATTTGAAGTAGAGAGGGATGACTGTGAAAGGGCTATTTTTTTTGATATTTCGAGCTAAAGTGTTGTACAGATGTTATTGCGCTTCATTGAGGATATTATCAAACTATTTGCTTACCGATTTCAATATTGAGAGCGCCATCATTAGATGCCAACTATTCTCTTTTGTGAAGAAGAAGACAGTCTTCGATCCTATATAGTTGTGGAGATGATTATCATACCTCCATTGGATGCAAAATTGCATTTGAAGTGCAAACACCGTGAATCGACTCGTGGAGGCGTGCCAGTAAGGGACGTTATTGTGCGTTCCTGCTCATTTGATGCTTCTACGAGAGCTGGGAGAATGATCTAGGGTGTATATACGCACCTGCCAACAGTGTACTTCAAGACTTTACGACTACTTTGCAAATAGTTTGCAACTACTTTGCGACTACTTTGCGAATTTTGAGGCCGCAAGGGCAGGCTTTGTGCTCGGAGAGGTGGTACTGAACAGTACACAGATCAACATAGGTTGCCGATAGGGTCTTGTCTCTCCGAGCACATTGGTACCACTTATTTTGAATGATTCAATAAGATTATGTCTTGGTACGAATCAACACAAATCAACACAACCAATAAGATCTTCGCGGAAACCGTCTTTCCGAGCGCAACGGTGCCATTTATTCTGATTGTACACTAAG
This sequence comes from Saccharomycopsis sp. NRRL Y-5750, assembly GCA_030564765.1. NCBI lineage: Eukaryota > Fungi > Ascomycota > Saccharomycetes > Ascoideales > Saccharomycopsidaceae > Saccharomycopsis > Saccharomycopsis sp. NRRL Y-5750. The sequence continues at coordinate 57,290 of JAKTZD010000019.1, read as the reverse complement.
TCAGAGTACGAATCAATAAATCAATATTGTGTAGCCGATAAGCTCTGTCTCCCCGAGCACAACTGTGTGCCATTTATTCTGATTGATTCAAAAAGTTTAGTCTTGGTACAAGTCAATATAAATCAACTTAACGGACAAGATCTTTGTAAGTAACACCTCTCCACACAACGGTGTCAATTATTTTGATTGATACAATACGGCTGAGTGGGAATTAGTATCTCGTCATAACCGAACCCCTTATTGGATAACGTCTCTCCAAGCACAACGGTATCATTTGTTCTGATTAATTTAATAAGTTTGAGTACAACATAACCGGAAACCCCTTATGGGATAACGTCTCTCCGAGCTCAACGGCATTTACTCTGAATAATATGACAAGTGTGAGTACAAATTAATGAATTGACACAACCGAATAGCTGTTCATGGATAACGTCTCCTAGCACGACGGTGGCATTCACTTTGATTGATACGATTAGTTTGAGTACGAATCAATATATTTAAAAATCTCTTCCTAGATAACGTCGCCCCTAGCACAACGGTGCCATTTATTCTGATTGATACAAGTTTCATCTTTGGTACAAATCAATGAGTCAACCCGATGAGATCTTTGTAGATAGCGTCTCTCCAAGCACTACGCTGCCATTTATTCTGATTGATACACTAAGTCTGAGTACGAATCAAAATATCAGCATGACCGGAAACCCCTTCTTGGATAACGTCTCCCTTAGCACAACGGTGCCATTTGTTCTGATTCAAAGCGTTTGAGTACAATCAATACAAGTGAACAGAACGGCTCTGTGGATAACGTCTCTCCGAGTACAACGGTGCCATTTATTCTGATTGATATAAGTTTTGGTACGAATCAAAATGGCAAAAAAAACCTTAGATAACGTCTACCCTAGCACAACGGTGCCATTTACTTTGAGTGATACGACACGTGTGAGTAAAAATTAGTAGAGCATAACAGAATAGCTCTGTGCGGATAATCTCTCCCAACACAACGGTCCCATTAACTCATCCCATTAACTTATGATAATAGGATAAAGTTGATTACGAATTAGTAGATTTAGATAACCAAAAAGCTCCTCTTAGATAACGTCTCCCTAGCACCACAGTGCCATTCTGATTGGTTTGATAGGTTTGCGAACAAACCAGTACAAGTCAACAGAACAGCTTATAGATAACGTCTTTCCGAACACAAAGGTCCCATTTACGCTGTAATACGATAAGTTTGAGTACAAATCAATACAAATTAACGGAAAACCCTTCCTAGAAATTGTCTCCTCTAACAACGGTGCCATTTTCTCTTAGTAATATATAAGTTTGGGTTCGATTCAGTAACCAGCTGGGTGGCGGTGATGATGTTGGTTTCTTGCCCGATGGCAGCAAAGGTTATGGTAAGACAAGAAAACAGACAACGTAGCGAGTTTGTAGAGACTACTGCTTTGTAGAGAGGCAAACCTAAAGCACTGGCAATGGAGAAGGTTTGGAAGTGAAAGTTGGTCAAGGAAAAGCTAGAGAAGCTCTTCCCGAGCACAACGGTGGCATTTATTTGAGTGAAGTTTCAATTTTAGTACAAAATCCATTCTATCCATCTACGTTATCCTATTTGACTCTATAAAGAATGGCCCCGCCCGCCTCCTGCTTTTTGATATCCAGCAAGCCGCAAGAGATGTGGGGACCCGAGGATATCTATACATTCTAATATAAGCTTCACTCCATACATTTCTAACATTATATATCCATTTATATCCATATATCATTTACATACATATATCATTTACATCATTTACATCCTTTATAACCTGTTATAACCATTTCTACCGCCCCTAACATTCAACCCCCCCGCCCGCCTTGATATCCCGCTGCAAAAACCGCAAAAGATGGTGGAGACCCTCCCCGAGGCTCTTAAACACATTGAACCCAAGCTCCTGGTCAAACACCTGGTCAAAAATAAACTCCCCAACCCGGAGCACCTTTACGCTTGTCTGGAAGTTGCGGTCGTCATTTTCCCCTGTTCTCGCCCTATCCTTTGCCTTCCCCGTTTTCTCCCTTTTGCCCGGCGCCCCGTAGCCATAGTTGTCCCGTAGAAAGTCCTCCAAATGGCCAAACATCCGCAAGATAAGCTTGTAGTACTTCAACTTGCGCATAAAGCGGTCGTCCTGGAGCAACTGCAAAAGCGTCACGTTGTCTGCGGACAGCCCGTCCTTGGAAAAGAGGAGATCGATGCTGCCGGCGCTGCTGCCAATGCTGGCCGCCAAAAAGCCCCCGCGGGTGCGGCAGAATCGCTCAAACGCGTAGCAGAACCGGCACAACACCACAAACACGTCAAACAACACCTGGAGGTGCAAGGAGACGGTCTGTGAAAGCACATGTCTGCTGACAATGCGGTTGAGCACCCCTAGCTCAAAAAGCGCGTTTTCCTCGTTGATGTGCCGCTCTGCTGCGCTGCCGGAAAGGCCAAAGGAGGCGTCCAAGTCGCGGATAAAAAAGACGTCGATGAGGATTTTGACGGCGTATTGGGTGCTGAGGATCTGCTTGGCGTAGGAGCCCTGTGGGAGGGAAAGGGCCTCGCCCACGGCGGCCCAGGTTCTGTGGAAGACCCCTGCGGATTTGAGGCGTGCAAGGGCGGCGCCGCCGCAGGAATAGAGCCTGAGGGCTGTGTAGTGGCTCATTATGAGGGCGTCGAGCTTGAGGAGGGCTCCGGGGGAGAGGGAGTCGTTTTTTGAGTGTTGGGGGATGTGGTGGGCGAGGAAATCGTTCCAGCGGTCGACAATGGTGGCCAGACCCTCTATTTGGGCGGCGGAGCCGGCCAAATGGGGGTCCAAAGGGCCCTTCTTTTGGCTAGAGGTGGCCAGGGCGGCCAGGGGGCCCTCCTTTTGGCTAGAGGCAGCCAGGGGGCCTTCCAGGCCCTCCTGATCAGGCAATTGGCCAGGCAATTGGCCAGGCAATTGGCCAGGCAATTGGTCTGAAACAAGCCCACCCACCGCAAGCTGCAAAACGACAAGCGCATATTCTGAAAGCGGTCCGTCCACCGGCTCCGCCTTGCGGATCTGTGCAAAAACCGCCTGCACGGACCGTCCTCCACCGGCCTCCGGATTTTCCGGACCGGCCTGCGGATGGCCCCGCCCCGCCTCCGGATATTTCCGGCCCGCACCGGCCTCCGGATTTTCCGGCCCCGCCTCCGGATGGATTTTCCGGCCCCGCCCAGCCTCCGGCTGGACAGATCCGGCCCCCGGATGGCCCAACCGCCACTCCATCTCCCCATCCGGCAACTCCCCCCACACCTCCTCCACGCAAAACCCCCGGTCAAACCCCACTCCATACAACTGCTGCAAAAAACTCCCCAAACTCACAATCGAAAACACCGTCCGCACCCGGCTTTGGTGCACCAAGTAGTTTTCCACCCCTAGCAGCTCTTCCGGGAAGTCCTGCGGGTCATACGCCAACCTGGTCATCCCCGCAGAGCGGAGCAACGCAAGCAACGCGTTGACCTGCTTTAGGACAACCTCCAGCAGCAGATCGTGCTCCGCAAACAACCCATAAAGCACGCTTAACGTCAAGGCCTGGAGGAGCCAAAGCGGCAGCCCTGCAGCCCCCCCGGGGGCCCTGTTCTTTTTGCGCAGGTCAAGGTACACGTGGATGCATCTACGCGACGCCTCGTACAAGTTGGAGGCGTCTCTTTTGCTTCCGCAGCAAACCGCGCCCACCGCGGCCACCAAAAGCGGAAGGCACACTGCGGCGGCGTCGCGCTCCTCTGCGGCGGCGCCGGCCGCACCTGCGGGTTCCCAGAAGCAGGCGGTCAACCGCTCCATGTTGTGCGCCGTCAAAAAGAAGTCGTGCACAAACGGGGCGTGCGCGGAGAACTTTGTCTTGAAGCTGTCGACAAACTCGTTGAGCCGGCCGCAGGCGCCGATTTTCGGCGACGGAATGCCTATAAACGGATATTTGGCGAGTGTTCTGTACACTTTGGCACGCAAGGCGCGCGTGAAAAGGCCCCCGGACCCCGGGCTGCGGAATATGCCTTCGAGGCCGGGGGAGCCGGAATCCGGCGCCGCCGCCAGCAAATCGCTGCTGCTGCTGGCGAGCATCGGCACGTTCACCCCGTAGTACGAATAGCCGTTGGAAATGTTGCCAAAGTGCGGAAAACAGCCGGGGCCGCCGCGCCGCTCCGACGCAGAGCTGAGGGCGGTTTGTGTGCTGTTGGTGGACTTTCCGGAGTCGCCGCGGTCCATGTGGAAGTTCTGGAGGTTGTTGAGCTCGGAAATGAGGTCGTACTCCGCGCTGATCTCCCGGAGCCGCATTTCGTCCAGGGGGCCTGCGGGGTCGCTGTAGAGCCCGAAATTGCGCATCACGGCGCTGCTGACCTCCGGGCTGGCGTCGCTGGAGAACAAGTCGTCGTTGTAGAAGGAATATCCGCAGAGGGAGGTGTGCTGGGGGGAGCCATTTTTTGTGGGCAAGGAGCCATTGGGGGGGGTCGCCGTCCAGTCTGATTTTTTCGCGGGCAAGGAGCCATCGGGGTGGGTATCACAAGATTTTTTCGTGGCCAAGGAGCCATCGGGGTGGATCAATCCACTGGGGCGGGTCAATCCATTGGGACGGGTCAATCCACTGGGCGTCTCCCCCTCTGACTTATCTCCCAACTTACTCTCCTTGAGACTCGAAAGCATCTCGATTTGCGAGCTCTGCAACACCCGGTACACCCAGTCCTCCGCGTCCGGAGACTCTATCCCGTATATATTGTAGTCCCCGTAGTCCTCCTTCCGCAGGCCCTGGCCATCCCCCAAATGGAAGTCGCTCACTATGTTGTTGATCACCTTCATCTCGTCCCGCCGCGCCTCCCTGTCCAAGTCCGCCATCTCCACGTCCTGCAGGTCGCTGAGCGACATCGACGGAATCGCGCTGGCCGTCCCGGAACCGGACACCGGCGAAAACTGCGGGGTGCTGAACTCCACCGAGTCCGCGTGGAGCATCTTGCCCGTGTGCGCGGGGGGCGACCCTGCGTCGTATCGGGGCAACGCGTAATTTTCCCCGCTCGACGCAGAAAAAGACGCCCGCCGCCCAGAACGCCCCCCTGCGGGGGCACGTGACTTCCCGTGCACGTTGGCGAAAAGCGAGTTTACCTTGAGCTGCGATTTTTTCTGCACCAAGCACGAGTACTTGCTGAGGTCCGTGGTTACGAACGTTGACATGGGCGGGGCTCCGGCTTCAGGGCTGCTGCTGGTTGTGGGGGGAAACCCCGACTCGATGAGTTTCGACTCCACCGCGTCGGAAAGCTTTTTGGGTTTCGCCTTCTTGGGCGTTGTTCCTGCTGCACTTGGGCCTGCCCTCCTGGCAAGCTCCTCGTCCTTCTGCACCGCAGACCGGCGCCGTCTTCTCAACCGCTTCACCGCCTCGGCACACCCCCCGTGCAATTTTTCTGCATGGCGAAGAAGCAAGTCCCTGCGGGAAAACTTGCGGGTGCATACGCCACAATGGAACGGTTTTTCCTTGGTGTGGGATCTTTCGTGGCGCTTAAGGTGTTCTAGGCGCGCAAACGACCGGAGACACACAACACACTGGAACAAGCGGGGTTTTCCGGAGGGGGTGAATCCGTGGACAGGTTCGTTTGGTTTGCTGGAGGTATCTTCTGGGGGATTTTGGGAGTTCTGGGAGTTCTGGGAGTTATTGGGAGTTTGGGCGTTGTTGGAAGTTTGGGCGTTATTGGAAGTTTGGGCGTTGTTGGAAGTTTGGGCGTTATTGGAAGTATGGCCGTTACTGGAAGTACGGCCGTCTTGCGGCGGGTTGCCCCCAGCATTTTCCGAGACGCCATATGCGTTGCCATAGTTGCCCTCAGTAGAACTAACATTCCCTCTGGCATCTGGCGATTTTGATTCACTTTTACCACCACTATGAAACCCGAAATGATGACTACCATTGACATTATCGTCCTCATCAACATCAATCACATCAATCTCGACTTTTTTCTTCTCGTCGCAACTCTTTCCCTTGTCTATCTTCTTCTCTTCAACCAATATAAGATCGTCATCTCTAGCGCCTTCGTCTTCCCCAAACTTGTCTTCAGTAGACGCTTCGCGAGGGCTGTAGCGAGAACGCCCAGAGGACCGATCCGACAACATGCTCATGTCGCTGTCCTTTTTCTTTTTGCTAAATTTCAATGTAGGAAGAAGATCGGTTGACATCTTTTAAACTGACAGGTCAATGCAAGGCGGGGCAAATATACGGTGTATCTGAAAACAAGAATGTTTCAGCATGAACGGGTTTGAAAATAAGGGGTATATGTACTTTTGCAGCCAGCAATAGCGAAAAAGGCGGCTCTGGACTGACGGAAGTATGAAGGCTGTCGATGAACTGACGGATATCTGCAAAGAAACGATGCGATTTATGCAATAAATAAACCAGTATTCTGTCTGTGTTTAGTAGTCACAACTGAAAAATCAAGACCAGAAACAAGTCTTTCAAAGACAAACCTTTCAAAACAAATCTTTCAAACAAATCTTTCAAAGGTAATTGCCAATTAGAATATTACCTGTAATCCGAAAATAAACAACCCCACAAAATGTGCTGAAAAATCCTATGGCACAGAAAGAAAAAAATCAAACCTTGAAGAGCGAAGGGCCTTGCGTTGCCATGTGTTGGATTTTACGCCTATTTATATACACAATACACACACACACATTCTATTTCTTCATCTACGTATAGCACGCTACTTACTGTTTCCACCAACGTCCACCAACCAGAAGGAACACCTTAAAGGCAAATAATCAAAAGCTTAAAATAAAGCAACAGAGTTCATCCGGTACATGCTTTCCGCGCTCATATGGCTGCTATACCGAGGACAAATCACGGACGAATGAATGACTGGCGCGAGAGCCATTAGATAATAGAGATTCTGACTCTCATCTATAACATCATAGTTCTGCGTTTCTTTTTCCTCGTATAGTAGGCATGAAAGGCGCATCCATGCATATTTCGTTGGTCACCCGCCCTGTTGTTGGAATCCGCCGTTACAAAACCATAAAATCACGTCTCGCCCCAAAAAAGTCGGACTCAGCTTTTGGGTCAGGCAGGCATAAAAATCCTCATCTCCGTGGTCCTGCAGACCGCCCCAGCGGGTTGGTGGAAAAAGCACAGAAGCCCTGGCGCGGCGGAGATGAGGTGCACAACGGTGATGGCTTTTTCAAAAGCACTTACACAGACAGCTTACAAATTGGTGCTTAGCAGGAGCTCCATGACCTCTGCCTTTTGGATGGTTCTGAGGGATTATGTACCTAAACTGCTTATCTTTGCGAACTTGCTGTCAACGGTGGCGGATAATCACTGTCAAAAAAGTGGCACGAAAAAAATGTGAGAAGTATGATTTTTTCTGCTTCTCCACTTTTTGGGCCATTTATTGCGTTTGTTGGCTTGTTTATGCTTGCTACTCCACTTTTAGTGATAAGAAGAGGGGAACCGGAAAATGTGGTGCACTGCCGGTACAAATATATAGTTACTGTAGTGTAGCTTAATCATTTGCCTGCAAGGGGCTTCATATACAAACCTTTATGTACTTCGCAGATATGTGGTATACCGCATTCAAATCGAGATTCAAACCCGACTACTTGTAGCAATGCTTTTGTAGTTCTATGTGCTTCGAGATGGTAGTTTCTTGACGGTGAGAATTCCATATAGTCGTGAAGAGTTCGCGGCCCACGCAGTGTGGATGTTTCAGTAATCGATAACAATCTGACTCTTTCACAAATTGAAGTATGTATGAGTGAATTGAATGCAGTAGATATTTGGGTTGGCTTTTAGAAATGAAATTTACATCCCCGAATTTGTTGGGGTGTAAGACAAAACTGTTTGAGTGATGTCTGATCCTAAGACCCAATGATTGTCATAGTGTGGCACGCTCGAGCTAGATACTGACTCAATATTTAAGTGCACTTTATGCTATAGCAATCTTTATGACTTTAGCAGATCAACTCCAATGGATGCGCCATAAAATTATGTCTTCTCCCGTAAGATATATGTTGACAGGTCGCAAGCGGGACAAAGAGCTATCTGAAGAATTTGTCTGAGAGCCGTATATTCTCTCTAATATTACGAACGAGACGGCCAGAACTACGTTGAAGGTGGCTCCCGCAGGGCCACCGCCCAATTTGCAAAAAGAAACCTTACTGGAGGCCCCCAGGGGGTCAAGCACAAAATTTATGTATCGTCACTTAAATATATAGTACGATGTAATACGCAACCGGTTATGTTTTAGCCAAAGCGTTTTCACGCTACTTTCCTGATGGCACTACGTATTCACACCGAAGCTCAAATTCTCACCAACTCAATCAAATCTGTAAGAAAATAAATTCAACGATTCTCATCCATCTATGGTACACCATGAAGACTGGTATATGAATTCAACGACTTACATCCATCTATGGTATACCATGAAGACTGGTATACCAGTCCTCCCAAGTTATGACAGGTCAAGATGATTACATAAGATCTCTATAATGGTCACGTGCCAAACTTTGAACCCACCCCATCGGTATTTCAATCCCTACCATGCAGCCAATATCATGCCCCCAATACAAATATTACAACTATTATCATCGTTATTAATCTCAATTAATATCCTATGTACAGAGCTGATCAACAAAATACACCAACTTTCTCTTTATTAGCGCGTGGCCTCCGCTTGAGGCTCTATTGGGGTTTCGCCTATAGCCGAGGACGCTATACTGGCTTTTTGTGTATGTTTTCCACTGATGAGATCAAAATATTTTTTGCTCAACTCAATCAATGAATTCTCACCTGTCAACAATTTGTCGATGATGAATTTGGATGCCACTTTTTGTCCGTTGGTCGAGTTGATGGCTCCAATCAAAGCATTTATAGTGTCAAATAACACCAAGTTCTCGCCGCTCTTGGTTGGATCTATGATTGTGAAGTCTCTTGGAACCCAGAAAACCTCCTTTTCAATTCCAGGAATATTTGTTCTGGCAAATTCTGCAATAACATCTTTACTCACAGCGTGTCTTGATATAGGATTTCCCAAAATTTCAAAGTTCAAGCCCTCGACGAACTTTTCACGTATCTTTTCGTCTTCTTCGGCACCTTCTTCGGAACTCTTCAAAAGCTTGCTTCCGTTGCTGACAAAATGCATTGCGGATATCTCTTTGAGTAAATGGATTCCGTACACCGACAACTTTTCATTGTAGGGTTTCTGGCCATGTGCAAAGGATTTATGGGTCAATATTTGCAATTTTAATTGGGAACTTAATGGAGATGGTAACCCGACGTCTTTCAAAAAGTCTGTCAAAGACTTGGTGAGTTCCTCGCTTTTTGCCTCGTCATACACCTTCCCGTGGTGCGTGGTTAAAACCTCTTTTGGATCTCTCACCATCCCACGCACTCTTGGGGCTCTCTGCACGATGTTTCTAGTCTGTTGATAAAAACATGGCAATCTGTTGACCCTCACGAGATGACACCCGTCAAATGCTCTTCTTGTGATCCCGTTCATTGCTCCGGTGTTTGCTCCTCCTGTGTATATCCTGTGATATCCTCCTTTTCCAGGTCGTTGATTCAACTGATTGAACATTATCTTTCAAGGCAGTAGTGAAAAAAATTTTTCGTGAAAAAAAATCAGCATGAAATCGTGAAAAAATGGGTTGTGCGCTTTTGCTGCTACAGAGCACCAAATATCGTAATTCTAATATACTCATCGAGGCCTATAATCGTACATTTCCGTTGTCATCACTATATTTTAACCGTGTATTGCATATGTTATCTAACTCAAAAGACTCAAAAACTCGTCTTTGATCACCCATTTCTTTTCTGTACTCTTTGGACCCGTCTTCATCGACAATTTTTCTAATGTGTTTTTCACCATTATCTTGGTATATCCTGGGAATTTTCGCTGCAAAATTTCCACCAACGTAGACAATGTGAAGTCGTTGTTCTCCACAATGAACTTGGCAAATCTGACTAATTCGTCACGGTTCGCAATCGTGGCCTTTGGCTTTTTGCGTACCTGAAGCATGTTATTTCTAGGACTGGAGTTGGCCACATTAGTGGCTTCGTTATTTCCGACTTTTGGTGTGGATGGTGTAGTTGAACTATTAGAAGAATCAGAAGAGATATTAGTGGCAGCAATAGAGGATGGAGATACAGACTTCGTCCAATAATCTTTGAACGGATCAATTGGGAACTCTATTGAAGGATTGATGGCCTCGAGCTCCATATCCGCAAACACCACCTGGTTTGATCCGTGAGGGCTTTTAGCAACGTCACCAACTTGATCGTAATACTGATTATTTATATGAATTATCGGAGAGAGAATTCCGATTATTTTTCGTTTTCCATTGATTCCTGTGTTGCTAGCATCAACAAACTCGTCTAAATCACTGGTATCATCTTCATCTTCATCTTCATCATCGTCATCATCTTGTCCGTCTAAATCTTCCCCTTCTCCTTCTTCGTCTTCTTCATTGCCCCACTCTAAATCGCTGTCATAGTCGTAATTCACATCCTTCAAGCGGAAACAAGGCTCGTTGACCGGAATCTGCAAGCCTTTAGAATAAGTACCGCAGTAAGCCGGTTTAGCATTTTCGTAAAACTGAATGTATCTCAATGGAATACGGTTTAGCAACGACACTATTTCAGTTTCTGGAATGGTTTCATTATTATTGATCATTGTCACGATTTGTTGAGCTGTCATTGGCTCGGGATAAGGCACTTTGACCTCCTGTGGTTTTTCATTAAACCAGTCAAGAACTGACTGCTCTTTTTCGTTGTCAGCAGCTTGTTTGGCCCCGCTAAGGTAGCTGTCAAATAGATTCTTCAGTTCGGCCAATTGCTCATTTGAACGACCTCCTAAACAAGGAGGCATGATGCAGTTATCAGTCATGTAGAAGTTGAAAAACTTGCGTTCATAATCGCTTTTTGAGGGTTTCTCTTTTGAATTAGCCGACTTAGCTACCGTGAAACTACTAATTATTGGCTGAGAGTCTGAGACTATGATAGTTTCGCTTTCAACAGCTTTTGAAGCAGAAGGCTGGGTGAGATCTATGGCAGTTGTATTAGTATTCCCAGTTGATAAGGCACTTGTAGTGCATGTACTGCTACCATTGAGACTTTCATTGTTATTTTCGGCACTAGTATTACTGCTTTTCTTCTTGATGGTGAAAAAGCTCAGTATTCTCATCTGCGACTTTTCTTTTGCAAGTCTTTTGGCCTCCTTTTCTTGTTCCATCTTTAATCTTTTGGCTTCCTTTTCTTGCTCGAGCTTCAATCTTCTAGCCTCCTTTTCTTGCTCGAGCTTCTTCCTTTTGAGCTCTTTCTCCTGCTCAAGCCTCTTTCTTTTGGCCTCTCTTTCTTCTTCGAGCTTCTTCTTTTTCAACTCTCTTTCTTTCTCCTGCTGCTTCATTTTCTCGAGTTTCTCTTTCTCTTTTTGAAGCTTTAATCTTTCACGTTCGAGTTTCTCCATTTCCTTCTTTTTGATGCGTTCAAACTTCTCCATTTCACGCTTCTGTTCTTTCTCTGCTTTAGTTTCGGCCTTGGTCTTTTCTTTGACGTGTTTGGTCGTTTTTTGAACTTTTCTTGTGAAGCCGTCATTGGATTCGTCATTCTTTCTCTTTCTAGCAGCTGGTTCCACCTGGCTGGCTTCTATGAACTCTATTTCGTCAACTGACGAGTCTGGTTCGCATTGGGTTATTTCATTCATTTCAGTTGAGTTTTGGGCATCTATGATAACAGCATCATTGCTGATGGTTTTATTTGGTGAGTCTTGAGCATCTATGACAATAGCGTTATCTTTCGTGGTCTTGATTGGCGGTTTTTGAACATCAATAGAGACAGTGCCATCTTTGGTGGTCTCGGTTAAAGAATCCTGCACAGCCACCACGTCAATTTCACATTCAACAGCTTTCTGATCTTCATTATCACCACCTACCGCCATCACTTCATCCTCATCTTCTTCCATTACGGGTGTCGACAACGGCAGGGAGTTTGGAGGCGTATTGAGCAGACTCACAGCACTATTTCTAATATCCTGAGCCTCGCAATCCTCAATAACAATGAATTCTTTACTCATTTTCTTTTCTTCATGGTCGACAGTCGCCAGAGACGTCGCTGAAGAAGCAGTCGGCTTCTTAGCAAAATTTAATGTCATTTGTGTCATAATGGATGGAATCTGTGCCGAATTGAACCAAATTCCTGATCAATAAACAACACGGAGAATACAGACAATCACCACGACATATAACCAGGTATCAACCCTAAGATGAAATGAAAGAAGAGTAGAAAATATCGCGTTCTATATTAGGTAAAAGTGAAAAACCCAAAAGTGAAAAATTGACGCGTCTTTATTACTGCTAATCTTTTTCCATGAGAAGAAAATGCGTCGTTTCGCTACGCGTCAGCCATCTCTTTTTTTGGTGCCTATGGTTTTGAGCCCCTGCACATCACCTTCAACGGAAGTAAATCATGAAAAGCGGCCCAAAATATTGTAGCTCATCGCAAGCGCAAATGAGAAGATCATTGAAAAAGCTTCCTATTGATGGTGAAATCATGAAATAAATATGACCGACGAGCCAAACCACCAGATGTCGCAGTCTGATCCGCCTTCGGTTTACTTGAGCACCCAAATCCAGTCAAACTTGGATTTTTGGGAGTCTGAAGAAACATTAGCCAGAAGCATCAATCAGTTGCAACGGTTTAGTTACCAAGACACAGATAACGAGGTCGATATCGAAAAATTGGACAGTATGGCGCCCAGCAGTCTTGCTTTAGAAGAGCAGTCGGAAATACAGCGAACCACGAGGACCTATAAGCGAGCGAAGAAATCTACTGCCTCTAAACCAAAAAAGAAGTCCACAGGCAGCGGCACAACGAAACGCAAAAAAAATACAGGAAAGAAACAGACGTTGCTATCTGTATTGGCTGAAAAGAAGCACAAGATGAACGATATCCTTGAAAAGATCGAAACATTAGAGAATATCGATGCTTCTGCCAGTGATATGGACTCGCAGTCCTCCGATGCAGCAAAAAAATCAATGACAGTGGTAAACCGCTTGTACAGCAAAGACGAATGGTTCAATCTCTTGAAAATAGTGAGGATAAACTTCCCAAAGCTTTCCAAGAGGTCCAAGTTGACCTTGTTTGAGGTGAACAAGATCTACACTGCCGCTGAAAGTCATAATGATGGAAATGCCAATACTGACTCTTTATGGTCAATAGCCAGCTCATTGCCCACTACAAAGCTTACAGACGAGGATCTTAAATGGCTCTACGATATAAATCCTGCGGACGATGCTAATAACACCGAAAATCCCTTGTATGATGAAGCTAATACTAGTATAGCAAGTCACGGGCCTATCAATCTCACGCTATCGCAACTTCTTGACGAACACGCCCCAGCATCGCCACAGGACCCGCCTGTGGCTTGTAACATCAGGGAGTTTGTTGATCTCTCTCAGGATAAGCCTGTTGTAAGCTGTACAAAAGAGTATGTCAATCTATCTGAAGAAAGCTATGATAATGAAGGGTCTCAAAATTCTCAAAGAAAGGACTCTATTGAGCTTCATGACCTAGAAAATACCCCCAGTGTGGTTGAAACCCCTAATTATACCCCCAGTGCTACAAATACTCCGAAGAAGAGCTCCATTGTTGCTAAAACACCCCAAAAGACCCCTGTGCAAACGCCACACAAGAGCTCGGTGGAAGTTGTGCCCTGCTCTTCTCCGAGGGTTTCGCCTATCAAAGTTCCTCGCGCACAGTTGCAATCAATGAAGAAAAACCTCAAAGAAAAACTTGAGATGCTCATAGACGACGAGCCTGAAAATGAGCCTCAAATAGAGCCCAAATATACGGCATCTAGGTCGTTTGTCAGTCCCTCATCGCCTTCTAAAAGTGCTCCGTCTAAAAACAGGAAGACCTCGAAGTCACGTGACAAGGAAAATATGATTTTCGGCGCTCAAGCCACACAGAGCACCCCCACAGTAAAAAACCACAGCAATGAAAACGAGGTAATGGAAAGCGTTATACCGCACCAAATTACAGGGCAATTAACCTCACAAGACATAAAACTGTTCATAAATGCCGTTGACAGCAGCATTGATTGCAAATCAGTCAGAGAAAATGGATCTATAGCTACTAGGGCTAATTCAGAGATAAACCAACTAAAAGGGATCATCGATCTCAGAGGAACAAGCGTGGTGGAGATAGATGAAGACGCAGATAGTGAACACGTGGAAAACGTCTCATATACCCTGATTCCTGCGTCGTATCCTATATATGACACTATCGACCTTGTAGATGTTGAGAATCAAGACGGTAATGCGCAGCCAACAGCAGACTCTATGTATGCTACAGCTCAAGCGGAAATTATTGAATCAGTGCCAGAAACAAAGACAGCGACCCCTAAGGAAGAGAACAGCAAAAGCAGAAAAACCACTAAAACATACAGATTTAATGGCATACTCAACAAGGTGTTCGAGTCTCCTTTTGGAGAAATAGAGGCTCGTATTAGAATAGAGAAAAAACCCAAAGATCCTACAGTCATACCTGATTCTGAATCCGATAATGAAGACGAGGATGTCAGTATCATAGAAATTACGCGAGAGGTTCCTATAGGCCGTAAACATACTACTGTCCTTGATGATTTGTTGCTGGACAACGACGCTGCTGAGGATGGTGACAGTTCCATGTTACAGGTTCCTTCCAGCGCCGGATATCAAAACGAAAGTGCGTCTTCTTCCCTATCCGACTTGATAGAAGATACAAACGACAGTGAGGTAAACGGCATGATGGATTTCAGTGCATTGGTCTCTAAATTGACAGTCTCAAGCCTAAGACATATATTGAAACAGCTAGGCTTTCAGATGAACGTTACGTTGAAGCCAGACTTGGTTGAGCTATTGAGCGACCTTGTGAGGATCTTTTTGGTTACAGATAAAAGCAATGGCGCCAAATTTGAGAAGAAAGTCAGTCAGTTTGCTGCTCTGTCAGATAAAAAGACGGCGGAGTCGGTATTTGAGTTTTTTAGTGCCTGCTGCAAAGAAGAACTATCCCAATTGCGGAGAGCTGTTTATGATTTGGTTCAAGATGCGATAACCAAAGATTTTGGAGGCGAATTGTACGAAAAGATATTGATCGGCGAGCCGTTGTCTCTCGTTAGTTTAGGGCAGTATTTGAAGGAAAGTTGCCACGTGAAGCTACATACTGCTATAGTGCAGGACTGGTGCGATGAGAATAGTGTGACCTACTCAATAGGGATGGACAATCCCGACCGGCGGTCTCGCTACAAGAAGAGTGCCAAAAATGCGAAAAGCAAATGAATTGCCAATAGAACAGCCACCAATAGAGAAGCTGATCTGAATATGCTATGAGACAGCCAAAAAAATAATCTAATGTAATATATTTTCCTAACCTTCCACGCAATCTATATATTTTCTAGCTCAACAGAATCTCTATCTGTTTAGCCGTAGTCCAACATGTACTGCTGATAGAACACTGCACCACCCATTCCCAGTCAGCCAAATTGATCACAATCTTATCATTGGCTCCTCTGTTACCAATATCCCTTTTGGCTATTGTTGTAGCCGACTTCCTTTTCCTCCATGAACGTCTTGTTTTCTTCCTTGATGGCGGAACTTCCTGAGTAAGATTGATACTGTGATCATTACTAGGCAAACTCTGTAGTCTAGAGTACATGTCGTCAATAGAAACATTATCGTAGAGAAATATTTTGGACTTTTTGACCAAGAGATCGTTACTAGATACTAGAGTCCTGTACTGCTCTCGGATTTCCGAATAGTCGTCGACATGTCTGACTATTTTTGTTCCAAGGACATGGAACAAGAATTCGCACACCTTGGGCTGATTAGTGCCCATGAAAATGATATTGTCCTTGAAAACATGTGAGTTGTTCCTCAATTGGCCCTTAAGGCCCATACTGTTGTTGATATAATTGTCCCTGAAGTTGAATATGTCCAAAGACTGAATGGACCTGAATATTTTGGACTCTCCTGCTGCTAGTAAATAGCTATTCCAGTTAGGTAGCCATTGGTTGAATCTAAGACAATCGTCAATGAACTTATGAGAGATAATCGGCCATCCCAAAGCCAAAAACTGGAGATACTTTTCGCTTCTACTGAAACTTTTTGCTATCAAAGCAACAAACTCCATCGACTCGTACTGTTTCGTAAGCTTCACAGCCTTTATTGTGCCTGTTTTGGGGTCTTTTTTGATATCTAAGATCGACTTCACGCCATCTCGCATCACTATTCCGCCGTTCTCAATGATGTTTTCAGTGATTTTCTTTCTTTCTGCCTCGTGTTCGCCTGTCAAACAGAAGATCTTGTTCTTGAATATCGACGTCTTGACTTTGGCCTTGATAGGGGTCACGTCTGGCGACGATATGGCACTGTAAAAGGGGTCATCTCTAGATATCATGGACTTTTTCTTGTTGTTTGTTATCGTAGCAACAGCAGCTTTGTTTTCTGTGATAGCCGTGGAAACTACAGCGTGTTTCTCCAATGCGTCTTTGATTTCTGGATCTGTGCAGGCTATTCTATGTCTTGTGGTTCCATCACGACCAATGGCGGTCTCATAGTCTTCAACAAACTTGAGTTTTGTCTTTTTGGTCCAAGAAGACTGGGTCATATAGATGTCCCATACACTGACGCTTATCTCGGGATATTTGTTACTTGCTACGCCACGCGAACATCTACGCAAGAGAACGACGTCATATCCTCGCATGCAGTGTATATGCATCAATTCGTCACCATCGTACTCGCTTTTACCGCTAGAGGCACGCAGAGAAGATTTCCTGAGGCCAGTAATGATATAGGATTCTCGTTGGCTTTTGTTGAGCTTGACTATATCTCCTATTCTTATATCTAAGGGGGACTTGATGTCTGTGTTTACTATCTGCACATTTTCGTCATAAAATTGGGCTTCATAAAGCACATCGCTTTCTTTGCTTATCAAAACGGCGGGGTATAGCTTGAAATCGTAAAGAGCCCATACAAAAGACTTATTTTTGACATCTTTGAAAGACAAATCGCGCGTTTCTTCGCGTAACGTTTGAGTTATTCTAATAGGTTCGTCGCTGTCAAGTTCTTTTGATGCTGGCCGTTTTCTTTTTTTGGTTATAGCGTCTGTATGAGCTTTTTGGTTGTTTATCGGCTTACCAACTACATGGAATTCGTCATCTGAAAGTGTGAACGTTTTTTCACCCTGCTCTTCAGCACCTTCATCCAATTCAAGAGACGGATCCTTATTAGCCATATCCAAATTAATGCTGGAGACCTCATCTTCCTCTCCCTCATCATACTCGTCAATATCAATATTGCTTGAGTTCACTACCTCTGTAGTGGCTGTAACATTGCCGTTTTTTGAAGGAGTATCGCCAAACTTATAAATATCGTAATTGTCACGAACAGCAGGCGAAGATTCCTGGATAATATCATTGTTAGGCGACTCAAGCTCCTTCCAAAGATCAGAATCTTTCACCAAATCCTTTATTCGAGTGTTGAGGTTTATTCCGGATTCATTCCCAACGTCTTTATCATTATCGTCATAATTTACGGTTGTTTTTATCTTTTTGAGCACTTTCTCTCGGTTTTCCTCCTCAAAATCTCCAAAATCGCTGTTTGTCATCACAACATCGTAGTTTTTACTCGGAGAGCCCTGACCGGGGTCCTTTCGAGAGTTACTGTTGTCAGAAGATATGTTTTTCTCAAAAACCTGCGTGGCAGCAACATCTTCTATGACAACGTCATTTTTCCCCGTTTCTTTGGCTCCTGTAGCTTTATTATTGTCGTCTGTGCCTGGAATTTGTATATCAGCTTCTTCCGAGCTCTGGGAAGCGTATATATGTTGTTTAAGGGACTCCCAAGTCCCAAAAGGAACCGCCTGGGTCGCATCGCTTTGAGATGAAGCCTTTTGGGTGGGCTGGGCAGGTTGTGGCTGCGTAGTTTTGGCAGGAGATGGAGAATTGACTACAAGTTTCTGAGTTTCTGCTAATTCATTCGTTCCTGGGGATATTATCTGCGTGTCTTCGAGTTCCGCAAAGGGGGGAAGCACAGGAATAGTAGCAGGCAAAGAGTCATTGAAAATGTTATTCTGAGAGTCTAAAAGCAGTAATTTTGGTTGACGTTGAGTATTCTGTGAATCAGAAAGAAGATGTTTCCGTTGGCGTTGAGTGTTTTGTGGATCAGGAAGAGAAAATTCCGGTTGAGGTTGTGTATTTTGTTCCTGTGTAAACTGACGACCAATTTTTTGAGTGTCCTCGTAGTTATTATTATCTTGATAAAGTGAATTAAAATTCAATTCGTCTCCTGCTTTTCCAAAAGTACCAACTGCTTCTCCATCGTTATCGTTGTTGGTATTTATGATTTTCTGAGTTTCATCTAATAGATCACTATTGTCCTCCATCACCAATCCATTTTCCTGTCTAAGTTTTGAGAATATCTCGTGAGCTTCGTCTTTATTTTCATCATTGTCATTGTCGAAAAATTTGTGCATCTTGAAAGTCCCCGATTTATTTGTCAACGGGTCTTTCTTGACCGGAGAATCACTATTGAACGGATCTTTCACATTTTTCAACCATCCATTGCTCGTATCGTTATTGTCTGAATTGTCCATATCGTTGCTAGTGTTAGGGTCCCCAGCCTTGTTTCCAATCAACTTATTGAATTGTTTGAACGGTGCCTGGTCCATATCTGAAACATTGAACGTGAAATCAGCAGTTTCATCTTCTTCGGCATCCTCGATGTTATTGTTGTCTTTGGTACGGGTTTCAACAAGGTCATCGTTGGCACCTTTTATGATAATATTTTTCATGAAATCATCAGATTTGTAGGTACCTATGATTTGTGTCTAGATGTTCACTTGTTAGTCATTTTCTTCAGTGCCTTACGTTCAAGGTGTCTATCTGTACAATCTCAACCTACATCTTCAAGTGGTTTTGAACTGTTAGATTCATTGACGGTATTTTGCTGTTGTCGCTGCGGAGTCAGCTGCATTTGCATTTGCAAGCTCAAACCAGACTTTTCATCAACGCCGTTCATTGCATGTTGGATCCGTTTTCTTCTATCATGTCTTTCTTTCTCATCAAGCATCAACCTTTTTGTCCTTGCTTTGACACTTCGATCTTTTTCTATTTTTTTTCTTTCTTTTTGACCGTTGATAAAACTTTTTTTTTTAACCATCGGAGGATTATATAATCTTACAGCGACTCACTTTGTGGTTTCTCAACATTGGGAAGATGCAGGTTGAGACCACAATTGTGTACGTGAAATGTTTTGTATAGCAGAAATGGCAATGCCTCAAAAGTTTCACTGCTCTCTAGACGCTTGTTTGTTTTGTTCTTATATTCAGTGTCTTGATATCGGTACATTCTTTGCTATACTCTGCTCAAAAGCTCATCGGTGTAACAATTGCTATCAAATACAAAGATACCCTAATACAGAGAAACAAAAGATAGGAGACAAAATAGAGAGTAATCATGATTGCGACACAGCCTGAGACCTTAAACTTCTTTCCTGAGAGTGCGCGAACCTACATCACTGAGACAACAGCAACACGATTCCCCGAGTATCAAAACAACAGGCTTTTCCGCGCATTCATTGAGGAGGGTGAGCCTACAAAACTCTTGAGATCAATTACAGATAACGATGTCTATTTTTCCAAGGACGGAGGAACCTATTTAGTGATGTCTCTCAGTCTTATTTTGCTGAACAAGGTCGAGCAGGGGCTTTTGCAGGGTGCCATTTGTTTGGAAGTCAGTCCTCCTGAAATGAGACCTAGAATCGTGTCTGTTATCTTAATGGCATGTCTTGCTATAAGCTACAGTAGTGACGATGCAGGAAAGCCGCTGGTAGATATTCTGAACAACGGGTGCCAGCAAGACAGGTACTTGTCAAAATCTCCTGATGGAAAAGTATCGAAAACTGTTGAAATGATCATTGAAGGTGCAAAGAGAAAAGCACATTCCACTATCCGTCCTATTCAGTCTCAGCTGGAAGATTTTCTTAGTACTCTCCTTAAAGGTGATGAGCTCAAATATCGCTTTCTTTGTAATTTTGAGTCCACAATGATAAGAGGCTGGAAATTTGCTGCCAGATTGTCCGAGTATGATCATAAGCATATTTTACTAGTCACCTCGGAGCTGATTTTAGAATCTGCCCCTCTCAAAGCCTACGAAGCGTTTATCCAGGAAAAGCACGCTATTCGTCAAGCAATTGACCGACACAAAACCGAGGCCGGCACCGAGTTCGTTATCACAGAGAATCTCAATGAAATCAGATTGACGATATCTCCGTTGATCATTGAAGGTTTTTTTTACTACACAGAAAAACAGTACCGTACCGCCAGTGAGATATTTGGTGCAGCTTATAGGTATTTGACACAGTGCAAAAGGGTATCAAACAAAAGCAGAATCAGCTATATTGGTATTTATTTGTGGTGCTTGAAAGAATTGCTGAATATAACTTTTCTTGGCTCACAATATCGGGTTGACTATGATGAGTTGTCTAATAAACGGGGCGAGATTTGGCTGTTTCAAGGCAGAAACTATCAATCATACTCAGTGGTGATCAAATATCTAGCCGATATCTATTATCACCAAGCCAAAATCTATGGAAATAAATTTCATGTTGTTCAATCAAGAAAAGCCAACGATACTGTGGCATTTACTCCGGTTATCCAATATAACAAAGGAGCAATCGAAAACGCCATTAAGCTATACATTACTGGATATCACTTGAAAACAGACGATGATCCTGCAAGGATTGATATTTGCAACAACATCCTTTTATTGCTCCAGCTGTACGGTGGCATTCATTATAAGGCGATTTGGTTTTTCAATTACTTGAAAGACTACTCGATTGCAAAACATGAGCTCTTGCCTATACAGCTGATAAGTAACAAAAACAAGTATGAATGGTCATTTGTTTCAAATGAAGCTTCTTCCAAGACGAGAAACAGTCTGATCCAGGATATGACTCTCAAAATTCATGAGATCGTATCGGCACAGAATTGTCTAACAAAACAGGAGTTCAAAACAATGTATCAGGCAGACAATTGTGTTAAGCATATAACCACACAAGGGTTTCATAATTTAGAAAACGGCAAAATCGTCTATACCGATAGATTTTATGGTGATAAGGACAACGACACAAAATCAAAGTCGTTTGATGATGGGTACTTTATCCTCAATGATCAAGGCCAAGTGACAAAGAAATTGAAAAGCCAAATCAAGGTCGATCCTGCAATATTGAAGAGTCACCTACAGATCAGCAACCTGTTCATAGAATATTGGGTAGACTCATACAACATCACGTTTCCAGGAAAGCCGATTCCAAAACCAATAGCCCAGATTTTGAGTATCTGTTTTACGATGTAACCATACAATAAAATAAATGATATCATAGCAGCAAAATATTCATTAGTAGTGAAGATTCCCCTATTTATCCAGAGTAGCAGCAGGTTCGATTTGACCGGACAATTTCTCTGTTCTATATTGCTCGTATAAGATTGAGTCGGTAATAAGTTTGAACTCCTGTAAATGAGACCCAAATAAAATCGACTTCAACAACGCAAAATCACAGATATCTGGGTCTTCGATATCAATCTCGCCCCAGCTGTATCTTCTAACGTGGCTGAACTGCCGTTTTCCCTTCAAGGACTTATTGACTGCGTTGCTTCCGATCAGCGCAAAAGGGAGAAAGTCATTCAAAAACCCGAACTCATTGTTTGAGTCGCATCCCTCTTCATAAGACTCATTAAAATTGAATACAGGGATTTTGTGACGAGCAATATCTTCTTTGATCAACTGCTTATTGAGCACAAGCTCTTCTGGAGTCAAAGTGTCTGCTTTGGAGAGGATAGGTAGCAGATTGACTCTAGTCCCAATAGTCTTCATCATCCTCAGGTCTAGAAGACTAAGGCTGCACAAGCATGTTAGTAGATTCCTGTATAAAAATAAAACCAAAGACATGAAAACTACTCACCCTTTACCTGTAGGTCTAATGAAGTATAACGCAACATGGACTCTCCCATCTTCAAATTTTGGATTTCTCTTTATACGGCATTCTTCCTGGAGAATCAAGTCGAATTGATTTTCAAGATAGTCTAAGAGCTTTTGGAAGCTGGAAACCTAAGTTAGTACCGAGAACTGTTAATAGCCGACAATCTTACAAATACTTAATCTAAAACTTACCATTTCTCGTTATTAATAGCCTCGCCATATCCTGGTGTGAGAACTGTGTTAAGAATAATAGCTCCGGAATCAGAGTCATTTATCTCTATTAGCCGGGGAAAAAGCATAATTAGTAAAAAGTCTGTGAAAACGCAAGTTCGAGATCTGAAGGTCATATTCACTTACCAAAGCGATTTGTTTTGATGAACATTTCGTCGTTGTTGTATTGAGAGTCGAGGGCTTTCAAGTCATTTACGAGATCTTTCTTCGACAGATTTGACGACTCTGAATTGAAATTAAAAGGCGACAATGATTCATACGAGTCTGGGTAGTCCGGCTCGGTGTTTACAGGAGCAGATGTTGTGGCATGAGCACCTGAGGAGGTAGATTGGCCATTAGCTGCAGCTTCTGTGCCATCATCCTCGTAAACAATTCGCTCATCGATGTGTTCACCTTCGTCCCGAATATAACGGCGATCTCCGTCGTTTGATTCGCTATTGTTATTGTCTTCTTCGTCTATTGTTGCATGTTCCTCTTCTTTTTGCTGTTGGTGTTGTTGCAGCTGAAACGAGTGCACTTTACTCTCGAATAATTGGTTATTACAGAGGGTGTTAATAAAGGTCTTTTTACCTGTGTTGCTTCTCCCGCATAAAAGCATGTTCAGGTGAGTACCTTTTTTGAACTCCTTTCTTCTGCGGATTTCCTGAGGTGGTAACTTGAAGCTAAGTTAGTAGACTCCCCCACTGAAAAATATTTACATGAAGGTGAAAACGTACTAAACTGATCATTTTTGTTCTGTTATGTTATGATATACTCTGGGTTGTTGTTATTGACGCTGTCTTTGTAAAAATCTACTGGCCAATCTCGGGTTGTCAGACAAACACAAAGCAAATCACAGAGCAAAACTGAATATGATAAGGGTAGAACTTTTTTTATACTGAGGATTCGTGCATAAAAACGGTACTCATTAGTACAAAAACATGGAAAAATTTCAAAATGAACGGAAACTGTATTTTTGCACAAACACAAAGATGACGGTGGCCTTTGGACGACGGTAACATCTTACAGAGATTCGCACACTCTTTCAAATATTCTCATACATGTAATAGAAAAGAAACAATGTTGGGATGCAACGGCGCTAAAAAAGACAGTTTAATTGAACGTCCCGCTAGGAGAATCAATAACGGAGATAGAGATTGATCAACGAATATTTAGCCCATATCACATCACAAATAAACGGAGCTTGTCTCTTTTCGCTGCTGAGTATCAAATATCCCGAGTCCTGTGAATCCATGTGCGATTAGCATTTCACTTCAAATTTTATCTCTTTTTCCCTAAGACACGAAATATGGGAGTGATTCACTCAAATTAGCGATACACAGAGCGAAGCTAAAAAATACTCACACCCAAATTATGCATGAAGGGTTAAACCATGTATATTTAGGCGAAGCTCTGAGAAACACTCGGCACAGCGAGAACATTGGAGATGCGAGGGTGCCAGTGAAAAGATTTACATTAGGGACATATTTTTGATGATGGCTTTGCTAGAAATTTTGCTACAACTGAATTAAGTGTGTGTTTTTGCTCTATTATTATGGTGAGTGATATTTCAATATTGAATTACATGCTAAGCATGGGATGTGCTGCACAAAATGAAGAAACAAAACAAGAAGATCTAAGTGAAAATCACGGCGAATAGTGCTAGCGTTGAAATTTTCAAACCAAGGCGAAACGCAATTGTTGGTGAAAAACTAAGAGAGGCAAGGTCAAATGAGACATTTGTATTGGGTAGCGAGTAGCCCACGAGTTTTTCCTGTATGTGTATAATAATATGTATCACCACCAGTAATAACAAACAAGGGGTAAAAGAAGTCCAAGAAGCTCTTCACTTAGTCCACAATGTACGGTACATATTTTGATTCGACCGAGCATATTGCATACACCAGGGAAAACAAATTTGTCAATACGTAAGCGTGGCACTCTTATCTTCACTGAGAGACAATTTTACGTCTTGTAAATGGATGCATTGTTCCCAGTACAATGCATATTGATTATGCTTGTAGAACAATAGAAAGGCGAACAAGAGTTACGAAAATGTCCATCTTTGCGAATTCGTTTAACCTTACATGCACACGCACAACAGAAATAAGGGACTTATAACAGAACTGGGAAAGTCGAACGGAAAAGAAAGAGACAAAAAAAACAGCAACTGGCGACGACTACGAGATCTTTCCAAATACATCGGCCAGTCAGAGTCAAAACAGTGGAGACCAGGGATTGGATATCACGGATTTGAGTTTTCGGGTCATCTCTTTGTTTGGGTTATTTTCGTATGTAGAGCTTATAGGAGATGAATATCAGGGTGCTACCACATAAGACTGTGTAAAGATGGTTTGGCGAAGCCAATAGAACATGACACTTGCTGAATCTCCGTCTGTTCAGTCTGCAATTCCTTGCCAATTAATTACCTAGCGTTATTTTTTTGGTAAATCAATCAGTTAATGCCTTTCAATTCAAATAAGGTTGGTCCATAATGCGACGACGACGATTGATTAGAAACATTTGAAACTTTTGTGGATATTTCTTGTTTACATTCTCCGTCGAAGATATCAAAAGCACACATATTGACTGGAATTAAATCAATTAGGTTCAATTAATATCAGTCAATTCAATCAAACTAAATCATAAAGCCGAATGACCTGTTCGATTGCTACAGTTAGAAGGGAGAAAGAGAGAGAAGTTAAAAACGAAGACGTATTTTTTTGTGGATGGTGCTTGGTGTATGATTGGACAACGTATTTTCGAGTCCTTTGGACGAATTTTATTGGTGCTACTGGCTTTGAGGGTATACTGCGGCAGGACCCAAACCTTCATACCCGTTCGACAGCAGTGCTCGACAATCGCAGTCCAGATGCCTAAGTAAACCATAAACAAGATGTAAGGTTAAGAAACACACACCCACACGTATATGTATATATAGGCAAAGCTTTTTTTTTCTATCTACGTATCTCTCTCTCCTCCTATGATGAAAAGAGTGGGACCAGTAATTTTGCTGATTTTTGCCTGATTTTTTTGACGAAACAAATCGAAGAAAGAAACAGAGAGATTGAAAACACGCTAAATTAAGCTTTGTAGCCTCATAATAACAGAAACAGCTGCAATATCGAAAAAAGAAATAGATCTTCGGTAACTGTAACCTCGACAATAAGCTTGCTATTGCTCAGAATCTCCTCTGGAAAGCAAAAAGGAACGACAGGCGGATAGCACGAAAGTAGGTTTTATGACATCAGCAAGTAATCAACCTATCAATCGCATACATATCGATACTTGTATAGAAATTCTCTCCCCTCTGTGGCCGGGATTGCTTGGAATTTTGCATGTGTGCAAGTACCCTTATTGCTCGAATGAAAACCGAATCAAAAACACTAGAAAATGGACACAGAAAAAAAAAGTAAGTTACCGAGAGACAAGAGTAGATTGTAAATAGTGCCAATTAGCTGATTGCTTTGCTTATACTGGTGGTGTTGAAGACGGTGATCTATCAGCTAATTTCAAGCACCCCAATTTTGATTGTGACTTAGATACCTGTCTGTCTCGCTTTCAAGTAAACAAGGAAGAATAAAGTGCATGATTCACGCCTGCTAGCTGGCACTGTGTATGATTAATGGTATAGTAGAAGGGGGTCAGACTAGCCAATTCAACAAAGCAACCTGTCTTTCTTTCGAGCTTTCTTTCAAGCATTTTTACTTTCGAGTCTACGTTTAGTTTGCACTACTCGATATCGAAGGGGAACGATTGGGCATACTGGGTTGAAATCGTTTTTTCTCATCCGATAGAAGCAATAATCGTGATCGCCTTGACAATTAAAAAGGGGAAATCACAAATCAAATCAATGCAGATTTAGGTTAACATTAAGGTTTGCTTTTTTATTTCTTCTCTGTTTGTTGAGAGTATGCATACTGTGCAGCGTAAAAAACAATGCAAAACAAGCATGCATCCAGAGACACAAAGCGCCAGTTATAACATAATCACATCAAAACACAGCAGGTATGTCCACAACAGCAGGAAGCATTTCCAGGGATTTTACGGCCTTGCAGCATGTAACTGTGTGACAATAGTGTACTTATGCTTTCTTGCTTTGATTATCATCTTCTCAGTAATCTCCGATGTAAGCTCGGCAAAAGGGTTATCGGGTGCGAGAAAACAAAACACACGCTAGGCAAGCTAGCTTTTTACTCCTCTTTCTTATATTTCCTCTCAGGCTTAACCACATGGAGCATGGATGATCCACTGATAATTATACATGCGATACAATCGAATTGGTTTTGATTCAAGTGTGAGTCGCAGAATTTAGAGTATCGCTTGTTTAAACTTTGATGCATAATACAAAAGAAAGTGCTTTTTTTTAGATTTGCGCTACTTGGTATTAGTTGTTCGGAATCAAGCTATTGTCACAATCACTAATCAGGTCCATCATTGTAGCCACCGATGTTCACGGAAGAAATTCTTGATGGGACCCAGAATCACAACCGAGAATCATCCATTAACAGGGATAATTCTCCAACAAGCATGCAGCGACCACTCCAAGAATACGATCCGAGGCCAACTCGATAATCGTATTTTCACACTCCTATTTTTCCAAATTATTCGTCCTCGTCTGCCTCGTCTCGTCTCGTCTCGTCTGTTACACTTTATTTTGGCTTTATTTTTTGGGTTGTTTTGTCTCTTCCTATCTAATAATCTCGTATCATTGTGGTGTTTGTTAAATAGGTTTGGGCTAGTCGCCTCTCTTTATCAGGCAGAACTCAGGCAGCGCAGGCGACTCGGGATCCTGCGATGTTGCCTTGGGTGTCGAACATGCGAAGCTTAAACCATGCGCTACACAAACACGCTTTAAGGTCGGATTTTCTCATTACAAAGGTCCAAGACCTGGGCCGCAGAGGCGATGACAGCCCTTGTTCGGCATGGCTGTAGCATACTCAATATGCATCTACGTATCGCTAACCTCTGCCACTAGACTGTGACCTGCTGGTAGCATCTGGCTAAGGCTCCAGGTGAGCACAGCGAGGGGAAAGAAGGTTTGCCAGTTTCCATTTATGAATATTCCTGTGCAACTCGCAAATGTGGTAGATTAAATTAAACTGCAGCCCTTGGCTTATTCACTCTCTGTCTCTTTCTCCTTCTCTTTGCTCTGGCGTTGAAATTTTCGCTCGTCTTTTTTGACTTCTTCTCGGTGGATTTTTTTTTTAGACTTTCTTTTTCTTAGTAACCCAACTAAAACGAGTATTCTCATTATTACTATTATTATTCTTCTGATCAGTGATATATTCAGCCATTATTGCATTAATAATAACATCCATTCTTTCTGCTGCTGCTGCTGTTCGCGCTGGCGTTTTTGTTTACGTTTTTGTTTCTTTTTATTGACTTTCGTTTCGCTTTTATTTCAGTTTTAAGAATTGTGCTCTAAACTTTCAATTAAATTTTCAACTTCGGTCTGCTCAACCTGATCAGACAACCAACTATTTAAACTATCGCGATTCCGCCAATTTCCGCCAGACTTTTGCTGGTTGCCTCTCTCTTTGCAAGTCGTACATGCCTCCACACAGTCTCAATCCACCCATCTCCTCCAACTGAAAAACCGCAATCCACCGGTGTAAACCTCAAACTCTTTTTTCCCTCCGACGACGAAGCGACTCGAGCCCTCACCGCATATTTTATCCCACAGTAAGATATCCCACAATACCCCCAGCATATAATGAGTCTTAGCATATCGGGCCTCGGTATATGATTCGCATCTTTTCTTTCTCTTGCTCCTGCGGTTTCTTTTCTTGTTCTTTGTTTTGCTCTTCCTTCTCTTTGTTGTGATTGGTTCCTCTTCAGTTCAAACCCACTATACTATACTATATTCCCAGGACCGGTCTGTTTTTTCCATACTGCAACCTATGCATTTCCACCCCCTTTCAACCTATAATAGTAATAATACCCGCATCTCCTCAGCATCGCATCAATGTACAGTTACTACAATAACCACCTGGCTGCAGGTGCCCGCGCCCTGCTGCAGCCCCTGCTGCTGCACAACAGCATAGAGTTGTCCCTGCCGCCTGGATCTGCAAGTTCCCAGCGGTACGGGCTGCTGCCTCTGCTGCTGAGGTCCTCCACAACCCTCCCGTCAATATCGTCCTTGGTGATCCCCGACACACAATACTCAAACCCTATTACGATCCCCAGCCAGCGTCTGCTGCTTCTGCAGCTTCCCTTTGCGGCGGGGGTCAAATTGCCGCCGCTTGAAAAAGTGCTTCCCGAGGTTAAAGACACACTTCGATTCCAGACCCCGGCATTAGACCCCATTCGGTTTTCGGATCCGTTCCACCCCTCGCGTGCGCCCTTGGAGAGCGCATTTCTGCAGCTGCAGCAGCCGCTGCTGCTATCTTTCCACAGAAACAGCCGAAGCAGCTTTGCCACAGGGCTGTCCTCATCGGCCTCCTCAGCCTCTTCCTCGACGAACAACATGCTTCTTATGGGCAATTCCGGCTCTACGTCGGCATTCGGAATAACCAACAGCAACAGCAACAACTATACCCTTCCGCCGCCACTCCAGGGCCCTGTAACCAGCAACGGCAACTCTATCCCGTTGCCCATCATTTCGTCCGGAGGCTTGTTTTCAAGTCCTCTGCCGGCGTACTATAATGGCGACAGTTCAAGCAACCGTACCATGTTGAACACTCCACCTCCGTCCTCAAGCACGTCAGGATTGTTGTTGGACGACGAACACAATAAACCACCCGGAAGCGGCAAAAAAAGCTGCAGCATGAGTCTGCTTCACAACCATCACGGCAGCAGCAACAACCACCACCATCAGCTTACAGCATCGCCTGGCAAAAAAGAGGTCAGGCGAAGAACAAGAACCGGCTGCTTGACATGCCGCAAAAGACGCATAAAATGCGACGAACGGAAACCCTCGTGTCTCAACTGTGAAAAATCAAAGAAAGACTGCTTGGGCTACGAGAATAAGCTTACAGCTGCCGAGAAGAAACGGAAGAAGCAGCAATCTCAGATGGTACATTAAGTGCCCAAAACGCAATGCAATCAGACCACGGCAGGTCTACCGGATCTTCTAGTCACTAACCAATAAAAGAAATAAAACAGAAAATCCAACAAAAAACATACGTAATCTCAGATATCTTCATTATACATGAACTGTGTCTGTCCCTCTACGTTCTCAGGTCTATCTATGGTTTGTTTTATCTTGTCTATGATCCTATTTTGATCTTTATATTTTCTCTAGCAATACAGTGTTGATTTGGTGGTTTTATGATATGGGCATGTAGATTGTCACAGAAATTCAGCAGATGCTCGATGACCCTTGGCTAATTTTCGATTAAAATCTTAATGTATCTTGGGAGACTTCACCCCTTGTAATATGCATCTGCAGGTTACTTTGAAGCCGCTTGTTATTATTCTGCTATGCTTCTTCAGTTTATTCGGATAGGTTAATTATTAGATCAATAGAGTTGCTTTTACTGTGGAAAGCTTTTGTGATTTACCCTTGTAAACTTCTGAGTTTCGAGCTGAGAGACACCCTCGAGCTTCTCTATCTGGTGCAAATTCCGGTAGTTGTCTGCCTCGTATTTTTATCGAATACGGTCACCCAAAGCTTTTTCTTATTATCTCTATCTCCATCTCTATCTCATGTTAGTATCTGTGTTTAGGGTTGGTGAGCAGTCACTTTGTATTGCTCGTCGTAAGGGCTTCTTCTTCTACTAACTGGCAGCACTCAATGTGT
Organism: Saccharomycopsis sp. NRRL Y-5750; assembly: GCA_030564765.1. Classification (NCBI taxonomy): domain Eukaryota; kingdom Fungi; phylum Ascomycota; class Saccharomycetes; order Ascoideales; family Saccharomycopsidaceae; genus Saccharomycopsis; species Saccharomycopsis sp. NRRL Y-5750. Next base: position 27,324 of record JAKTZD010000019.1, on the reverse strand, counting down.
GCACCTAAAAAATTGCTCACATATTCTAGTGAAGCACTTTTGATGTAGTGTCGAAATTACAGCTATAGCGACATGTGCAAGCTCCTTCCACATTTTGCAGTACCATTATTTTTGCCCACTTCTGCACTACGTAATGCCTCTCGCATGAAGCTCTCGGTAAACATACATACCATCATTGAAGAAGCATGACCGTCTATGTTATCTGACAACAAACACATCTTATTTGAGTAGCGACTGTTTAATGACGTTAGCTAATCTAAATGATGATCTTAATCTCTCTTGTAAAAAAAAGCCAAAGCACTCCGGGACTTCTAAAATCGTCTATCCTGTCCCATTAACACTGTCATAAAGTTATGACTCGTCACACTCAGAGATACGTCGCAACGGTCTTTACTGTTCCGCATTAAAGAACTCAAAACACATTTTATCAAAAGAGACAATGCAATCACGCAGCTCAAAGGGAAAACCGCGTCTGTTAACATATCGCCGGCGAGAAGTTTCAGACTCTTTCGCCGAGAAAGACAATACAGGCACTGATTACTGAGTAGATAATTCGTATATTGTAATCAGAAGTTATCCTTTTAAAGTACCACCCTTATCCGGTGAAAACAGCAAACAATACATTCATACACACTTATCAGGGATAGCCTCGTCTAGTTCTCTCGATTAGCATCTGTACAGTGCCTTTTATTGACGAACAGCACAATCATGCGATTCTCGCAAATAAAACAATAGTGACTCCTTTGTAATTACTTGCATGATGCTTCTGGACCATTCTATTTGTACACCCCCTTGATTGCAGCCTCAAAAATATCTAATCCTTGTTCGATAACTTCGTCCTCCACGGTCAAGGCTGGCACAAATCTAACTGTGTTCCCCCCTGCAGTGATCAAAATCAATCCCTTTTCACGAGCCGCATCCACAATTGGCGACGGATCGCTTTTAAACTCTACACCTAAAATCAATCCTTTCCCGCGAACCTCGACAATCTCCTCAGGATACTTCTTCGCTATAGCATGCAATCTTTTGACGAATTTTTCGGATTTTTGGTTCACTTGTTTCAAAAAGTCTTCATTCCCAATCTTGGACAACACGTAAAGCCCGATTCTCGAACCTAGAGGGTTACCCCCGTATGTGGTTCCGTGATCGCCCACTTTCAAGGCCGCCTCGATTTCTGGGGACACAATTGTGGCTGCAATTGGGAACCCGTTACCCAAAGCTTTTGCAGAAGTGAAAATATCAGGATGGGCCTCCTTAGGCAAGTACGAGTGGGCCCAAAGCTTACCACTACGTCCTAAGCCACACTGGATCTCGTCATAGATCAACACTACCTTGTTTTCAACTGCGAGCTTCTTGAGCTCGATCAAGAAGTCCGTAGATATCGGGCGAACTCCCCCCTCCCCTTGGATAGGCTCGATAATAATCCCGCAGGTCTTTTCTTTACTGATCAAGGCCTTGACGCTTTCGATGTTTCCCGGCTCCGCAACCTTGACTCCAGGAACCATTGGTGCAAAAGGACCTTGGTATTTTGGGTTTGGGGTTACTGAAAGAGCCCCAAATGTTCTCCCGTGGAAACTAGTCTTGAAGGTTATGAACTCTGTCTTCTCGGGACTGATCTGCTTTCCGGCTTTACGGGCGAACTTCAAGGCAGCCTCGTTGGCCTCGGCCCCACTATTGGCGAGAAAAACATTGGATGCGTTGTGCATTCCGCCAAATTGCTTGGTTTTGTCCACGAGCGCCTTTGAAAGCTTTGTAGCGTAGAGATTGTGGAACAAGTTCGAGGAATGTACCAAAGTTTTGGATTGATCGTAGATAATCTCGCTGATTTCCTTGTTGGAGTGTCCAAGACCAGTCACGGCAATTCCACTGCTGAAATCAATGTATTTTGTGCCCTCGAGGTCCCACAAAAAGCAATTGTCCCCTTTGACAAGCACGAGATTTGGTCTGGAGTAGGTGGTGACTGCATATGGAGCATTTTCTGCGAGAAACTCGGTTGTTTTAGAGCGCAACGATCTGGTTGACGAGAGGCATCTTCTGGACGCCAAGCTGAATCCTCCGAGCATTTTGATTGATTTGTTGGTGTGGCTAATCAGAGGTGATTTTGTGATAGCTGTTGTACGACTTGTTGAATTTTTCACCGATGTATAATATGCGGTGCGCATGGCCTGTGATAAATTTTCACCTTATCTGCGACATTTTCCTATTTTTCACTATCTGGAGATTAGTCATTGAAAAAATTGTATCGCCAGCAGTCACACCAAGTCTTAGAGGGTTGTTGGTGTGTTTGGATACGGGTGTCGTTGTATGACTGACGGGGAACCCCGCCTTGTGGTCAGGCTTACAGTAGGGAGTTTAGCTGCTGATTTCAACACGGCCCTTTCTTTGGAAAGTGTCTTACACATGGTAGGAGCTTCTCTATTTGATATCATTTGTACACGGCCCTTTCTTTGGAAAGTGTCTTACACATGGTAGGAGCTTCTCTATTTGATATCATTTGTACGCTGATGTTAATGGCCAGTACGAAATATCGTAATATATTTAAGAGCTGACTGGATCTTGTGAGTCCTGGGAGCATTAGTAGTGATGTAGTGGGATATTCGGTTTGTCTTTTGTAAGGGTTGACAATGGATGGATTGAGATGTCTGCTGGATGCCCTTACTATATTTATGACCGGTACGAAACATCAATCAGTAGTATATCAAGATATTTTAGAGCTGACTGAATCTCGTGAGTACTGGAAGTGTCTATATTATGACCGGTACGAAACATCAATCTGTAGTATATCAAGATATTTCAGAGCTGACTGAATTTCGTGAGTACTGGAAGTGTCTATATTATGACCGGTACGAAACATCAATCTGTAGTATATCAAGATATGTTAAAGTTGACTGAATTTCGTGAGTACTGTAAGTGTCTATATTATGGCCGGTACGAAACATCAATCTGTAGTATATCAAGATATTTTAGAGCGGACTGGATTTCGTGAGTACTAGAAGTGTCTATATGGTATAATGAGAAGCCCTGTATGGCTCAAATGGAAGGGTTTGACAATGGATGGATTGAGATGTCTGCTGGATGCCCCTAATATGTTTATGACCGGTACGAAACATCAATCTGTAGTATATCAAGATATTTTACAGCTGACTGGATTTCGTGAGTACTGTAAGTGTCTATATTATGACCGGTACGAAACATCAATCTGTAGTATATCAAGATATTTTAGAGCTGACTGGATTTCGTGAGTAATGGAAGTGTCTATATGGTGTAATGAGAAGCCCTGTATGGCTCACTTGATAGGGTTTGACAATGGATGGATTGAGATGTCTACTGTATACGGTACTAATGTTCATGACCGGTACAAACATCAAATCGTGATACATTTCAAAACTGACTGAACTACGTGAGTCCTGGGAGTATTAGTATGGCGTAGTGAGATACCCTATGGCTCATTTGAATGGAACGGAGTAAGATGTCATACCCCTACGTCCCCTACTAATCCTCCCAACGTCTCCCAATACAATATTATCTCCCCCACATCCTCCCAACACAGTGACTGACTACATCTCTCAATGACAGTATCGTATATGCAGATATATAATTAACCCAAACAAAAAAGCAAAACCTAGCTCGACTGGAACACCGGGAACCCGTTCTCATAAAAATTTGGCTGCTCAACCTCGCCAAAATTGAACTGCTGCAACTGCAACTGCTGCAACTGCTGCTCGAACTGCGGGGTCAAGTTCAAAATCTCGCTGTCCAAAGCAAACTCCGCGTCCTCCTCGGCACGCGCGTTGTACACCGGCGACACGTCCTCCGCCAACGCCATGAAGTCCTCGTCGTCGTACAGGCAGGGCTGGGCCTGCTGGGGCTGCTGGGGCTGCTGTGCGGCCTGTTTGAGCTGCGCGGCGTGCTGCCCCGCCTGCTGGAGCTGCTGGAACGCCTGCTGCTGTGCCTGCTGCTGTGCCTGGTGCTGTGCCTGCTGCATCTGCATCTCAAAGAGCTGCTGCTGGATCTGGCGGGGCTGCTGGGCGACTAGCACGGGCACCGGGGCCATCTGGGGCGCCATCTGGGGCTGCACGGGCCCTGCAGGCTGGTAGAGGCCCTCGAGCGGCGATATGGATCTCTGGGCGGCCGCGTCGGGGCCAAACTGGTGCAACTGCTGCAACTGGCGCTGCTGCTCGTACAACTGGTACTGGTAGGCCTTGATGTTGTCCACAAAGGCCTCTGCGTTGACGTTTGCCGGGGCGCCGTTGGGGCCGACGGCAAGGCCCATGGAGGCGTACTTCTTGCTCTTCTTGCGGCGGCTGCTTGCGGTGCGGCACTGGTACCCCGCAGGGAGCCCTGGACAGGCGCCGTTCTCAATGTGGTTCTCCACCCAGTTCTCGTTGGTCTCAAACGCAAGCCCGCAGACCCCGCACTTCCCGCCGACGTGCAGGCGGTCCTGCGAGCGGGTCCCCGGCGGGTAGCGGAAGTGGCGCGCCTTGAGGTGTGTCTTGTACGTGTCTCTGCGCGAAAATCCGCCGTTTGGGTGGCACTTGTGCTCCAGGGACGGGTTGTAGAAGGGGCACAGGTACGCCTTGTGGATGGCGTGTTTCTTGATGTGGCGCGTGAGGTATCCGCGGATGCGGAACTCCGCCGGGCAGAACGGGCAGGCGTGCGACTTGGCCGAGTTTTTCTTGGTGTGGGCCGCCGCCGGGCCGTCCTCGCCGAAAGTGTACTCTGTGCCGCCGATTTCCGGCAGCGACGACACGCTGGACGCCAGGGAGTGCAGGGGCGCCGGCAGGGCGCTCATTTTCGCGCTGGGGGTGTTGCTGGCAGACTTGCTCATCTGCGGGACCTCAGGGGCAGGCTCGGCCTTTTTTGGGGCCGCCGGAGCCACGCCAAAGTCCGCAAAGCCAAACTGGTCCAAGTCGATGTCCGTCAACGACGTGTCGTCGCTGCTGACCGAGTGGCGCCCGTCGATGATCTGCGAGGCCTTCTGGAGGAAGTCGTCGCTGCTGAGGTCCAAGCTCCACTGGATCTGCCCGTCCTCGGTCTTCAAGGGCACAAACGCGGCGTCGAAGGACGTCAGGCAGGGCGTCACCGAGGCGGCGGAAAGCAGGCTGTCTACGATGCTCTCGGGGAAGAGGCTTACAGGCGCCCGCTTGCGCTTGGGCTTTTTGGCCTTGGCAGGCTTTGCTACGAAGAGCGACACAAGATTGATGCCGCGGAGGTACGCCAAGAGCGACAACAACATCGACACCACCAAGCTGCCCTTGAGCACGTCGAGGATGTTGATGCCGGCCTTAGGGGCGTCGCGGTTGGCCACAAGCGTGGGAGTCATGGTATTGCTATGGGCGGCTATTGTATGTATGAGCTTTCTGTGAGTAGCTGTGGTATGGGGAAAGGTGAAAGCGAAGTGTGACAGGTGTGTGTAGAGCTAGAGGTGGCAACCCACACAAAAATATTGAGCAAAGATTGAGAAAAACGGCAGCCATTGAATATATAAGGAAATCTACGCGCCAGACCCATACTTAGTTGAGATTCAGGCAAAATAAAGTCAGGTTTTTTCCGGCGCAGTGCTCAACAGGGCCAGAGCACATCCTTTTACAAAGACGATTCTCTGCCCCCCAATCTAAAAAGCGTGCGAGAAAAATTTTACTTTGCTGTTTCTTTTTAAAACACTTTTGCGAACGGCAACATGCGCGCATATGCACGATGTTCCCACTTAGGAATTTCAGACGCTGCTGCTGCATGCCGCCGGGTAACTCCTGCCACGCGGGCCAGGCGGATCAGCTGACTCGGGTTGTTTCACCCTGGGCATCTCCGCGACATGGCAATGGTTGAGGCACCAGACGCACCTTTGCGCTGTCCTGGCCGCTGGTTGCACCACCCCGTGGGCAGTACTTGTTTGTGGGCCTCGTCCTCCCACAGGCCGTCATCAAACGCGCTATTAATAGCCCCACAGTGATGACATGTCTCTCTCCTCACCCATCGTGATCTCACCCAGCTGTCTTTGGCTCGTCACAGGCAATACCCATGGAAATTTATCCACAGTATGTGCCGAATTTAACTTTGGGCCTCCAGTGTGGCCCAATTACTGCTGGCATACCACCTGCTAGTGTGTCTTTCAGCAAGATCTTTGCGGGTTTTAGGTTTTTTCAATCATAATGGTTGTCATGTTCATAATCCCCAAAACAGCGGTGGTTGATGAGACACCTTTCGAATTCTGCATTAATGCAACAAGAACATATACATCCTACAACACCTTAAACTGCCGGCACACACAAAACCTCGACAATACGTCGGCAATACGTCCTGTACTCCCATCTACAAAGCCCCACGGGCAATTTCACCCGTGGCCAACCAAAACGCACGCTTCACTGTCTGCAGCCATCCAATTAGCCGGGGCTGTTGGGCTTGAACAAGCCCAGCCTGGAACTATTCATATACAAAACTCCATCCCATAGGTTGTATACAATTGGCAACCGTTGCACATGAAATCGAAACTAAAGACAGCGTTTTAGCCACCGTTTTTCCGACAGCTGGAGAATTTCATCAGTTAATTTAGCTAATTAAGTCAATCAAAGAGCCAATCAGTCAGTCAAATGAGACATTGATAGATAATACTGCATAATGATCAAACGGCAATCCTGTATTATCATATCATACACCACATAGTCTTTTGTTTGTTGGCTAGTGTGTTTTCGCACTAAACCTAGGATCTGCGATGTATCCATCCCTCCCTCCCAAAAATGCACTTTGCACGCAAATCCATCAAATGATTTTTTGTGTTTGTATCAGTAATAAATTACTTATACACTTAGTATGGGTTTGATTTTCCTGGCTTCCCAACCTTATGCAAAGCATATTCTGGTGGCTTTAGAAGCTTCCTTGCCTCTTTTGAACCGGGTTCAGCTTGCTCTTTTCTTCCGCCAGCCAATGATATGCCCTTATTGCGGTGCTTATGTCTCGGTTCCGCAGCCATGACACCGCAGCGCTCCCAACCGGGGCCCCCCTTTTGTATCTAGGTCTATAAGAATATTTCAACATGCTAGCCAATTGAGTTTTGATGGCCGGTTTCTGTCGGTACCGCATAACCAATTATCCGCCAATGCGCTACATCCTTTGGCTCGGCCTGACGCTGCAGGCATGCTCGTAGCTCTCGACATTAATATTCTCGTATATAGATTATTCCTGCAAAAGCCTGTAGCAAAGCAGACAGCTGGAAGTAGTATAAGACAGCATGAGACTCTCTAGTGTGGTTTGCCACCAGAGTGAATCAAAATACATGCCACAATATCCCAATAAAGAATCTCTCTAGCTCATTTTGTTCCTTTTTGGAGACACACACACCTGCAATGAGCTAATAAAATTGTCAGGATCTCTCCTGAGTGTTCCTACGTGTGCGCAGATTCAGTCTTGTGTGAACGATCATTGAATGCTGTAGCAAAACAAAAATGCAAAAAAGAAACGCCCAAAAAATGACATGGTCCCGGCTAAATTAGCTGACACTAGAGTGTAGCATACAGGAATATTAGACAGTTTTGAAGTGTTACCTGTATGTGTCCACTAGAAGACCCAACGGTGATACTGGCCAAGGCTTGCAAAGGACCCGTCGAGATGGCTCTTGCATCGACCCTTTCGGGATAATTTTCGCATCACATCCTCTTATTTGGGTTATGAAATTCAACAACATAACATGCCAAGTGAAAAATTTTTATCGGTACTCTTTAATCTCCATCACCACTTTGGGGCTAGTGTAGACTAAAAAAGGCTTTACCGGAAATATGAGTGACCTACATGAACTCTGCTACCTCAACTCACGTCCGATAACCGAGGACGCTTACTTGAAACCGTTGCAACGTCTTCTCAAGCAGGGAATCCCATCAACATACACCTTGGAGGAACGTTTGATCTACGAGTTCACAGAACAAAAGAAACCAGACGAAAATGCTGAAGAGATCAGTCTTGATGAGTTGAACTTCATCATTGGCAAGCTTGTCCTGAAATCAACCTATCAGCAGATTGACTATGACGCTCTTACCAAAAGCAAACTCTTTTCCAATAAAGACCAGCTCATCTCCACCACTACTCCATTGCACTTGATCTGCTACAATTTGCCCCAGGAGGGCCTCTCGCAGGAAGAGGAGAATGTGATAGTGGCAATGATAGAGGAGCTTTTCGTCAATGGGGCCGGGTGGAACTTGATTGACTACAAAGGCTACACTCCGGGATGTGTCTTGATTAACGAAAAAAACATCAATACCGTCAAAGCTAAACAGTCTTCACGGGTATACCAGCTGATCATTCAAGCTGGCGTGAGGGCTGAAATGGTTTTCCGTAAAGTTGAGGAAGCTGGGGAGATTGAATTCCTCGAAGACGAGGAAGACGCCGATGGAGATGAAGACCAAGATGTCGAACCCCAAGAAAAAACTATCAATAAGGCAGTCAATATCAGGGAAGAAGACCCTGCTGACAACCAGGAGAAGTTTTTGAACACAGATTTGGAATACAAGGACGGAGCCTTGATTACTAAAGAGAATAAGGACGGTGTGATGATGTCATGGGAAACAAAATTGATGAAAATGGGATGCGATACTTTGATGAAAGGAATTCAACAAGGCTTACAGTCTCAAGATGAAGGTGAAGAAGAAGAACATGCAGTGTTGAACATTGGGTTTGGAATGGGGATCATAGATACTTTTATTCAAGACGCTATACAGGCGAGATACCCAGACAAAAAAGTCACACATTACATCTGTGAGGCCCATCCTGATGTGCTAAAGAAGATGAAGGAAGACGGATGGTTTGACAAGAAAAACGTCAAGGTGCTTGCTGGGAGATGGCAAGATGAACTAATGAAGCTTTTCGATGAGGCAGTCTATTTCGACGGTGTTTATTACGATACCTTTAGCGAGCATTATTATCCAGATATGAAGCCGGATTTGTTTGATCTTTTAGTCGGTTTGATCAAGCCCACCGGTATCATTTCGTTCTTCAACGGACTTGGGGCTGATAGAGAAGTATGCTATGATGTGTATTGTAAAGTAGTGGAGTTGGATATTGAGGACTATGGATTTGCGATCAACTTCACCTTGGTGAAAATCGATCCTAACGATCAGTTGCCGGGAAAGACTGAGAAGGGTGAAAACGAGGATGTATGGCAAGATGTCAAGCGGTCGTATTGGTCCTGTCCGATCTACTATCATCCAGAGATCCAGTTTGCCTAGGGAGATGTGATTGAGATAGGCGTGTGATATATTTAGTTATTTAGATCACGATTCAAATGAGAATGCTTACTTTTGAGTTCAAATGCATCGAGACTAATGCGCTTTTTACCAAAATGCATTTACTATTCGTATTGTTGATACACATGATTTATTAGTCGAGGTTACAGAATTTATATGAGTGGTTGACCAATGGATTGCTTCATATCTACAAAATCAGTACCCAAACTTCTGTCACGTTAAGGTTGACGATATCCTTCTGAACTTTCAACACCCAAGCCTCTGTCATCTTAAAGTTGACGATGTTCTGTTGAACTTTCAATACCATACTTTTATTGTCATGTTAAAGTTGACGATGCTTTATGCCCAACCACTTAAAGTTACTTTCTTGATTTTTTCAAGCTTCCCTTGACCAGGTGTACAGAGACGCAAGTATTTGATAAGAAAGCAATTAAACATAAAGGTTGCGTTGCTAATGTTATTGGCTGCCTTGCAGATGATTTGCTTGCTTATGCTATTGGCACTGCTGATCATCACCTGGATTATCATTTGATTGGATATGATTGGGCCCATTCACCCCTACACCACTGCACCCCCAGTTTCGGAAAAACTTTAATCGCGAGTCTTTCTTTTTTTTTCTGCTTGCTTCTTTGGAGCAAATTTGCCCCCGTCACTTGACGGTAACAGCCAATAGCAGAATAATCAAATCACGACTTCGGACAAGCAGGGTTTACAAGATAGCGGAGATTGCTTGAACAATACACTCTCCGTAACCGTATATATACGAGAAAGCAACAACAGCAGCTTGTGAGATAAATTGTGATACCTTTTTTGCCAATGAAATCAGATTGCTATTTTTACGCTAGCAAAAAAAATTGCTGACTCCGTAAGCTAGTGTAGCGGGAAGAAAAATTTTCACTAGTGCAGACTTGCATTGTAGGAACTGGATTTCAGTAGAGCTATCTCGTACCACATATTGAAATACTACATTACAGTGGTAATCTAGGTATACTAGTCCCTGCAAATAGCTAAGCCTAATGCCCTTAGTCCTGTAAAATACCTTGATTTTCCCATTAACACGCCTCAGGGCTGCTGCAACGAGCTTATCGTTTGTCAGAGCTATCATTCCATGCAAAACAACTGTACAACTATCCGCATAGTCTTCTGTAACACATTGTATTCAAACCACACAGCAAATCCCAAACCTGTGGCAGCGCCTGTTTTTTCTGCCTATGGTGACGAGATCATTTGGTGGTAAGCCTACCGGCCAGAATAAAGTCTCGCTTAAGCTTCGGCCCTCAAATGAATGTACATCTTTTTTACATCATAGCAGCTTTTGACTCTCGGTTCTTTTTTTCTTTCGATAACTCTCCACCCATTCTGTATACACGTTTCTTCCATTGCGTTCCAACCCCATCCCCGGCCTACCCATTCTCATCCTATATTGAATTGCATCCCTCGTGGATGTGCGCCCAAAAGCTCCCGTCCATTGTATAGCGAGAGCCCTTATTTTTATCACAAAAGGCAAATTTGATTGATAACTGTCATCCAGGGGGTGTTCCCACGCACAGTCATGCACCCTCGTGCAGAGTCCCGCAGAATAAGGCCCAGAATGACATAATCGTGCGCAACACGGTTTTCCATTCTGTCATCATTTTTGCGATTATATCATAGGGCTGGTGAAGACCACAGCCTGTATAAAAGCTTGCCCATTCCCGGCATTATCTTCAGCACACTAGTGGTAAACACCAGATCTTTGTTCTCAGATTCTGCAACTTGTCCTTATATATCAGCCACACAATTATGACCTCATCAGCCGAAAAAGATACACCTCAGTCGCCGCAAATCAAGTCGGTGCCCTCTTTCCTCAACAATGACGGCATTGACCTGCTCACGCCTTCGCAGAGAAAAGACCGTGCATCCAACTTGTCTCTCTCGGACCAATGGGCCGGCTTGAACTCTGCCAAAAACTCGTTTGCTAGTCTTGCGGGGCTCACAACCGCAGGGGGTGCAGCCCCATCTGTGGGACGCGCTAGCCGCTCGTCCTCGGTGTCGTTGTCTCGCAAGTCGTCGGTGATCAACAAGAAAAAGGCCCAGAAACAAACAAAAATCGACCATCCCCGCATTGCCAACTACGCGTTTGCCTTCGACATTGACGGAGTGATCGTTCGGGGTCCCGAGACCATCCCTGAAGCACGTGAGGCGCTCCGCATGCTCAATGGCGAAAACCCGTACAATATTCGCGTCCCATACATCTTTGTGACGAACGGAGGCGGGCGCACGGAAAAAGCGCGCTGTGAGGAGTTGTCCAAGCGTTTGGGGGTGCAGATCGAGGAGTCCCAGGTGATCCAGGGCCACACCCCCATGAAGGACTTGGTGCACAAGTACAAGACGGTTCTCGTTGTGGGGGGTGTGGGCGACGCATGTCGGAAGGTTGCTGAGGGCTACGGATTTGAGGACGTTGTGATTCCGCTCGATATCATGAAGTGGAAACCCAGCGTCAGTCCCTACCACACCCTCACCGAGGAAGAGTCCCGGGTAGCTCGCGCACGTGACTTCAGCAAGGTGCAGATCCAGGCGATTCTTGTTTTCGCAGACTCGCGGAGCTGGGCTGCTGACCAGCAGATTATCCTCGAGCTTCTTTTGTCGAAAAACGGGGTTATGGGCACTGTGTCCAAAACCTTCGACGAGGGGCCCGGAATCTACTTCGCGCACTCTGATTTTCTCTGGTCCACAAACTACGGGCTTTCCCGGTACGGGATGGGGGCGCTTCAGGTGTCGATTGCGGCAATTTACGGCGAGCACACGGGACGCGAGCTAACTGTGACGCGTTTCGGAAAGCCGCAGCGTGGGACGTTCCAGTACGCCGACAAGGTGCTCAATTTGTGGAGACACAACAAACTTGAGGAGTACGTCAAGGAGGAGATTATGGATATCCCGGAAAGCGAGATATCCGACGACGAGATCCCTGCGAACGTCAACGATCCCGTTTCTTCTAAACTAGCGGCCGGATCCGCCAGTGGCGCCGAAAAGAAGACGTTTTACCCTGCTAGACCTTCTATCAAGTCTCGTATTAGTAATTCCAAGTTTCAGGTTTCTGTGGACGATTCGGACGACGACGATTCTTCCAACTCTGACGAGGACGAGGACGACGATGACGAAGAGCTTTTGAACGTAAGAACCCCTGATTTGGTGCTTGATATCCCTAGATCGTCGACGGTCTACTTTGTGGGAGACACCCCAGAATCGGACATCCGGTTTGCCAATTCGCACGATGCCAGCTGGTTTTCCATTCTTGTGAAGACCGGTGTGTACCAAGACGGAACCGAGCCTAAATACAAGCCTAAACATACTTGCGAAAACGTCCTTGAGGCTGTGAAGTTTGCTATCGAAAGAGAACACGCTTTGGAGCTCGAGGAGTGGAACCGCAAGGTGGATGAGTTGAAGGGGTCCCTCAGTGGCGTCAGAAAGAACAGCATTTCCAGCCCAGTCGACAAGGTCGAGAAACCTGATTCTGTGTTTTTTTAAAGATAAGTAGGATAGTTTGATTTGCGTATAAATACAGATATACATATATTCAGTGCTAAATTGTGTAGATGGCAATCGACTGATAGTAGCTCAAAAGGCTGACGTAAGGGTTTCGGAAAACTGCTATGCCAATGATCTGTAGTACAGTCCAAGCATATGTTATATATCCATTTTTCTTAATGCACATGTGTTTAGAGTGTTAGACCAAGTACATGCCATCTTCTCTATCAGTGCACATGTTCGTCATCTCTGCATATAGTTATACAAAGCTTTTGCCTATAGATCTGCCCTTCTATATTCCTCAGAAACATAGCGTGATACAGCTCAACAGAAGTCATCTTCCACTCCATCAACACTTTATTTATCCATTTAGCCACCATCCCTCCGTAATCTCTGATACATCCACCATCTCATCCACCATCTCTCAGTCTTTCTCCTTACCGGGTAACGGCATCGAAATCTATCCATAAAAAAATTCCAAAAAAAATTTCACTATGTGAAAAATTTTTTAGTCCAACATGCCTAGTACTATTAACCACAGCTCTTCCTGATCTGACATTGGCCCCACTTTCTACCTCTCAGCAAATCCGCCACCCTCAAAATGAACAAGCAAACTCTTGTTTCCTACAAAAACACGGAAATCGAGCCGTTCTATATAGGAAATGCCTTTGCTTCGATAACCCAGGACGGAAAGATCCTTGCATCTGCTGTCAACGAAGACATAAGGATAACCGACCTCGAGAGCGGAAAAATCATCGAGAAAATTGAAGGAGATACCTCTGATGTCACCAGTTTGCAAATAACCCCAAACGGGAACAAGCTTGCCATACTATCAACGTCGCAACAGTTGCGGATCTACAATTTAAAGTCCAAGAAAGTCACACACTCTCTCAAGATGACTGCCCCAGTATACTCCACCTCGTGCGACGAGACCTCGACTTTGTTTGCCTTTGGTGCCACAGATGGTCTTATTCAGGTGTGGGATGCCGATAATGGCTACATCACCCACTCGTTGAAGGGTCACTCGGCCACGATTTCGAGTTTGAAGTTTTACGGGAAATTGAACTCAGACAAGTGGTATCTTCTCAGCGGTGATGTCCTCGGTCAAATCAAAATATGGAATTTGGTGCAGCGTAGATGCATTGCAACCATCAGTGAACACAATTCGCCTGTCAGAGGGCTCGATATTTCTGAGGACTTCAAGTATCTCATGAGTGGAGGTAGAGACTCGGTGATCAATATCTACGACATCAAAACCAACTCCAAATCAGGAAACATTGGATTCAAATTGGTCAAGACGATTCCAACAAAACAGCTGATAGAAACATGTGGTTTTGTTAACAATAGTTTGATCTACTTTGCCGGGGATGGCTGTTATATGCAGATATACGACTTTACGACTAACAAATTGGTTGCGACTTCCACAATCCCTCCAGAGTCTCTGGAAGAGCTCCTTATCATGCAATCGACCAAGTTACTCAATAGCACAAAAATAGCAGCGTTTCTTTCTGACCAAACCATACAGATCATCGATATAGAGGCCGCAGTCAGCAATCAGGCCAAGTCTCTTTCTATAGAGACCACATATGCGGGAAATCACGGGATCATCGCAGACATGGCCTTTGTGACCCCAGAACTTGACCAGGTTGCTTTGGCGACCAACTCCCCTTCGCTACGAATCATAAAACCCTTTGGAAACCAGCTCCAGGTCGATATTTTGTACGGACACAGCGACATTTTGAACTCGCTTTGTGCCAGTGAGGACGGTAAGTGGTTGGTGACTGCCAGTAAAGACCACGATGCCAGATTGTGGAGATTCAACCCTGAACTGGAGAAGTTTGAGAACTTGATTGTGTTTAAGGGACATTCTTCGTCTGTCTCAAGTGTGGTTATGTCAAACATCATCAACGACAAACCTAGCTTTATAATCACGGGGTCCAAGGACTTGACAATCAAAAAATGGATCATTCCAAAGGTGTTGCCGTCAGAAAACTTGCCATTGGTGGTTGATTCGGCAAGTTACACCAGAAAGGCCCATGACAAGGACATAAACTCCATCGATTTGGCTCCAAATGACGAGACTTTTGCCACCGCATCGTACGACAAAACAGCCAAGATCTGGGACACCGCCACTGGAGAAACTATTGGGATTCTCCGTGGCCACAAACGAGGGCTTTGGAAGATCAAATTCTGTCCATTTGACAAGTTGGTTCTCACCAGCAGTGGTGACAAAACTCTCAAATTATGGTCGTTGCAAACCTACGAGTGTCTCAGAACGTTCGAAGGCCATACCAATTCTGTCTTGAACTGTAGATTTATCAACAGAAAGCAGTTGATCATCAGAGATGTTGAGAATATCAACAACAAAACAAGCGACAATGATGGGGGGTTGGTTGACATCAATTTGAAAAGATCTTTCAATGAAATCATCTCTTGTGGTGCTGATGGATTGGTGAAGATATGGGATCTCAAGTCTGGAGAAATATTGAAGACGTACGATGCTCACGATGACAGAATATGGAGTTTGGCCGCCAAAAATGACGGTGAGTGGTTTATCACCGCAGACAACGACGGAACGATCAATCTTTGGCAGGATAACACCTTGGACTTGATGAAAAATCAAATCAAAACCGATAAGTTAGTCGTTGAACAACAGCAATCTTTAGACAACTTCATTCGTAACAAAGACTGGAAGGGGGCTTTCAAACTTGCCTTGAAGCTTAATCACCCTTTGAAGTTGTACAATGTCATCAAGGCATCGATTGAGTCCCCAGACAGTGACAAGAACACCTTTTTGGGTTCAGAAGACATTGACCAGTGTGTGAAGGAGCTTGACAACGATGAAATCAGACTGGTGTTTGAGAAGATCAGAAACTGGAACACAAACTTCAGACTTTTCGAGATCAGTCAGAAGTTGATCAAATGTGTATTGAACTCGCATGACATCAATCAGCTCATTGAAATTCCTGGGTTGATGAAGTTGGTTGATGCGATTATTCCTTATAATAATCGTCACTACCAGAGATTGGATGGGCTTGTTGAGGACAGTTACATTCTCGATTACACTATTCAAGAGATGGAGAGGGTATTGTAGATGTATATTAATAGACGTTTTCCAGAATAAACCAAGTTTATGGAACCAATTAAAGAGCTTGTAAGACCTTCATGGCATCTCTATGGGAAATGTAGGGCAGTTTGCAGGTGACAGTTTCTGATTTCAGGGCAGAGGAACACGCTATATTTGTAAATAAAGCGCATACTAAACGGGCACTGCACACGCTATATTTGTAGATAAAGCGCATACTAAACGGGCACTGCAAATACACGCAAAAGAGTGACACGGCTTTATGAGAGATTCCTATCTTTTTTGATTGTTATCTCTCGGAAACCAAGTTCATACCAAAATCACGGTGCGCATCCAATACTCCATCTTGTTATCTGTACTCAAATAATTACATTCTGTATTGTAAATATCGAACTAAAAAAGTATGTATCCCGTACAATATGTTATCATGCAAAGCTCAAATATCGGCTAACTCAATATCACTTCCCCTCACCTCGCTATACTTTACTCCTGGGGCACCCTTGCCAACAGGCGACGCACCTCCCTCTTCCACATTCTCTGTGAATCTGTAATAGTTGTACCACATAATGTCCAACAACGTGATTGCCAACCCTATCAAATTGACAAACGTCAACACATCGCCAAAAACAAAGCTGCTGACAACAATGGTCAAAAGCTCTTTGAAAATCCCTGCGATCGAAAGCGTCACAACATGCGATTTCTGAAGAAGCTTGAACTCAAATAAAGTCATAAAAAACACTAGAAATCCGGGCACCGTAAGAAGCACCAGGGTCTTAAAAATCCCATGGGTGGCCCAAATCTCGTTTGCAGCAAACTTGCGGAAGTCCTCGATGATAGAGCCTGTGATTATCAAGCAAAGAAACATAATAGGCGACAAATAGAAGATAGTAGTCACGGGATTGTTCACAAACCGGTTCTTTTTGAGCACTAATTGAGTCAAAGCCCAACGAAGACCACTCAGACAGCTTGCAATCAAAACAAGGACCGATCCATACAAAATATCACCCCCTGCCTTGCTGCTGCTGTTTTCAGCGTCCTTAGAAGCCGAATGAGACCCCGCAACCATCATTAAAACCCCAAAAGTCATCATCGAAACAATGCCGAAAAGCTTCCACGTAGGCCGTTCAAGCTTGAAGAGAACTCCAAACAACAACACAAACGCAAGCGAGGACGATTTGATCATCGTATAGAGACTTAGAGTTATATATCTGAAGCTCACATTTCCACAGCCTATATCCCCGCTTGAAGCCAATGCACAAGGCAAGATAGAGACTACATAAAGCCTCCAGTCCATCAAGTAATGGGTCAAATTGAAAGGGCTGTCTTTTGGACTGATGTTTGCGTCGCCATCGGCAATGGCTATCTTGTTTGAAGGCGGTCTCAATGAGGGAATATTATAAATGAGAAGCAAACTTAGCCAGAACAAAATGAACTGATGGAACGAGGTTATGATGATTGGAAACGGGAGATTGAGCGATGATTTGTCAAACATCCACTTGTTGTACAAAGATATTGCTAACGAGAACACGTACCAGCCTGCTATACATCCTAGCGTTGCCAACATGTCTCGATTAGGATGGAGAAGATAGTGAAGAAAACCAGGTTTAGTTGCCTCTTCTGTGCTGTCATGGAGAAGAGCATCGTCTGCAGAAATGTCGCTGTCGCTGTCATCGTCATGTCCAGCATGACGATGGCTGGCACGTGCTGTTGTGGGGTCCTCGCTGATGCTGTTGCTGATAGACGTCGTCCTTATTGATCTGGTCTTTGCTGCGGCCAGGGTATCTATATTAAGATCGCCGTAATTGACATCAACGGTCGCCGAAAGTCTTCGGGAATGGATCTGGTTCATTTTGGTCCGAAGAGTGCGGTGCTGGCCTTAATAATGGGATGTGGTTCTTCCGAATGGTCTCCCAAAGCGATGGGTCTAGTCGGTGTGATTGATGTTGTTTCGTGTTTTTATGTTTTAAAAATCACATCCGTGCACGATGGCTTTGATCCACCGTATTGGAGTGTGCTATGGATTGTGGTTTACGGGTGTATAGGCATGAAGGTAGATTTCAGCATGCGCATCGGGTACGAGGTGTGCTATTGGAGGGAATCGAGCGGGTGCAAGGGGACAATGGTGAGGGGATAGGTAATCAAGTGCTCAGAATTTGCTTACAGTCATTCAAGATATGGGACAGCGGTTTTTAATTTTTTTTTTTTGTCAATTCTTTTATCACAATAATGATTGATAAGGTTAAAGGTGCGTACTGGAGGAACTGTGATCAGATAAAAACTACAAAACAGAAAGATGCATCTAGGCAATTGAGCAAGAACAAGTAGCGGTACTCTCATGTTGGAGTAAAGGAAAAGAGATATGATGCAGAATAATCACAATGACAATCTTCAAATGTAAAAATACCGTGAACGGAAAGTGCTTTTAGGCTATCGTGAATTACACAAGTACATAATACATGAAAGTGCCCTCAGGCAACAGAAGCTGGCTCGTGTCTCCGAATGCAATAAATATACCACTCTACTTGACAAATAGTCTCGAGGCTGCCCCTTTGAACTAAAAATAAACTCCGAAACCTCTCTACCTGATCAAAATACACAAATCACAAGGGCGACATTATATTCCTTTTGCAAGATAGAAATGCAAATATCATCTAACCACTATATACTAAAAGCACAATCATCAAGGCTTCCTTGTCAACTGATAAAAACTCCGAAACCTCTTTACTTGATTCAAATACACAAATCATAAGGGCGACATTATATTCCTTTTGCACAGATAAAAATGCAACTTCATCCAGCCTTCATATAAACTACTGTAGCAGCTAAAATCAAGGCTTCCTTGTCAACTAAAAATAAACTCCCGAAACCTCTCTACTTGGTCAAAATACACAAATCACAAGGGCGACATTATATTCCTTTTGCAAGATAGAGATGCAAATATCAGCTAACCACTATATACTAAAAGCACAATCATACAGCAAGCTCCGATTTAACCCAGCCTTCCAAACCACCTTTGACAATAATGTCCTGCAAATTCGTTCCAAGCTCCCCAACCTTCTGGGTCAACACTACTGGCCCGTTCTCACCGTCTGTCACTGTGACAGACGAGCTGGCCACATCCCAGGTCAAAAACCACCCTGTTCTTCTCGTCAACTCTTTCTCGCTGTCCTTGTACTTTTCTCTCAACATGTTGATGAGTTCAGGGATCTCCAACGTCAACAAGGCGTTGTTGATACTGTTACGGGAGAAAATGTTCCCAAAAGACCCGGCAACCACCAACTTCATGTCTCTCGCAAGAATAGCAGTAGCAGCCTGCTCTCTTGAGGATCCGGTCCCGAAATTGAACCCACTGATGATGATATCGCCAGCGTGGGTCTTAGATCCGAACTCAGAGTCGTAGTTCTCCATACAAACCTCAGCCATCTTTTCGCGAGGCACGTCGTCCTGATAGGTGTATTTCCCAGGGTAGATTCCATCTGTGTTGATGTTGTCTGCGTCACAAAGCACCAACTCTCCGGAAATACGTCTTGGGAAACCCTCCAAGACGTTTCCGGCTGCACCAGCAGCAGCTGCATCACCGGTATCTGGTTTAGGGTGGATTGTGACCGATTTGACAACCTCAGGAGTATCGTAGACTTCCTTGCCCTCAAGCTCTTCAGGGGCACCTATTTTACCCAAAACAGCAGAGGCAGCAACAACCTCTGGCGAAGCAAGGAAGGCCTTGGCGTCCTTGGACCCCATCCGGCCCTTGAAGTTCCGGTTGGTTGCACTGATTCCGATTTCGCCCGGCTCAAGAAGCCCGGCTCCTAAACCAATACAAGGCCCACAGCCTGCCGGAAGCGCAATAGCCCCGGCATCAATGATAGTTTGCCAGGCCCCAATGGCCTCTGCGTCCTTTTGGACGTCCGAGGAGGCCGCAGCAACATAGAACTCCACACCAGGAGCGATTTTGTGGCCCTTGATGATGTCTGCGGCAGCCTTGATGTCGGACAAACGCGAATTGGTGCACGAGACAAGATACGCCTTGTTGACTTTCATGTTTTTGCGCGAGAGGTCCCGAAGAGAGTTGGAAACCTTGACGGAATTAGGCCCCGACACCTCAGGGGACAATGTGGCCAAATCGATGGTCAAAGTCTTTGCGTAATAAGCGTCTGGATCGGCTACAACGGTCTCTGCGTCCCTCTCAAGTTGGCGGAGCGATTCCTCGTTGATGCGTGGGTGGTTTGGCCCCACTTTCTGGAGACGGGCGTGGTACCAGTCCAAAACGGTTTTGTCTACGGGAAAAACACCCGAAAGAGCACCCCACTCGGTGGTCATGTTGGCAATGGTCAACCGGTAATCCACAGGGAACTTGGAGATGCTGTCGCCGGTGAATTCAATGGCATGGTTCAACACCTCGTCGTTGTTGAAAAGACCGCAAAGCGACACAATGACATCTTTGCCGGTAACTCCCTTGCGAAGCTCCCCTTTCAACTCGACCTTGGCCACCGGAGGGATTTGCCACCAGGTCTGGCCCGTGGCCCAGATGGAAGCCGCGTCCGTTCGCACAATAGGAGTCCCTAGGCCCCCAAGGCCCCCGTATGTGTTGGAGTGCGAGTCAGAAGCCACAGTGAGGGCCAAAGGGAAAGCGTATCCCTCTTCAATCATGATCTGGTGGCCAATACCACGGCCCGCAGGGTAGAAATCAACCCCGTGCTTCTTTGCAAACGCCTCAATGTTGCGGTATTTCGTGAGGTTTTTGTCCGACTTGTTCTGGACGTCGTGGTCCAACGTCATCACCACCTGGCGATTGTCTTTGATTTTCGAGGCTCCCAACTTCATGAACTTGAGGGCCACGGGCCAGGTGTTGTCGTGGGTCATACAATGGCGGGGTTTGACCGACACATAGTCGCCCGAGTGCACCTTTTTGTCCTTTGGAAGACCAACCGAGTAGCGTTGGACGATCTTCTCGATGAGGTTCTGGCCCAAAAGGGTTTGGGATGTCGAGGAGAAGTGTCTCTTCGGGGAAGCCGCGAAGCGGATATTTATGGATCTTGAGAGCATCTTGAGGATTTTGCTGTGTGTTTGCTCTGTTTGCCGTTGATGGGTTAAGGGTGATACTATCAAATGGTTGCTCTTGCTCTTGCAATAAGCTTTGGCTTAGCTGAAAAATGAGATTCGATGACTCATGCAAGAAAAATTATTTTTTAGATTTTTCAGCGGATTTTTGCACCAATGAGAGCCCGCGGCGATGTCATCTCGTTGATGTTGCTAGGATTATGATGGAGATGGGCTGGCAATTGTGATAGAGGCAGGTTTGGCATCATGGAATGGGAAATAAGAAACCGCTGGTGGTGTCTGGCTGCTGGCTGAAGGGGAGATATTTAGTAGACAGATATTTCTATGAAGTGTTGACTTAACGCGCGGCGCGGCCCATAAAAAGGTTGGCCATAAGCATGTAAAGCTCATACTCGTTTGTTATGGAGGCAGTGGTAAGTAGCCGCATATTTCTGTTGTATTTGGGGTCCAAAAAGACCACTGAGCCATGCGGCCAGCCGTTATTCGCACAGAGATGAAGAGTTTCTACATTGACTCAAGGGTGTCAGCAAGGAGAGAATGTATGCTCCGGAACAACCACAGAAGAACTAGCCAACTACTACAGCCTTCTATCTTCTTACTATGTAAGCATGCTAATCGAGTCAATTAGCAGATGAAAAGGGCCGTGTATTAGTAAATGGGTGATGATGCCGGCGTAAGTTTTATATAAAGGTACGACGTCTATTCACTCCTACACCTGAGGTTGTTAAAAGAATTCATTGCACTTGAAGGATGTGTCTAATTGTAATAGAATCGATGCTTTGATACCCACACACCGCTGTTTAACGAGTGCCTGATTGTTGAAGAAAATCATCCTCCACTGCATCTCAACATGCACCACCCCCGCGGTGCTTAAAACTAACCACAGTTTTCAACACATAGACCCCCGAAAAATTTTAGCATCGCCATAGCGTAGCCAAAGCTTGGTCATCGAAAACACCACCTGCATCAACGCTACTCACAAGAATGGACGGAGAAAAGGTGGAAGACAAGGAAGGACTCAAGATAATTGCCTTTCGCAACAGTTTGCTCGCAAACAAAGCCAAGAGCAAGTACTTTCGCAAGAAGGTGCGACAGTTAAGTATAATCAAGCAGATCAAGAAGAATCAAAAAAGTTTTGCCAAACAGGGAGGGTTTCTGAGTGTGGGGGCATCGTCTATAGAAAGCTTGAGGAGGGCATTGGATGACAGCAGCTACAATGTATATAAAAACGACTGTAAACGAACGATGGGTTATAGCGTAGATTCGGAGAGCGGAAAGAAGACCAACAATCTTGTCAGGATGTTCCAGCTTTCTGACATGCTTAAAGAGGAAGAGCAAAAGCAAGCGGCAATCAACATAAGCCTTCTGAAAGCAAGACGAAAGGCTCATAGGGCGATGCACGGCCAGAACCCAAACAACATGGGTTCTAATAACCAAAGGAATATCCAGGCTAATGGTTTACCAGGGCGTCCTCTTCCCTCCAGCCTTCCTTTGATCCCCCTGCCCATGATGCCTAGCCACTCATCGGGTGTTCCTGTTCCTTTCTTTGATGGCAATCAAATGGGAATGAATGGCTTCAATGCTAATATAGGATCCAAAGACACCAATATACCGATACTTCCCTCAAGTCTGGGAATTATCAGAAAAGATATGGTGTACACCCCAGTAAATGCTTATGCAGGAAGTCAAGGAAACCAGCACACTGCCCCTAATAGTGTCGGAACTTCAAACGTGGGCTCTAATTTGAAACATGAAAATATTTACGACAATCTTGACTACTAATTGTTTTTAGGTGTGTTAATAGCTACCATTGATATTGCTTGAAAATGAATGCCTATGATCATCAATACTACTACAAGTTGCAGGACTGACTTCCGTAGTGGTGCAAGGTTTGAGTCCACGACCAATTGCATTAGTAGGGAGTTCTTTCATCGAGGTACCCCGTCAATTTTGTTATTTGGTGCCAAATTTTGAATCATGTATTTGAGGATAACTTCATCCGTCTCGCCAAGTCCTAGCGATAAGCAGAAGTTCAGCCGTCGTTATTGATGGTGGTGACTTGGTTTTGTCGTTTTTTGTTATCAAAATAGCAAAACACTTGGCCTTTATACATACACAACTAACGTTCATTTCAGGCAGCCTTATGCGGTACCTACTGTTTGAAAAATATAATTTGAACATCTCTTCATTTTCTAGTAGTAAATTTTCTGGTATATTTTATTTATTTTCTTTTCTCTTTGATGTATCACTAAGAGTGCGGTGAAAATAGCATGACATATGCCCACTGAAACCAATGAATTCTTTTTGTGTGGCTACCGTGACATCACAGAGTGTGGCTCGTGACTCTTTCGGGTTGCCTTTCACACAGCTTTTGGTCCAGTAGCGTCTCAATTTAGGTTGCACTTTGGAATATTCAGACCCTTTGAAGTATGTACGCGAACTCGTCCAATATGGCAACAAACTGCGCATTTCGCCCTTTGGAGCGGATGCTGCACAGTTTTTTCTGCTGCTACTTGGATATCAGTGTGTTGGCAGCTCGTAAAGAAGACGAGAGCGAATAACCTTTTCAGTTTTTTTTGTGGCCCTTTTGACTTTCTGAATCTTATGAGATTTGTTCACCTTTGCTGCTGTTTTTTTTGTTTTACAAAGCTTAGAGTCAACCCTCTTAGATACAGAGGCTTCTGGCGTAGGTTGTAGATTACGTTTCACCTTATCATTCTGGGTTGAGTATGAATAATGAGCAGATCTTGGTTGATGCCCCGATGAGGCTTCACTTTCTCGGGCCGAAGAAGCCGAACCGTATCGAAGCTCGTTGGGGAGCTCCTCGAGATCAGATTCTTCTTCACTCAAAGGTTGGGACAGGGCTATATAATGGAGCTGCGCCTGTTTCAAGTAGGTACCCAAAATACCGCTTTGCTCTTCGTCTAAACTTAGAGGATCAAGCAGCCATTGTAGATACAGATCGTTAACAAAAACTCTGTCATCTTCAGGGAGGAAGCGATAAGGGACGTTCATAGAAGCTAGGTCATTGGCGAAAACTAGGGCATCAGCAGAAACATCGACGTGAGCTCTAGAATTGGACGTTGCTTCAAATAGATTATCGACGTATTCTTGCTCAGTTTGGGTTAAAGATTGAGGATTGAATGCCATTTTATGAAATAGACTGTCAAAAAAATGGTATATTTCGTCAGGAAGAGAGTCAGCTTGGTCTTCAGTAAAAATATGTGCTTCAGGCTCCAGGTTGAATCCTGCGAGAGACGTATCAGGAGAGGCATCTCCCAAAGTAGAGGGTTCTGTATCAGAAGGACCATCTGGTAAGGAGTTCGGGGTGGAAGAGGGTTTTGAAGCAAAATGAGACATTCTAGATATCTAGTTAGAGATAATAAGTGATACAGATATATAGCTAAGAAATTAAAGATGATTAAAAATAGCTGAAGAGATTGATCCTCACTCAAAAGATATGGGAAGAAATGCTCGATATAGAACGCATATCCTAATACTCGAGAGCAAAGTAGCACAAAAAGAATCATGTAAGAAAACATGTCAAACTCGAGTCGGGAAAGAGAAAAGAAAGTTAGCAAACGCATTATAGTTGATGCCAGAAAGCACAGAGTGATGCCAGAAAGCACAGAGTCGAGGCGCTGTTGATGCTCAATATGAAAGAAGGTGCTGCCTTGAGGAGCCAACCATGCGTCGGGAAGCGGTGGTTGTGCTCAGAGTCACAAAGCACAAATACCGGAAATTTCAATAGTGAAAGAATTGCTGCTGATGGAGCGAGCATGTCTACAAACTATATAGTGCTCTTGTTCACAAAACACAAAGACAGGTAATAAGGCTATACCTCTGACGAGGAATTCCAACTTAAAACGGGAAAATATAAGAGGTATGTTATGAAGATTTTGTGTCATTAATGTGCCTATCTCTAATCTCTTTAGACTTTACTATGAGTTTATAGTTCCTTTTTTGTGTAGGCTTAAATGATTGAGAGGTTTAGAGATGAACAATATTCTGTAAATCCGTTATGCACAGTGCATGCACAAAGAAAGCTGCTGAAAGAAAGATATTTAGCTGCAAGGCAGTATTAACAACTTTGAAGAAAACAGAAAGACTTTTATCTCTCATCAACAAAGCAGTCAATCGATCTGGCTGAAGCTGAGCCAGAAAAACAACTCTTGGTCAGTCAAAGTGTCACTGTATTGACCGGCAGGTGCAACGGACAACATTGAAGAACTAGAAGAAATGCATAAGTGAGAGGGACCGGCCTCGGTGTCTCTCAGTCAAACATTATTGTCTGGTCAAGACAAAGCAGATTGCAATTAGATGCTTGAAAACGCATAAATTCTAACGGCGATGGTCTTTTGAAATCCATACGTTAACAAGTGACCATCTATTCTTACAACGCTATTGCCCTCTATTGAATGAATATTCAACGAAGTTACGGAAACCCATCAACGGTATACCCCTGATATCTTCACTTTTTGACGCTAATGTCTCTACGGGATAGTGTTATATAAATCTTCAGGTAAATCAACGTCGATACATTTTATTTGTTCAGTCTTATATAGCCAAGGTCTCCTACATCATGTCGTCAAATATATATATTCTGTATACAGAAAAGTAAGTTCGGTACTGTACAAACCAAAATCCTTATGGAAAAGTGGATGATAAGCGTCGCTCTTAATGGTGGTAAGACAGTCAATATTGCAGTATTTATCAGTTTGAACAGTACTGGAGAGCTTGTGGGTTACGTGTTTCCTGGCATTATTGATGAGAAATACATCCAATGATGAAAGGTGAATTTATATTTGTAGTGAATGACGCAGCCGCGTGGAGATTCTCATAAGCCCTTTGGAACCTCTGATAGATATATAGCATAAATAGCACGTTAATTAGTTTAAGGGATAGCCTGATCAGCCATCAATCCTTCGTTCTGACATAACAAATAGCCTATTAAAATATCTTTTTGCTGAAAGCAAACTTCAATTGTTCATATAAAATTTTTACACGCGGCTGACAGATTAACTTGCCAATACCAAACAGTTACTCTCTGATTGACTGAGTGACTAGTAAAAAAAAAAGCGCGTATTGTCATCTCAAGATCATTCGTCACAGAAAACGAATCTGCAAGCAAAAAAAAAAAAAAAATAAAAGATGGGGAGCATTTGACGATATTTGGTGATGATTGACTTGGAATTTAAAGCTTTCAATGAGAACTTTGAAGTGAGCTTTGTATTGCGGCCGCATATTAGAAATGGAACAATGAGTGGTAGAATCAGTGTGGTGTTGAATCCATGAAACTGGATTTTGATAAAACAAATGCATTGAATATTAATTAAAAGCTCAAGGCACGAATCGAACTCGCCTCTATTAAATGGACAAAAGCAGTGACCAGCGCTGCTATGCTCCCCACCAGCCGTCAGGCCATGGTCCTGACGGCCAAAATGGTTGCTTTCTGGCCGGTTTTGTGCAATTCTACACGCATTATGTATGCCGTGAAGGAAAACGCAACCCGACGCAAGAAGCAGCAGGATGGCGAAAAAGAAAAAAAAATACCACAATATTGCTAATGGCACGCGAGTGTGGAAAACTTGATCGAGAAAAAGCGGCACTTACGTTTGACCATGTTATCCATGTGACCATTTTTTAGCGAGTAGCTATCTATTATTAGGGAGTGACTGTCTATCATTAGCGAATAGCTATTGTTCTCATAGTGACTAAATGAGGATTTCCACTCTAGACTGAAAAACTTGCTAACAGAGTTCCAGCATAGGCTAAAGTGGAGTCGATCTGAAGGCTAATCAAATCCAATTGGATGTTGTAGTTTCTACAACATGCATTGCAGAACTACGTAGATAGATAGATAGATAACATGTATTTCATTCTAGCATTCTAAACTACTGTATAGAGTTTATCACGCGACTGTGACGATATATAAGATTATCAAAGAAGGAAAAGCTGCACGGCATAAAAACCTCACCTTGAAGAATATCGCAGGTTTATTTGCTCCCCTTGTGTAGTGCTGATGTTCGTCATTATCGGAACGAGGGTTCCACGATCGATTTGCATCGAGGATACCTAGTATCCAGAGGTGTAATATCCCATATAGTTTCCTATACTTCAGCATTAGCAGGAGCGGTAGGGTAGAGGGTTAGTATTTAAAAGAGAGATTAAAATAAGGGTCGACGGAACTTAGTCCGCAATTGTGGTGTCTTGAAATCCGTGGATTTTATATAAGTATTTAACAACCTTTTGTAGTTGCTTATGGTCTTTGTAGATTTTTTGAAAGACATCTTTATTGACACCAAAGTATCTTTGTTCTTCGCGCCATCCTTCACACGTAATGACGTGATCTGGGAGTGGTTCGCTGTCGTTGCATCTTGGGCATTCAATATCGGTGGCTCCCACCATCCGTTTGAGTGCCGCCAGATCCAAGCTTTGGCCGCT